>JZKD02S0047617.1:287487-308976 GCA_000966675.3 Picea glauca | reverse complement strand
GAGTGAAAGACTCGCTAGAATGGTGGCAGCTTATCTCTGAGAAGAGATGTGACGGCTACTCGCATTCACAAGAAGATCATTACAATGAGGCTCTGAAGGCCTTTTTACAATAAACAGGAATTCCAAAAGTCCCAGACATCCAAAAACCTAACCCTAGGAGATGAAGCGCCAAAAGTCATGTGGGCCCCGTTTGGGTAAGTTAGTACATCAACTTCCTGGGGTCGTAACTTTTGCATACGATCTCCATTTTAGGTGTATGATAGCTCGTTGGAAAGGTATCGTCAAGGAAATTCATTTTGGGGGCTCAACCATGCCTTTAGCTATGATTGAGAACCTCGATCTCGGAAAACCTTCATTTAGGCCCTCAAAATGGCCCTGGAAGTTAAAACCTGCTAAAAATAGTAAATTACCAAAATTGTCAGAAAGCTGTTTTGAGCCAGTTGGAAAAGGTGGGTGGCCATCGATATCCACCTGGATCAAACATTCCACCTAATTTTCTATCCAAAAGAAGTTGTTGTTTTTGTTGGATTAAATGCAATGACAATATATTTATTTAATTCCACCAAGTTATGAGAGTGAATGGGGTAGAGTGATTATAATTGACTTTTCTTTGAGGCTCTAGTGATTCCATTACTTTGAAGATGTGGAAGAGTATGTCTATGTGCCAATTTGTTGCTCTTTTGCACTTCCACAAGATATTTTCTTTGTATCAACCTTAAAGGAGTGTAGCACTAGTTATTGCAACCACTGCTTTGCTAGAAAAAACATAACATGCATGTAGGTTGTCCACATAATACTAACACACGATGTGTGGGCACGTTAATGGAAAAATCAAGTGATGATCCCACGACATTTGCTACATGTTGTCTTCACACTTGCCACCTCCGAGAAAACTCTTATTACATGGCATGTATGTCATCCCATTCCTTATTCCCTATAACAATGATGCAATAGTCCCTACAAATATGTCAATTTAAGAAGTCAGTTGTCCCTTCTCTCAATGATGTTACGACATTTTGTTGTCCGACATGCGTTGGAAAAAAATCTTGTAAATTGAAGGTCACATGACCGTTGGTTTTTTAATGTTTAGAGAAGGAATGCACATTGTGTTGGAGGAGCCCACTTAGCTCACATGTATTGGAGAAAGTGACACTAAACATTCTTTTTAAGCTTTGTTAATAATAGGAGAAAACATTACTTTGTAGAAGGGTGTAGGAATGGAGTGAGACTCTTTGACTACAATGCATTCACTGCAACAATACAATCCTACACCTCCATCTTTTAATTTCAATGCGACTATGTTTCAAAAATACATACACATTGAGAGATCTCTCATTTTACATAAATAATTATTAAAATTGCAATTGCCATTCTCATGACATTATGGTAATATAATAATATATAAAAATAATTTAATATATTCTCATTTATATTTTATATTAATAAATAATATTTATTAAATTTAAATTTATTATTTCAAACAATATTTTAGATTTATTTTTCAAAAATTATTGAATCAAAATTTCAAAACCTAAATCATACTTGTATATATTTATGATTGTAACCAGAGTAGCAAGATACTCTACAACAGTATGGAGGAAAATATATTGTCACCTTACATTAAAAAATTAAAATTGACTAAAACATTTTTACAACAAAATAATTAAATAAAAATTATATTATATTATATGACAATAAAAACAAATTAAATAAAAAATAAATAATTAGATATATATATATTATACATGAAAACATCTAAAATATTAAGTAGATACATTTTGATCTATTAAGTACATCAAATTTCTTTCTCACGTTGTAAATTTTTTTAACAATTAATATGAAAAAATTAATTAAAATTACACCTTAAAACTCTGGATACTTAATAAATCCGTGTTTAAAATGATTCTAATTTAAATAATCAACATAATGCCATAACAAATATTAAATCGATCTCCACAATCAAGTTTCTATTTTGTTTTTACAATTCACGACCACCTATTAATCCAATCGGAGTAACACCACAACCATTGCCAACAAATGAGGCCTTCAAATCTCAGCTCCTAAACCTTAAGAAACCTTTAGCTATGGAAGCTTAGGGTTTAGGGTTTATCACGTTTCACAACCAGAGTCAATATTCTATCGGGAACTGCAAATTCAATGTAATGCCAATTCAGGGACAAATTGTGAGCTCCATATCAGCAGCTTTAAATGCCAGGCTCGTAGTTTCACTGACTATTTTGTGCAAGAAAATGCATATTGTAGTGGAGGAAAACCTGCTGAACCAAGTCCAGAGTGGCCAAGCCCAGTACTATTCTGCAGAACAAAGTAAAATTCTTAAAAGAGAGCCAAAAATTTCACCCCAAAAACCAGTACAACTAGTGTTAGGGTTTCCACCCAAACAATCAGTTCAAGTAGATTTAGGGTCTGGCAAGAAGCATACCAAGAGGGTTCTAACTCTGGCTTCAAACCGTGAGATTCAAGTGCCTTGGGAGAATCTGCCCGGGGAACAGAACACGGACATTGAGGCTCTGGGGGCCTGGTCAAAGGGCTTTAATAGAATATGGACGGTATTTCAAGAAACTGGAGCATTCAGGTACCCTGCCTCGCAACATATACTTTGGTTTCTTAAAAACACCCATGCAGACCCTTTAAATATCGGGGAGAAAACCGTAACTTTAGCTCAAACTACGAAGTCTTTCGGGAGAATGGAGAAACTTGGATGTAATCCAGAAATGTCTGCCCTGAATACCTTTCTTCATGTTTTATGCAAATCCCGCGAAACAGGCCAGGCCGAGGCCCTGTTAAGGCTTGTCAAGTCTAAGCTTAAACCCAATAAGATAAGCTTTGGTATTCTTATCAATGGCTGGTGTAAAGCCGGTAAGATATATAGGGCTTTCAATGTCTTGAAATGGATGGGTGCTGTGCATTGTCTAGATGTTGTAGCATACAATACCCTCTTGGATGCAATATGCAGGGCTAATGGATTTGGTTTGGCGATTAGGCTCTTGAAAAAAATGGCTAAAAATGGGTGTGCTCCTGATGTTGTTACTTATAATATATTGATTCACAGGTTTTGTAAGGCAAAGAATCTTGAAATGGCTCTTAAGGTCTATGATTTAATGATAGAGCAGGGTTCGGTTGTTCCTAACGAAGCCACATATTCCCCGCTCATTAGATCACTCTGCAATGTAGGGATTTTATGGTATGCGTACGAATTGTTTGACAAAATGAGGGAATCGGGCTTTATTGCTGGCATTGCCGTATACAACTCATTCGTCAAATACTATTGTAAGAACAGGCAGATGGAACGTGCGTTAGTTTTTGTGGGTAAGATGAAAGAAAGCGGTTGTCAGCTGAATAGAGAAACTTATCACTTACTGATCAAGAGACTCTGTTTAGAGAATAATTTGGAGAAGGCGTGGGTATTGTGGGAAGAGATGAGATTAGGAGGATGTAATGCCGAGTCTGATACATATGTTTTTTTGTTCAAGGCCCTCTGCTGCCGGGGTGAGTTGCAAAATGCATGTGACTTGTTGGAAGAAATGGTAGGCAAAGGAGTGGCTCCTCAGAATCATCACACATGGAACACGTTTTGTGCCAAATGTATTAAAGCAGGTGATGTAGAGAGTCTAGGCCGGCTGAAACATTTGATGGACACCCAGAGTTACTTGCAGGTTACTTGATGTAAATGGTTTGCAAGGACCGTGTTTTCACTTGGTGTTTCAATACGTGCTTTGGATTATTCATCCAACGTTGAAGTCCAATTCAATCTGTTTGCAAGTTCATCTCCCATGTATTTTTCTAACTCAGCTGCGCCAAATCAGGTCCATTAACATCTTCATGCAGGCAGTGATAGGGATTTGACAACTTACTACCTCCGGAATCGGGTTATTTAATACCTCAATCTGGACCACATGGCATAGTCTGTTGCACAGCCTTAGCATAAAATGGACCATGGTTTGCTAGGGTGGCATCCAACTCTTTGTATTGGACTGATAGCGGCTGCCAGGTAAGTTAAAATGAGTGTCATTATTGGTTTTTGCTCCATAAAAGTTATTATACTGGCGTGATTGAATTTTAACTGTCAGAATTGTCTTGTTGCACAAATCTCTCCTTTCTTCAGCCAGTTTTGCTATGAGGTCACACCCAGTTTAGAAATTTGTGCCGCTAGCTGGCTCGGCAGGATGAGTTGAATTATGTGTGGCTTTCAACTACTGATATCATAAATTCTACAATTGGACAGATGGCCATTTTGGACATAAACTACAACCTTGGTTTGTTGGAAGGAGTTTCACACCTTATCTTAGCACATGTTGAACTGCGAAGATGCATACAAAGAGAAACTTGCTGGGAAATGAAATTTCTCTTCTCCATGAAATGGAGACATCTCTTGGAAAATTTGAGTTTTCTTTTGCTTCCCAGTCAAGCTGTACTAGTATGTTCCGTTCATAGCACCTTACAAAATCAAATATCACAATAACTTCTGTCAGAAATCCACCTTCAAAATGGGAATTTCAGGTCGGGTGTCAGTGGCATCTTCAGAGAATATTTTTCCAGATGGAAATGGAGCTTGCTAGCATCTTCAATGGTTATAATTTTGCTACAGATCATAAGACAATTTCAGTTCTCCATGCAAAGTTTATTATGGCTGATGAACTAGGGGAGCTGTATGAGACGGCTTATACAAAGTCCCATTCTTTGTGTCAGAAAAGTTATCTAGAAGTCTGCAAGTCRACATTTAAGAGAGTCGTTCACTCATAGACTCAGATTGTTTTGCTTTGCTGGGTGTTTAAGGATCTCTGCACACATTTTTGGAATTGAAATTTCAACMAGTTTTTTCATATCAGAATTGTTGCAATTCATGTTAAGGTTTATCACAAGGGGAAGCAAATTTTTAAAGTTCATAACCAACTTGGAAGAAGATGCTACTTTAGGAAATAAAAGAARCAGTATGTTCTCTAGCTGCTATGGGATTTGAAAATTTGTTRACTGAATACAAGCTCCAATGTTTGCAGTTCTTTYGAGTTCTTAARAGGCAAAGAATCTGCTGCTTCACTGCAAAGGCCTACACATTCTCTCACCTGWTTATTTCTGGAGAATATTGCACATGAAAGCTKCTGGCTATTTATAATAAAAGCCTTGAAATYTATGTTGGAGATGTCTTTTGGAATGGCTAACCCACTAATGAGCGTATTGAATGAAGATGGAAGAAGTGAACCTCTGACCATATACCCGCTCTCTACTTTTAATCTTGAAAACCAAGCTGACCATAGTATCTATCCTTGAGTTTTTGCATCCTTGGAGTCGTTATATGAGGACATTTTTGGTTCATTGGCTGGCTGTTCAACCGTTCGGAATTTCAGGTATGTAAAGAATCTATCCTTTGGTAAATATGTTTGCATTTACTTGATGTTTCAATTTATTGTAATTGAACTAGTTTATTTAATTTTGACATCATTCAGAAAAAATCCAAAACATGCCAGTTAATGTTGCTGCTGGTTGACTATGGATCCATTCTGCTGACAGCAGAATCAATTGGTTAGCATAGTCAATTCTCACTTTCAGACCTTATAGCTGTCTCCTAGACTCTGTTTGCTTGTACACATTATGGCAAACACCCCATTAGCAGCCCTGCCCAAAACAACCATGAGTCCTGGTCCAAGTTTCTTTATAATATATGCCCTACACCTTTTCCAAGGTCCTGACCGGTGCTAGCTTGGCCAAACTTCTTTTAAGTTTTTGGCTGATTTGATATTTGTTTGTTATCCATTTTTACTGTGTTAAAGGCTGAATATTGATGTCATTATCTCTTCTCCTTTGCTCCATCAATCATATAGGCTTTAGGGCAATGAAATATCATGGCATTGCCACTGATCACATCACTATCATTGAGTTGTCTATTCATGTGCAAGTATTCATGAGCTTCCAGTTATTTGAGGAAGAAATTTCTCTGGCGATAAGCAAGCTTGTATATCAGCATCAGATTTTGGGAACAATTTGTGTGATTATTGGAAACCATGTTCTAACTTCTTACTGCCATTTGATTGATAACTCTTGCCTGCAGTCTTCTTTTTTTAGCTAAGCATTTTTTTCATTCCTTTCATAATAGTGATTACAGCTTGGATATTCTGTGATCATGACAGTTTTTTTGTTGCTGTTTTTTTTTTGGATATACAAACTTAAGCCAAACATTTGGTACAGTCTGCCAATGCTTATTGTTGGTCATCGTAGTTAGATGACTCTTAACTAGAGAAGATTATAGTTACAGATGAGATTACAGCTACCGAATCAATCTCTAACAGGATCTCATAGAGATCATTAACTTCAGGGTCGAAGATATTACAGTAGGAGTTAGTATACTTAAACCTCTCTCTCTGATGCCTGCTTTTGCTGGCAAGATACAGGCCATAAAGTTTGAGGATATCCTCTGTTTAATAGAGACAAACATATGGAACAAGTTGAGAACACACCAGAATAGCAACTAGAAGAGGATAGCTATGGGTAAGGCTGCAATAATAAGCCCTGGACTAAAACTATCAGCTTGTGCAAGAAAGGGGTGCTCAAACCAAGCATTCTGCAAGCGCTGTCAAAGGCAATGTTTTGAACATTGTTTGTCAGTCTAAGATGATTAATCATGTTAAATTATGATCTTGATTTCTTATGCAGACTATTTCTTTTTAAATTCTTCAACACTTTGATTCCAGCTTAATACATTTCAATTATATAGAATCAAAACTGAGTAGCAATAATCATGTAGATACGTAAGCATGCACATCAACAACACATATACCTTGGGGAAACCCGGGAGAAAAACCCCAGCAAACGATATTCCTTTATTGCATTAATAATGTAAGATCACTTACAAATATCCACCATGAATACTCCGCTCTTAAAAAGCTTGCCAAGTTGACTCTGACCTGACAGAGAACTAAGAGACCTTGCTGATATAGACGTATCCGAGTTGCTTTCAAAGACTGAGATATATCAGCTCTGATATGGGCTGTTGAAGCTGCCTCTAATTGACTGAAGCGTGCCTCTAATTTGCACTTGTATTGCTGCCTCTAGTTGACTGATACGTGCTTCTAATTTGCTGCCTCTATATGCTGATCTACACCTCTGATATATTGTCTCTGAATGCTGATCTACAACACTCATATGCTGTTTCTGAATGCTGATCTACAGCACTGATATGTGCCTCTATTGGGCTGCCTTTATATGCTGATGTTGTAACACACCCGACCCCATAGTGGCTTAGTGGCATCAAAATTTCGTTCTCCTTAAGTGGTCAAATCCTTCGTTCTGGGTCTTTATCACACTCTTCTCGTCCAGAGCTTTCCAACCACGGTCTCCATGCTCAAAACCGAGCTCAGAACCGGCGGATATACCTTTCCGATGTTCTTTGGGCGTTCATTGGTTGAGGGCCACGTGGCACCCACGTGGATTCACCTCACATGTGCCGTTTCTAAGTTCCTTTCCCCATGGTGGAAGGTCATCCACTATCCGATCCCATGTCTAGACTTAATCTCTTTCTCATATATCAACGGTGGAGGGAATCGACGTTTCGGTGCTTCAGCGTTTCACGTCTCTTTGCTATCTACGCACAAGACCACACGGAGTCCCGAACTTCTGAAGTCCCGTAAGCTTGTCACGTGGTTCCGACCTTCGGACCTTTTTGGTCTCTCTACAATACTACATCCCAAATCCTCCGGAGTCCTGAAGTCTCGGACTCCCGGATTCCCGGTCACTTCACCAACCACGTTGGCTAGGCGGACACGTACCAGGAATTGACACGTAGGAGGGGTCAGTGTGACACGTGTTACGTTTCAATGGGCCTATAGGGTATGTGATACACACGAATCCGGGTGACATGTGGCACGTCAAGCTGGGGTCCACGTCACCCTGGGTGGCGTCACTGCACCATGTCACCCTGGACTGACATGCTTCTCACATTCCTCAGATCTCATGGTCGAGATACGGTGACGTAGATTTATAGATCTACGACTCTGGTTACCTCGGGGATTCGGCGTTCATGAGTGATGCGATGCAAACTCCTTTTATCTCTCGAAGTGCCCAATCTCCGAACTAAAGGGGCTAGCGCCACGCGTCCTCGGTATATCGACGGTTGGGAAAGGACCCGAAGGATCCCTACGGTTCTAGGTCCTTCGCGGCTCCGACCTTCGGGGTTTTGGATCCCGGTTTAGTTGGTAAGATAGGTTCACCTAACCACCTGGGGAACCGCTTAACACTGATCAACCTTATGGGAAACCGAGTCTCCGGGTTACCTTCGGATAATATAAGGCTGGTAAGGTCGGTCATACTCCGAAGTCCCAGACTTTCGGAGCTCCGAAGCTAGGAGGACTTAGCTTCCTTAGGCTTAACCTAAGGTTCCTAGGTATTGATCATATGGATCCTCTCGAACGGATCTCGTCTGCTCGTCTTCCAAACGGAGAGATCTCCCCTTTCAAGGCTTGAACTTCCCTATTCTTCTTGAGCTTTATCATGAAATGGTTAAGGACTTGGGCCTGGAATTCCGGTCGCACAACATGGAGTCTGAAAGAGGTGTCCTCTTCAGACGGACAGGTTCAGATCCACACGATGTCTCTATCTCGGTCGTCTTACAGGCTTATGTCCCAAGAAGCCTCAGGAGCTAAGCTGGGGCATACAGACTATCAGTCAGAAGCATAAGTTCACAAGGAGATGAATGTATACACATATCATGACCATTCCACACAGAAACCATTTATAGATATACATATATACATAAACCCATGCATTCATCCATTATTTCAGTTCAATACATAAAGTAGGAAAATACTTATCAAAACCAGATAACGTGAAGCGACTGCTGAAAGGGGTGCCCGTTTCCACCAAACCACAGGCTCAGTCACTCCTAATGGATTTACCACTAGCCACCCCTGAGCTAGATCACGATGCTCTGCGATAGAATCCTTTCTTCCCACTCAGCGACAGTAGGGACGAAGGTTACTCTCCTCCTCCCGCAGGATCTTGGCAACGGTTTACACAATACTAAGCAAGGAGGACCGCCTTAGTACTTCCTCAGTCACTCAGCGACCTCGTTTATCAGCTTGTATCATCACCCTGCTAGCCATGTTACTGCGACCATAACACGCTCACTTCTCAGTTCTTTCTTGAATTCGAGAGCTTACCTCCCGTCTCTGCACTCTTCACAGGTCTTCCTTTGCCCACCACACCTTTCTTTTTTGCCTTCCTCAACAAGATTGCGTGTGGCTCGAATTCCTAGTCCGTGGTCAGGTCTGAAAGCCTTACAGATGGGTGCTTTGCCCCATCCCCTCATTAACTCTTGAGGAGGTCTTCCCACCTACTAGCCTGACTATAATTCATTTTTGGGTTAGAGGTCTCTTCTGGTCCCGAGC
The DNA here is from genome assembly GCA_000966675.3 of Picea glauca. Classification (NCBI taxonomy): domain Eukaryota; kingdom Viridiplantae; phylum Streptophyta; class Pinopsida; order Pinales; family Pinaceae; genus Picea; species Picea glauca. The sequence goes on along the minus strand of JZKD02S0047617.1, from coordinate 299,581 downwards.
AATTAAATCCAGTAAGGTACTGGTTTGGTGGAGGTTAACACAACCATTCCTGGTCCCCTTCACCCTCTCTTTCATAGCATTCATGGTCTCTCTTAGCACACCCCCCTTCCAACAATCATGCAACACTTATCCATTTTCTAGTAAATAACAAAATTTACATTCGTTGACCTTTTATACAAAGGTCCATCAAATCAAACATTCACACATATTGAGTTTGCCATAGTCTCTTGGCCAATATAGTTATATTTACAAACTGGGGGAAACATGGTGTTACGATTCCCTCCCCCTTAAAGGAACATCGTCCTCGATGTTCTATCTGTCAACATGCTCTGTATATACAGAAGTGAACAAAAATGGATTCCTATCTCATGGCATCCTCCATTTCCCACGTAGCCTCATCTGGGCCAAAGTGTTTCCATTGCACCTTGACCTGTGCAATGGTTCTGTTCCTGAGTGGGGTTTTCTTCCTGTCTAGTATGCATTGAGGTTATGACAGGAATTCTGCCTTCGGCTCCACCTGGATCACAGACCAGTCAATTATATGATTAGAATCGTGTACATATTTCTTCAATAATGAAACACGGAAAACATTATGTGCCTTTACTGTTTAGGGAGTGCTAGCCTATAGGCTACAGGTCCCACTCTATCTAAGACTTCAAAGGGTCCACAATACCGAGGTGCCAGCTTGGCACAAGCTCCCATTCTCAGGGAACTCTTCCCGGGCCTAACTCTGAGATAGGCATGGTCTCCTGTCTTGAACTCTCTGGGAGTTCTCTTTCTGTCGGCGTAACTCTTCTATCTATCCTAAGCAATTTTCAGATTTTGCTTTATCTGAATCACTTGTTGTTCCATTTCTTTCAGCATGTCGGGTCCGATTGTAATTCTATCCATTGGATTATTCCAACTGACTGGAATCTTGCACTGTCTACCATAGAGGGCTTCAAAAGGGCTCATCTTTAGTGACTCTTGATAACCGTCGTTGTAGGCAAATTCTACCAATGGCAGGTAGTCTTCCCACTTCTTAGGCTGATACATTACATGCATTCTTAACATGTCTTCTAATATTTGGTTTACTCTTTCTGTCTGTCCATCAGTTTGAGGGTGACAGGCTGTGCTAAACAACAATTTAGTCTCAAAACCAGCCATCAAGGATTCCCAAAAGTTTGTGTTGAAATTAATGTAGTTGCAAGAGCCGTTTTCTTGAGGATGGAAAAGACCCTAGCTATAGACTAGGGCCCCCATCACACTCCTGGGGTTTCTTGGTATGAGACCAAGCAGTGAGAGCCATGGCAAAAGACCGTTGTGAAGGCCCCAGTAGATGACTGGGGTTCTTGGTCTAGAACCAAGCAGCAAGACCCTTGTGAGGGTCCCCAGTAGATGACTGGGGTTCTTGGTCTTGGACCAAGCAGTAGGTCCCTAGATGTGTCTAGGGCCCCTGGATGTGTTTCAGAGAATCCTTGCTCAGTGCTTGGATTGATCCTTGGATATATTCCTTGGTGGTTGAGATAAGTCCCTAGATGTGTCTAGGGCCCCTGGACGTGTTTCAGGGAACCCTTGCTTAATGCATGGGTTGATTCTTGGTCTTGTACCTTGGTGGATAAGACCCTAGATGTGTTCTAGGGCCCCCAGATGTGTTTTGGGGTTACCTGGTTTCTGACCAGGTAGATCTTGGTGTAATACTAAGATGTGTTGATATGTGATCCTCTTCTTCTTTCCTAGGATGTATCTAGGAGTGTCTATGAATATGGACTTGATCACATTGTTGATGTACCCCCTTATGCAGTGATGATAAAGTTTATAGGTTACTATGAGACTCATGTGGACATGTTTTGCCATTATGTAACTCCCCTTGACTTTGTCTGAAAAGGTAACCCTTTGTTGTTTGCCTTCACTCTTGTTTTATGTGATGGGGATTTTATTTATGTGATTAGAGTTTTATTAAATATTAATTGACATATTAATTAATATTTATATTAATTAAATGTCAATAATTAAATATAATTCTAATTACCCTAACCCCTCTCCCAAACTATAAATTAGACCCTACCCTTTGTATTTTGAGACTTACACTCTCACTCTCTCCTCTCTCTCTCTTTGCTGCGACTAACTCAACATTTTGCTCTTGTGTTGATGCGGCCTCTTCTGTTGGTGGATTAGATTCTGATCTGATGGGTCTTGGTATAGGCTGGCAGCTCCTCCTTGATTTTAGCTGGTGTATAGGGTGCATGCGGCCCCTCTTTCTTGACTGCCAGATCTACTGTATAAGGGCTGCTGCCCCCTTCTACTTGACATCCAGGACTGTGCATGAGCTGCGCCCCCCTTCTTCTTGACTGCCAAGACTATATAGAGAGTCGCGACCCCTCTATCTATGACAGTTGTAGCCACGACCTCTCCTAGCTGCCGTGTGTTGATTTGAAACCCCGATGGGGTCCTTCTTTTGCTGTCCAGATTTCTTATGGAGGGTTTAACTTTTGTATTTTCAGATTTGATCTTGTTTTTGATTAAGGGGTCACTTATACTTCCGGATCTGGTTTTTCTTGCTTATGGGGCCACTTATACTTTAGATATGGGTTTGATTGTTTATGGGTCACTTATAATTCTAGATCTGAGTTTTGTTTGCTTATGGGGCCACTTATACTTCAAATCTGGGTTTGTTTGCTTATGGGGTCACTTATACTTCCAAGATCTGGTTTTGTTTGCTTATGGGGCCACTTATACTTCAGATTTGGGTTTGATTGCTTATGGGGTCACTTATAATTCTAGATCTGAGTTTTGTTTGCTTATGGGGCCACTTATACTTCAGATCCGAGTTTGTTTGCTTATGGAGCCTCTTGTACTTTCAGATTTGAGTTTGTTTGTTTATGGAGCCTCTTGTATCTCTAGATCTGAGTTTGTGTTTTCTTGATGGTGGGTTTGACACTTGTTCTCAGTTCAGAGGGTTTACTTGTGAATTGATTTTCTTGTTGTGCTATCACTGTTTATTGGAGGTTTTCTCTTTGGGGTTATTTGCTTTTATGACGTTGGTTTATTATTGTTTCCATTGAGGTTTTACTATCCATGGAAAAACTATCCCACAGTGCTTTTGACAGAGATCAAACCCTAGAGGTTTGATATATGAACCTAAACTTCCTCTGAGCATACTTACAGAGGCATACATCTACATGTGACAGGTACACATTCTTCATTGGCTAAGAGGTAAGCTAAGATTTGTTTTTCTGCACTCAGGAAATTTGTTTATGTTCATAAGTTTAATTTCATGCACACAGATCTGTTTATATCTTGGTTTAATGTGCTGATCTAAAATTGTTTTAGTGAACAGAAAAAGTAAAAGAATGTCACTGTTTTACTTTTTCCCTAAAATCTAACAGCTTGAAGTGAATTTTGTGTCTCTGTCAGATACAATCTCCCTAGGCATGCCATGTAATCTGAATATCTCCTTCATGAAGATGTTGGCAATATCTATTGCCTTGCAAATCAATTTGACAGGACCGAAGTGAGCAGACTTGCTCAATTTGTCCACCACTACCATGATGGCATCATTCTGCTTGGCCGATTTTGGTAATCCGGTGATGAAATCCATGGAGATGGTTTCCCATTTCCATTCTGGAATTGGTAGAGGCTGTAACAACCCTGCTGGGTGCCGGTGTTCTGCCTTAACTTGATGACATTCTAGACACTTAGCTAAATAGTCAGCTATGCCCTTTTGCATTCTAGGCCAATAGAATTGTTTTCTAGTGGCCGTAATCATTTTCTGATAACCTGGATGACCAATATATGGTCACTTGTGTAGTTCGTCCATTATGAACCTCTTCAAGTCATCACAACTTGGGATATACAATCTGTTTCTGTAAGTCAGCACACCTTCATCCAACATCTGATAGCCTTCATATTCTATCCCTGTGGGCTCTTGCTTTAGGTATGATGTCATGGTCTTGAAGAATGCATCTGTTTCTTGTGCATTCCTGACTCTTTCCCCGACATTTGTTTCACAAGTGCTTACCGCTGTCAGGTGAATCGTTTTCACGCTTCTGCTAAGGGCATCGACCACCCTATTTTCCTTTCCTTTGATGTGTTTGATTTCGAAATCAAACTCACTAAGGAGAGCCATCCACCTAGCTTGTCTAGCATTGAGTTTTGGTTGATCAAACAGGTGCCTCAACTCACAATGGTCTATCATAAGTACAAATCTCCTACCTAGGAGGTAATGCCTCCACATTTTTAAAGCATGCACTATGCCAACCAACTCTAGATCATGGGTCACATAATTGATTTGATGCTCATTCAATTTTTTGGATTCGTAGCAAATTACATGTCCCTCTTGCATAAGGACTCCTCCGAGTCCTTCCTTGCAGACATCCGTGCACACGAGGAAGTCATTATCAGGGTCTACAATCTTCAGCACGAGCGCATGGGTCAGAAGGTATTTCAGTTCCTAAAATCTTTCTTCACATTCTGATGTCTAAGTGAATTTAACCCCCTTTTCTGAAGGGCAGTGATTGGACAACCAATCTTGGAAAATCCTTTTATGAACCCTTCTATAGTATCCTGCTAAGCCCATAAAGGACCTGATATCAGATACATCCTTTGGAGTAGGCCATTCCATAATAGATCTAATCTTGTCAGGGTCTACTGCCACTCCTTCTTTAGAAATAACATGGCCTAAGTAATGTACTTGCTTCTGGAAAAAGTCACACTTGCTAAACTTAGCGTAGAGCTGATGCTCTCTTAGTACTTGAAGTACAAGTCTAAGATGTTCTTCATGCTCCTCTTGTTCTTGGAGTAGATTAGGATATCATCATTGAAAACCAATACAAATTTGTCTAGGAATTTGCTGAGTACATTATTCATCAAGCACATAAAAGTGGCGGGGCATTGGTTAATCCAAATGGCACCACCACAAATTCATAGTGACCATACCTTGTCCTGAAGGCTGTTTTGTGGATATTTTCATCCTTGATTTGGACTTGATGGTATCCAGACCTTAAGTCAATCTTTGAGAAAATGGAAGCACCTCCTAATTGGTCGAATAAGTCATCGATTCTTGGTAAGGGGTACTTGTTCTTTATGGTTGTCTTATTGAGTTGTCTATAATCTCTGCACAGTCGGAGTGTGCCATCTTTCTTCTTCACAAACAAGACTGGTGCTCCCCATGGAGACACATTGGGCCGGATGTAGCCTTTATCCATCATTTCCTTTAGTTGTAGCTTGAGCTCAACTAGCTCGGGTGTACTCATCCTATAGGGTGTCCTAGACACTACTACTGCTCCTGGTGCAAGTTCTATGGAGAAGTCAATGTCTCTTCTCAGAGGTAGACCCGATACCTCTTCTGGAAACACGTCTCTATACTCTCTTAATATTGGGTGGTCCTCTAGGTTCGATTTGTCATCAACAGATTCCAACACCTGTATTGCATATAGAGGACATCCCTTTCTGCAATACTTTTTCATTTGAAGGGCTGATATTCGTTTCACTGAGACAGACTTCTGAATCCCTCGAAGGGTTATCTTCCTCCCTTTTTCATTTACACATTCTAAAGTTTTATGGTAACAGTCCAACTTAGTTTTATAAGAAGCTAACCAGTCCATACCAATCAACAGGTCATAAGAACCTAGGGGAAGTATGTTAAGGGTCGCTTGGGTGGGCAATCCATCCATGATGAATTGGCAAGCTGGTATGACCTCTACTAATGTTCTTTTGGTTCTAGTGGCTAGTTGTACCAACCATGGCTTAACATGTCTAATTGGTTGCAGTTTACACTTATCAACAGTATGAGGGGCCACATAACTCAAATTAGAATCAGGGTCAATTAAAATAGAAATTAGACGGTTGGATATCATACCTTCCATCTCCACCACTGAAGCTTGGTGGTCGGCTTGTTTATTATCCAAAGCTGCATAAATTCGTGGCATGCTCCTAGCCACATCATTGACTGTGGTAGCTTCTTGGATGTTGTAGACTCTCCTACTGTTCTGCTGTCTGTGTGGACAATCCCTCAGTAGATGTTCTTCTCCACAACCCCAACATTTCAAGGGTTCCTTCTTTGGGTTATCAGTCTTTCCTGGGGTTGCTCCAAAAGGTTTATTTCCACTCTGGGAGGGGGAATTTTGCTGATATACACTTCTAGTAGGAAGACTTATCCTAGAGTCCCTCCTATAGTTCTTAAATCTTGAGGATTTGAACCCCTTCTTATTGAGTCCCGAACTATTCATCTTCTTCCAGTCCTCGCGAGGTTTTGTCTAATTCCCGAACTGTTCATAACAATACCTTGCCTTCCGGATAGTGTCTTCTAAGGTCTTTGGTTCGTCAAACTCAATCCTGTTCCGGTAGGTCTGAGGTAACCCACTAATAAATTGTTGCACTTTTGCCTTTTCATCCTTTATGTAGGGTACATACCTCAGCAACTCAATGAACTTATTGACATATTCCTCTATGATGAGTTGTCCTAGCTTGAGTTCATAGAACTCCTTAGTCTTCCCATCAAAGTATTTCTTTGACAGATACTTCTTCTTGAAGTGTTTCTTAAACTATTTCCATGATAAGTCCTCTTCTTGGATTCCTTTCACATTCTTAAGGTCTTCCCACCAAATGGAAGCTTTTCCATTCAGGTTGAAGATGGCTATTCGAGCCTTCAAGTTTTCAGAGTAGTCATGGACTCTGAAGTACTTCTTTAAACCAAGCAACCAAGCTTCTGCCTTTTCCCCTTTCTCAATCTCTCCATTGAAAGAGGGTGGTTTGGCTTTCTTGAACTCTTCAGGGTCATGACTTTTGGAATGCTTCGCTTCTTTCCTTTCCTTTAAGAATGCGAGCTAGTTTTGCTACTAGAAGATCCCTTGGAGTTGTCAGTTTCCTTTCTAGAGGACTCTCTCGATGAGTGTCCCCTGTCTCCAAGTTGGACCTTCCTCGAGGTACTCCTCCTAGTGTGGCCACTTGTGGGACCACGTTTTTGTATCTCAGGTGGACTTTGGCTTCTCTTCGTATGTCGTCGGTCCACATGACTGGTTGCAGGTCCATGCTGCAGCTGCCTCTATATATCGGATAAGCTCTGCAATAAGACTACATTAATTTTCGTTCGTTTTTCTTGCTCCTTTATCAATCTCTCGTTGTCGGCCTTGCAACCCTGTAATTTGGCCATGAGGCTCCTTACAGTTTCAGCCAGATCTGGAGGGGTCTCCACCGCCCTCCTCTCGTCAAACTCTTCGTCTCTATTGTGGGAGCCCTCCCCCACCTCATGGTGCGTCACCATCCTTTATGCTTGTAGTTTCTCGCAGTTTACTGACTGCTTGAGTGCTGACAAAACACTTGCTGTTAGCTAAAAGTCTATTAGTTCATGGACAACACATAGTTCATATTTCTTAAATACACACACACAGTAGAAAGCTTTCATTCTTTTCTTCAGTAAGAGTTTAACCAGACTCTTTAGGAAAGAGGTAGGATAGGATAGGATAGGGCGTCACCGTTAAAGTTCTTTAAACATGGTTTTTATGCAACTCGTCCATGAGCCCAAGCAGGTCAAGTGCTGTAACCATGCTCTGATACCAATTTGTAACACACCCGACCCCTTAGTGGCTTTCCTAGGGATGAGGCATCAAAATTTCGTTCTCCTTAAGTGGTCAAATCCTTCGTTCGGGGTCTCTATCACACTCTGCTCGTCCAAAGCTTTCCAACCACGGTCTCCATACTCAAAACTGAGCTTAGAACCGACGGATATACCTTTTCGATGTTCTTTGGGCGTTCATTGGTTGAGGGCCATGTGGCGCCGACGTGGATTCACCTCACATGTGCTGTTTCTAAGTTCCTTTCCCCATGTTGGAAGGTCATCCACCATCCGATCCCATATCTAGAATTAATCTCTTTCTCATATATCAGCTGTGGAGGGAATCGACATTTTGGCGCTTCGACGTTTCACACCTCTTTGCTATCTATGCACGAGACCACCCAGAGTCCCGAACTTTCGAAGTCTCGTAAGCTTGCCACGTGGTTCCGGCCTTCGGACCTTTTTGGTCTCTCTACAATACTACATCCCAAATCCTCCGGAGTCTCGAAGTCCCGGACTCTCGGATTCCCGGTCACTTCACCAACCACGTTGGTTAGGCGGACACGTACCGGGAACTGACACATAGGAGGGGTAAGGGTGACACGTGTTACGTTCTAATGGGCCTATAGGGTATGTGATACACACGAATCCGGGTGACACGTGGCACGTCAAGCGGGGGTCCACGTCACTGCACCACGTCACCCCGGACTGACATGCTTCTCACATTCCTCAGATCTCATGGTCGAGATCCGACCATGTAGATTTATAGATCTACGACTTTGGTTTCCTTGGGGATTCAGTGTTCGGGAGTGATGCGATGCAAACTCCTCTTATCTCCCGAAGTGCCCAATCTCCAAACTTAAGGGTTAGCGCCACGCGTCCCCGGTATATCGACGGTTGTGAAAGGGCCCGAAGGATCCCTACGGTTCTAGGTCCTTCGCGGTTTCGGCCTTCGGGGTTTTGGATCCCGGTTTAATTGGTAAGATAGGTTCACCTAACCACGTCGGGAACCGCATAACGTCGGTTAACCTTATGGGAAACTGAGTCTCCCGGTTACCTTCGGACAATATAAGGCTGGTAAGGTCGGTCATACTCCGAAGTCCCAGGCTTCCGGAGCTCCGAAGCTAGGAGGACTTAGCTTCCTTAGGCTTAACCTAAGGTTCCTAGGTATTGATCATATGGGTCCTCTTGAATGGATCTCGTCCGCTCATCTTCCAGATGGAGAGATCTCCCCTTTCAAGGCTTGAACTTCGCTATCCTTCTTGAGCTTTATCATGAAATGGTTAAGGACTTGGCCCTGGAATCCCGGTCGCATAACAAGGAGTCTGAAAGAGGTATCCTCTTCAGACGGACAGGTTCGAATCGACACGATGTCTCTATCTCGACTGTCTTATAGGCTTATGTCCCAAGAAGCCTTAGGAGCTAAGCTGGGGCATACAAACTATCAGTCAGAAGCATAAATTCACAAGGAGACGAATGTATACACATCATGACCATTCCACACAAAAACCATTTATAGATACACATGTATACATAAACCCATGCATTCATCCATTATTTCAGTTCAATACATAAAGTAGGAAAATACTTATGAGAACTAGATAATGTGAAGCGACTGCTGAAAGGGGTGCCCGTTTCCACCCAACCATAGGCTCAGTCACTCCTAACGGTTTTACCACTAGCCACCCCCAAGCTAGACCATGATGCTCTGTGATATAATCCTTTCTTCCCGCTCAGAGACAGTAGGGACGGAGGTTAGTCTTCTCCTCCCGCAAGATCTTGGCAGCGGTTTACACAATATCAAGCAAGGAGGACCGCCTGAGTACTTCCTCAGTCACCCAACAACCTCGTTTATCAGCTTGTATCATCACCCTGCTAGCCATTTTCCTGCGACTAGAACACGCTCACTTCTCAGTTCTTTCTTGAACCTGAGAGCTTACCTCCCGTCTCTGCACTCTTCGTAGGTCTTCCTCTGCCCACCACACCTTCCTTTCTTGCCTTCCTCAACAAGATTGCGTGTGGCTCGAATTCCCAGTCCGTGGTCAGGTCTGAAAGCCTTACAGATGGGTGCTCTGCCCCATCTCCTCATTAACTCTTGAGGAGGTCTTCCCACCTACCAGCTTGACTGTATTTCATTTCTGGGTCAGAGGTCTGTTATGGTCCTGAGCAATTAAATCCAGTAAGTTACTGGTTTGGTGGAGGTTAACGCAACCATTCCTGGTCCCCTTCACCCTCTATTTCATAGTCGTGGTCTCTCTTAGCACACCCCCCTTCCAACAGTCATGCAACACTTATCCATTTTCTAGTAAATAAAAATTTACATTCGTTGACCTTTTATACAAAGGTCCATCAAATCAAACATTCACACATATTGAGTTTGCCATAGTCTCTTGGTCAATATAGTTATATTTACAAACTGGGGGAAACAGGGTGTTATAGATGTGCGCTTCTATTATGCTGTTACTACAACACAGATATGCGCCTCAATTTGCTCCCTCTACAACATTGTTAGCTGCCTCTATATGTTGTTTCTACAGCTGATATGCGCTTCTATATGCTGTCTCTATATGCACCCTTACCTTGCATGACCATTGTGTAGAAGAGAGGGGTCGACCTCTGCTTATAAAGGAATGAATAGGAGAAGAGGAGAGGGCTCGAATTAGAGGTAGAAGGCGTGCTTGACATAACTCAACTTCACACTTTAGTTCGAAAATAGAACTAGACTTGAGACTTCAGTTACAACTCACCCTTGACTTGGCATGCATGCGTACTACTTTAGCATGCACATGTCATGCATGCATGCAACATGCAACTAGACATGCATGCGACATGCAACATGCAACATGCGACATGCGACAAACTTGACAACTTTGTCTTTGACTTAGACATGCAACTTTGACTTCTACAACTCGACTCTTTACAAGGGAATTCAAATTTCTCTTCATGGTGGATAATGTTACATGTGCCAACGCACTAGATCAATACATTTATATCATTTGCAATATTAGGAATATCGTTTGTTTCTAGCTCCTAGGAATTTTATATTCAACCTAACTTTTGCAAGATGCCTTGACTTTTGCTCATAGCTCACAAGGCTTGACTAGGCTCACAGAGGTTGTACGTTCCCCTTGACTTTTGCTCTAGTCTGTCTATGCTCATAGGGGTTGTACGTTCCCCCTGACTTTTGCACTAGACTGTCTATGCTCACAGAGGTTGTACGTTCCCCCTGACTTTTGCATTAGACTTACATAGCATCTCGTTCGTCGTGACTCTTGGTTTGACTCACAGAGGTTGTACATTCCCCTTGGCTTTTGTCAATACCTCACAAGACTGGTTGATTCTCCAAATCTCCCTGGCTAGCCTCAGGGTGGCCCATATGGCCTCTCATTGGAGAATGACTGTCGATGCTGCCAAATTTAACACTCCCTCTCAGCGAGGGAGTCATTCTCAGCCACACCAAGCTTGCCTCTTAGCTGCACAAACTGTCTTGAGGTCAGAGGCTTGGTCAGGATATCAACTACTTGCTTGCTCGTGGCTATGTACTGTAACTTTACAGTTTTTCTCTGGACCAAGTCTCGGATGTAGTGGTACTTCATGTCAATATGTTTTGACCTATCGTGAAATACTGGGTTCTCTGTCAGTTTTATGCAACTTTGATTATCACAGTGAACCACCGTCGTCTCAAGCTTGTCACCAAACCACCCAGAAACCAATTTTCTTTGCCATACTGCTTCCTTTCTAGCATCACTTGTTGCAATGTACTCAGCCTCTTATGTACTCTGTGCAATGGATCCCTGTTTCTGGCTTGACCAAGAGATCATAACGGATCCTAAACTGAAGCAGTGTCCAGAAGTACTGTTCCGATCCACTGGGCCTCCTGCCCAGTCAACATCTGTATATCCATGCAAAAATAGACCACCACTGGATGTATATTTCAGACCATACGTAATGGTCCCTTTGAGATATCTCAAGATGTGCTTTATTGCCACCTAGTGTCTCTGTCTCGGTTTAGTCATGAACTGACTCATTGCAATCACTGCATAACATATATCTGGCCTGGTGTGGATCATGTACATCAATGATCCAATCAACTTCCTATACATGGTGGGATCCACCAAATTTGAACCTTAATCAGAATCATGCAGCTTCCTTAGGTTGGTAACCATCGGAGTAGACATGGATTTGCAATCCATCATACCAAACCTCTTTAATACATCCACTGTGTATTTTCCTTGTGCCAGAAATATCTCGCCATGTCTTTGTCACACTTCCAATCTTAGGAAGTAATGCATCAAGCCCAAGTCTTTCATCTCGAATTCTGAGATTAGCTCTCTCTTACATCAGGCTATTAGCCCTTCATCTCCTGTTAGAAAGAGATCATCAACATACATGATTAGTATAACAGGTTGGTTACCTCTTACCTTGAAGTATAGATTTGCATCAGCATTGTTGCTGCCTTATACACACCTGGGAGACGTGGAAGAAATCTTCAATCCACTCGGTGTGTCCTTGGGGGCAAGTGAGAGTTAAGGTGCTGTCACCTAATCCTCAACTCCTCCG
>JZKD02S0047617.1:267081-287437 GCA_000966675.3 Picea glauca | reverse complement strand
AATCCACTCGGTGTGTCCTTGGGGGCAAGTGAGAGTTAAGGTGCTGTCACCTAATCCTCAACTCCTCCGTCTAGGCCAACTCTTAGCGAAGCCAAGGGGGGTAGTTCCTAACAAATATACTAAGGCTTTGAAATAAGCTAAGTACAAGAAATGAAATCTAGGAGTTTATTTATTCTTTAAACAATCAACCATAAACTGATCAAACATGAACTAAATATTCACCACGATATATAAACAATAAGCATATACTTGCATCAAAAGGATACTAAGACACAATTGGTAGATGCAAGTTTCATTTAAATTTGCTTCCAATAGATAATCAAAATAAAAGATGAAGCCTGTGGCTTTGCTGAATGTAAAATTGAGACCAGTGCCTTAAAGTGAATCGTGGGCAATGTAGTTCGCGTGTTTTATTAGGATAAATTGATGTTTAGTTAATGAAATGGTTTGGGCCTCCTTATGTATCATTCACCAATTTAAAATTTGTCGACCGAGTGTGCTGCAGATCCAACAAGGCGAGTTGCTAGGTGATTTGACACACGCCACCCAGGGTAGAGGTCTTAGACAAATGATACCACTTAGAGATTGTCCTAATTAATCTATCAACCACTGACCAACCCAGCGTGTATGAAACTTACTTCCAGCAGATCGAGACTAGCTCGCAACTGGAAGGGTCAGGAACCACACTGAGAGCTGAGGGGAATTTGTTTATTTTAAACGAGAAGTAAATAACTGAAATTGAAATGTGAGACTAATTACTAATCCACATTGACCAGACCTCTTTCGAGGAGCTGAGGGGATGGTTTATTGCTAACTTTTAATTGCGGGTGCTCTAGGTCCAAAAATGAGCATCCCCATGGCATATGAAGTCCCCTAGTACCCACTTAGTTGAGTAAAATTAGTGATTTTAATCACTTAAAATCAATTTTACTCCAAAAAACCCAAAAAAGTCAAATAAAATCATAAAAAATCAGCAAACACTATATTTGGGAAACATGTCGGAAACATGTTTTGACATGTTGAAGTGCAATAAAGCCTAGAAAGGCTATGTGGCAAATAAAGATAGGTTGACTTTGATGAAGGAGTGAGGGAGATATGGTTTTCAACATGTGGGCAAGGAGAGGGTGCGCCCCTCTTGAGAGGTGGCGCATTCTAGAAGAGGGCAGCCTACCTCTTGAGAGGTGGCGCCCCCCTATCATCCTCTTCTCTCCACTTGTCATTTATTTGAGTTAAGAGAAACTTGGCAGCCACCACCTCAACACTTGGCAGCCTTTCTCTTCCAAGTGGTGCGCCCTCCTTCACTTGGCTTCTTCACCCTCTTGCTATATATTGGAGCTAGCTCTCCCTTTGTAATCAGATCTGGTTATGTAAAGTTATGCTGTTGTAATACGCTCTCGGGCTGTTGGAATAAAACTTGAAGACTTTGGAGGTCAATCTTGTTGTCTTGTGCCAATGTGTGGATACAATTCTTCTTTGTGGATGTGTTGAGATTATGGTAAACTTCATTTTTCTTGCAATTATATCTGTTATTAACCCTTTAATAAGAGATTAGTGAGCTTGCTTGCATTACTGGATCTTATTTAGCATATTTAATCTATGATTTCATGCCATTCTTGCTTGAATTCGTGTTTTCTAGATTGAATGTGTAGGAAGTAGATGCATCTACTTTTAACCGTTTCTTGTAAGTTTGTCTTAAGTTTGCAGGATTTCCAATTTGAAGGAGTGGAAGACTCTAGGTTGAACTTCTAACACTTTCAATTCCATCTAATCGGAAGGATTCCCTCTTCAATACATCAAAGAGACTCCATAGCCCAAAGTTGGCTTCCGTTCGACATTCTTTCTCCCTTATCTCAAAATTTTCTTTAAAATGTAAATTTTGGTTACTAGTTGCTTACTTTATCTTAGATATGTATCAGATTTCAAAATCCTTCTTGTCTAAGTTAGTAAGCGAGTTTAAAAGTTAGATCTAGAGTTCATATTTCAATTTTATCATCTTAAACTAAATCTAGCTCAAGAAACGTCATTTTAGCAAGTAATTTACTTCGAAATTTTTAGAGGCTAAAGGTTGACTTGTTTCAAAGATCTTTTAATTCCATATTTGGCAATTAGAGTGCCTTTATATTGTTGTTTTAAAACAACAGAAAAAGACCCTAAGAAGACAAGCTCTTTAGCTTGCTCTTCTTAGTTCATTTTGCTCATTTTTACACTAGTTTACTTAGTCAATTTTGAGGCTTTCCTACTATTAACCAAAGATACTTCCAAAGTGTTTTTGGGCATCTTCTGTGTTTGTTTGCTTGCTGTTTTGTACAGGTTTGCAAACAGATAAGAGGAAGTTCTGTCTATTTTGGGCAGATTAGGAGCATCTGGGACCCCTGGGGGCACCCCTTTTCTTCAATAAGTATTTTGTAAACATTGTAAAGACTTGTGACCCCCCTAATGAATGGTCACAAGTCACTCCAATAAAGAGTTGTGTGATTTCTTAATAAAATCAGTGGGGCTACAAGCTCCCACACTTCATCCCCCCAGGGGAACGATGTTTTTTTTGGTGATTGTCTCATTTTTGCAATTTTAGCTTAGATTTAATTTTCACAACTAAGGATAATATAAAAGTAATCTTTCAATTCATCACAAAGCACTACAATCTCATATAAACTCTAAAGTTGAATAAATCTTCACATAGATTAAATTTCATTTTGGAAAGTAAATTTTAATTGCTAGATTAGCTTTACTTCTTGCAATTTCAAAGTTGGCAATAAACCATCCCCTCAGCTCCTTGAAAGAGGGCTGGTCAGTGTGGATTAGTAATTAGTCTCACATTTCAATTTCAGTTATTTACTTCTCGTTTAAAATAAACAAATTCTCCTCAGCTCTCAGTGCGGTTCCTGACCCTTCTAGTTGCGAGCTAGTCTCGATCTGCTGGAAGTAAGTTTCATACACGTTGGGCTGATCAGTGATTGATAGATTAATTAGGACAATCTTTAAGTGGTATCATTTGTTTAAGACCTCCACCCTGGGTGGCGTGTGTCAAATCACTTGGCAATTCGCCTTGTTGGATCTGCAGCACACCCGGTCGACAAGTTTTAGATTGGTGAATGATACATAAGGAGGCCCAAACCATTTCATTAACTAAACATCAATTTATCTTAATAAAACAGACGAACTACATTGCCCACGATTCACTTTAAGGCACTGGTCTCAATTTTACATTCAACAAAGCCCCAGGCTTCCTCTTTTATTTTGATTATCTATTGGAAGCAAATTTAAATGAAACTTGCATCTAACAATTGTGTCTTAGTATCCTTTTGATGCAAGTATATGCTTATTGTTTATATATCGTGGTGAATATTTAGTTCATGTTTTATCAGTTTATGGTTGATTGTTTAAAGAATAAATAAACTCCTAGATTTCATTTCTTGTACTTAGCTTATTTCAAAGCCTTAGTATATTTGTTAGGGACTACCCCCCTTGGCTTCGCTAGGAGTTGGCCTAGACAGAGGAGTTGAGGATTAGGTGACAACACCTTAACTCTCACTTGCCCCCAAGGACACACTGAGTGGATTGAAGATTTCTTTCACGTCTCCCAGGTGTGTATAAGGCGGCAACAAGCATCACTTTTCTGAAAGCCCAAGCTTTTAAGAAAGCCATCAATCCTGTCATACCAAACTCTGGGAGCCTGTTTAAGACCATACAAGGCCTTCCTTAGCTTGCATACATGAGTGCCTTTGTTATGCAGTACACAACCATCTGGTTGTTCCACAAAGACTTCCTGTTCAATCTTTCCATTCAAGAATGTTGTTTTTACATCCATCTGATGTAGCTTCCAACCAAAAACTGAAGCTAATGCAATAATAATTCGAATGGAGGTATACCTGGCTACGGGGGCAAAAGTCTCTTCGTAGTCGATTCCTTCTTTCTGAGTGAAGCCTCTGGCTACAAATCTTGCTTTGAACTTTTTCACACTCCCATCAACTGCATGTTTGATCTTATAGATCCATTTGGAAGAGACCACTGATTTGTCCTTTGGCCTCGGCACAATGTCCTAGACATTGTTCTTTAGAATAGACCTGTATTCCTCAAGCATGGCATCCTTCCATACTTGTAATTTATCTGCTTCTTCAAATGTAGAAGGTTCGACATCACTGATGCTGCTCATTAGTGCAACATAGCCTCCAAACCTGTGAGGCCTCTTACTTTCCCTGAAAGTTCCTTTGGGAGTAGCTATCTTTTCTACTTCCTGCACTGTTTCTTTAAGCCACCCTGGCTTCTTGTTGGCTGGAGGTTCTTCAAGAGTTCTTTCTGACTCTTCAATAGGTTCTAGGGGCTCATTACTTGGCCCTTCATGAGGTTCCTCCCTTTGATCATCTGACTCTTCATTTTCAAAAGAGGGTGAAGCTGGCTGAACTACTTCTGATTCCTGCTGAAGCTCTYTGGATTTCTTGAATGCGRCTTCCTYATGGAAAGTCACATCTCTRCTTACCTCTATCTGCCTCTGACCTRGTACATATATCYTGTAAGCCTTGGAGTTCTCATTGTACCCCACAAAAATCCCTTTYTTGCYTGAGGGTTCCATCTTTGTCCTCTTTTCCTTAGGGACATGAATATACACTRGACACCCAAATATCCTTAGATGCCCAACATCAGGTTTGATCTTTGAGAAGACCTCTTCAGGAGTCTTGTCCTTCAAGATAGCATGTGGACACTTGTTCTGAATATACACGGTAGTGGAGGTAGCTTCTGCCCATAAAGAATTTGGCAGATCCTGGTCAAACATCATGCCTTTCGCTGCCTCACAAATGGTCCTGTTTTTCCTCTCATCAACTCCATTTTGTTGAGGGTTATATGGCACGATCAACTGTCTCTTGATTCCTGCTGACTTGCAAAAATCTTCAAACTGGAGAGATTCAAACTCTCCTCCATTGTCTGTTCTAAGGGTTCTGATGTGTTTCCCTGTCTGGTTTTCAATAAAGGCTTTATACTCTTTGAATTTATCAAATGTGTCACTTTTAGCTTTAAGGAAATATATCCAACATTTTCTTGAGTAATCATCAATAAAAATGACATAATACAAACAACCACTGAGTGAGGGAGATGACATGGGACCACATACATCAGAATGAACCAGATCTAAGATGCCCTGAGCTTTGCTGTCATTACTAGGAAATGCTTTCTTTATATTTTTACCTAGCATGCATCCTTTACAAATTTCATTTTTACTTAAGGAAATAGAGGGCATGCCACATACCATGTTCTGCAGATCTGGAAGTGCTTTGTAATGAAGATGTCCAAGTCTTATGTGCCACAATTCGCTGGAGATAGTCGCATCATGAGCCAATGCCTGAACTGACTGTCCTGTCACGACGTACAATCCTCCTCTGCGAATCCCAATGGGTTCTGCTGTACTCAAGTGGCTACTTTTAGCCCACAATAGTGCTTTCCTGTCCTTGAAGATCACCCAATATCCCTTGTCCTCAAGAGTTGCAACTGATAGAAGATTCTTCTTCAGCCCTGGAACATATAATACTTCATCAACATGAAGTCTAGCTTCAGATTCCAATCTGAAGGAGATAAAGCCTACTCCCTCTATCTTGTAACATTTATCATCCCCAAGCTCAACCTGCTCTGCAAACGATTTTGTATTGAAATCTGAGAGGATCTCCTTGTACCCTGTCATGTGCTTTGATGCACCACTGTCTACTAACCAAGTTTTCGGCCCCGTGAAAACTGAACTAGATAAGGCAAAAACAAAGTAATATTCTTTTCTATTTTCTCTTTCATTAGGAGGACATTTCTGTTTTCTTTTGGATTTATCATCCTCAGCAGTTGAGGCATGATGTTTCCCTTTCCTTGGATTTTCTTCCTAAACTAGCAGTCTCTAGCAAAATGACCCAACTTATTGCAACTAAAACATTTAATCTTAGATGTATCAATACTTTTGCCTTTGAACATACCTTTGGTGTTTGACTTCCTCTGAGAGCCTTTATGGAAAGTGACTATCTTCTTTCCATTGAATTTTGATGTTGAATGCTGAATGCTCTTCTTTGGTTGGCTCGCTCCTGGTAGCAGTGCGACTCTCCTCCTGGAGGCAATCATGCCATAACCTCTCAAATGTGGGCTGAATCTCTCTCCCACTTACACTGGATAAGAAGGTCTCCCATGAAGAAGGAAGACCATCAAATATGGCCTGCACTAAATCATCATCGTTCACTGTGACCCCTCTGACCAAAAGCTGATCTCTGATCTGGGCTATCCTGGAACAAAAAGATGCTACTGATTCACCTTTCTCCATCTTTAATTACTTAAGCTTGTGCTTAAGTGTCCTTTTCTGACTTGGAGCATGTTTCTCATACAGATTCACCAAGGTATTCATACAGTCCTTGGCAGTCATTAACGAAGTCATCACTGACATTATACTGTCTTTGACTGAGTCAAAGATGATTCACTTAGCCTTTGTTTGACTCTTCCCGAAGGCCGCTCTTCCCGCATTAGTAGTGGGTTCCTCCACCACTGTGGTCACATACTGCTCAAGATTATGCTCCTGCAAAATATTTGTTATCCGAAGCTTCCACACATTGAAGTTGGCAGCTCCTTCGAGCCTATCCTCGGCCCTGACTGAAATGGAGGATGCCATGAACCTCATACTAGAAACTTAATCAAGCTCACTTGGATCTATGTGTACATGCTGTTGCACTTCAACAAGCTTATCACACCCTAAGCTCTGATACCATGTTAAATTATGAGCTTGATTTCTTATGCGGATTATTTCTTTCTAAATTCTTCAACACTTTGATTCCAACTTAATACATTTCAATCATATAGAATCAAAACTGAATAGCAATAATCATGTAGATACATAAGCATGCACATTAACAACACATATACCCTGGGGAAACCTTATACATGGAGAAAAACCCCAGCGAACGATATTCCTTTATTTCTTTAATAATGTAAGATCACTTACAATTATCCACCATGAATACTTTGCTCTTAAAAAGCTTGCCAAGTTGACTCTGACCTGACAGAGAACTAAGAGACCTTGCTGATATATACGTATCCGAGTTGCTTTCAAAGACAGATATATCAGCTCTGATATGGGCTGTTGAAGCTGCCTCTAATTGACTGAAGCGTGCCTCTAATTTGCACTTGTAATGCTGCCTCTAGTTGACTGATACGTGCCTAATTTGCTGCCTCTATATGCTGATCTACACCTCTGATATACTATCTCTGAATGCTGATCTACAACACTGATATGCTGTCTCTGTATGCTGATCTACAGCACTGATATGCTAATCTACAACACTGATATGTGCCTCTATTGGGCTGCCTCTATATGCTGATGTGTGCCTCTATTATGCTGTTACTACAGCACAGATATGCGCCTCAATTTGCTGCCTCTATATGCTGCCTCTACAAAGTTGCCTCTACAGCTGATATGCACCTCTATATGCTGTCTCTATATTCACCCTTACCCTGCATAACCATTGTGTAGAAGAGATGGGTCGACCTCCGCTTATAAAGGAATGAATAGGAGAAGAGGAGAGGGCTCGAATTAGAGGTAGAAGGCATGCTTGACATAACTTAGCTTCACACTTTAGTTCGAAAATAGAACTAGACTTGAGACTTCAGTTACAACTCACCCTTGACTTGGCATGCATGCGTACTACCTTAGCATGCACATGTCATGCATGCATGCAACATGCAACTAGACATGCATGCAATGCATGCCATGCATGCAACATGCGACAAACTTGACAACTTTGTCTTTGACTTAGACATGCAACTTTGACTTCTACAACTCGACTCTTTACAAGGCAATTCGAATTTCTCTTCATGGTGGATAATGTTACACGTGCCAACACACTAGATCAATACATTTATATCATTTGCAATATTAGGAATATCGTTTGTTTCTAGATCATAGGAATTTTATATTCAACCTAACTTTTGCTAGATGCCTTGACTTTTGCTCATGGCTCACAAGGCTTGACTAGGCTCATAGAGGTTGTACATTCCCCCTGACTTTTGCACTAGTCCGTCTATGCTCACAGAAGTTGTACGTTCCCCCTGACTTTTGCACTAGACTGTCTATGCTCACAGAGGTTGTACGGTTCCCCTGACTTTTGCACTAGACTGTCTACGCTCACAGAGGTTGTACGGTCCCCCTGACTTTTGCATTAGACTTACATAGCATCTCGTTCGTCCTGACTTTTGGTTTGACTCACAGAGGTTGTACGTTCCCCCCGACTTTTGTCAATACCTCACAAGACTAGTTGATTCTCCAAATCTCCCTGGCTAGCCTCAGGGTGGCCCATATGGCCTCTCATTGTAGAATGATTGTCGATGCTGCCAAATCTAACAAATCAAACCTAGGGACTTGGTAAACCTAGAGAGCTAGTGGCTGAAATCGGAAATTGTCACAGATTGGTCTTGCGCTCCTGCAACCACACTAAACCCAGAGAGACAATGGCTGAAGTCTAAAATTTTTACAGATTGGTCTTGCACTTCTGCAACTGCAGTCCATCATGAGACATGGGAAAACACTAAGTTTAGCATGATATGCACCTAGGATTCTAAGCCCACTGGGCTACCTTGTGTGGTTGAGTGCTGTGAATTATAAGCAGGAGGTCTTGCGGTCAAGTCCCCAGGCTGGCTGCCTCTGTGATGTACTTGATATTTGTGGCCCTCACTCTATGTCTCTGCCAGGTTAGCCGCACTTAGTCTACGCCACCTGCTTTACACTAGGTACCATCTTTGGAATGAGGGGAAGTGCCCGGGGGTTTCCTAGGGATCTATTTTCCAAGGAAAAAATGCACCTATAATTCTAGGGTAAGCAATAATTGATCAGTATACTAGAAAACTTGAGATATTAACCATAGGCATATCCAATACCAAAGCACTCCAAGCCATTGCAGCTTACCTGGTTGGTGCCATTTGATGTTCATAACCTGACACCCATTGGGAATAGGGCTTGCTAATTGATGACTCCAACCAAATTTTGGCACACTATGATAGTATCCCTTAATAAGGAAATAATCATCATGTAAATTATAAATACCAAATCAGTCCTTAAAGAAAAGGGATGTCTTTATCTAAGAAGAAACTACATCCATCCAAAAAAAGAAATAAACCTTGTTATCATTCTCTGTCGAACAGGAGACAAATTGTTCACTATACAACAAGAGAGCTGGAGCTTTTCTAGTACATTCACTAATCATTGCTTCTAAGGCCAATACTAAGGCTTATGCATGAAGTACCATGACCATAATGAATGCATATGCCAATTCACAATAAATAAAACCAATGGTCGTCAATTACTATTAAAACTGTATTATAAATCATAAAATCAGAACAAAAGCCCGATTCCCTTTTAAGATGTGTCTTTGAAATGGCTATGCAATGGGGATGCTCACCTCTCTGACAGAGTGCTGGAACGACATTTGATGCACTACTGTTGTCATTTGAAGTGAGCCACTGCAATAGATAAAGAGGGTGGTTTGATAAAGACAGAATTTTGTCTTCTATAAATGCATGTTTATCCACCTTAATTTGAAGGAGAAGTGTGTGTGTAAAAATGATGAAAGGGTGGGCTTAGATAGGTGCAAACACTGATCTAGTACCCCTTCCAGCCAAGGTTGGCTTGCTTGTGTAGGGTGGCATGCAGGGAAAATTATAGGGGAATTTTTTTGCCTGTGATCCAAATTAGAGGGTTTGAAATTTTGAGGGGGCAAATTATTTCTATAGTGGTGCTTTATAATAGTTAGCCCAACATTAATTTAATTTTTTTTTATATGAATGCGTTAGCCCACACCCCCTCCCTTGCATTCATTTTAGTCCAAGAAAAAAATTGTAATTTCCATTCAAGCTCGAATCAAAATTACATTCTGCAGGTGTCACTAAATGATGCTATAATTCAGAAACAAAACTGATATAAGGGCTTTCATCAGCCGGAAACTATGTATCATATCTGTCCAAAAACACTATTCTAGGAAATACCCAGTTAAGACATCAGTCACTACCTAAACTCTCAGTCACATCTTAAGACAACATTTGGGCTTGCAAAAATGCAAGCAGTTCAAAATTTACAAGTCCAAAGACCAAAACAGATAGTAGCAAACCTAAGTTGCAGGAAACGGCCCCCTGGGTGTCATACCAGCACCAGAAACGGCCCGAAACACCGAAATGCCGCTGGCCATTCCGTACAGCATTTCGAGATTTGGAAACGCCATACTGTACGGCCAGCAACGTTTTGGCCCGTACAACAGCCGTTTCGGCTATCTGTTTTTGGTTTGCGGGCTTGTCCAAGCGGCCAAGAGGGCCATGGGTCCCTCAAATGCCCATAAAAAAGGTAATTAACCCCTATTAAATAATTATAATGCTGTGTATATGCTTAATTAACTGTTTTTCTTTTAATTTGAGAAAAGAAAAATCTAGAATTTTCTAGAAACCCTAACAACCTCTTTTTTCCTATAAGAAAGCACTTCATTCACTCATTCCTCACACTTTCTTCAGCAAGAAGAGCCTCTTACAGCAGCAGCAAGCATTTTACTTGTGGTTTGGAGCACTGGGAGCAAGCTTTGGTGCATTTCCACCAAGAGGACAGTTGTGGGCAGCAAGAAGAAGGGTGTGGGCATTCTTATATTTGGTGAGCATATTTATGTACTGTTTTTGCACCATTCATGGCTTCTCAAAGTGCCATTTCCTCTCCCCCTAGAGCTCCTCAAGCAAGCAATCAACTAGAATACTATCCTCTTTGAAGGTATGTTACCAAGCTCAAGCAAAGGGGTGGTGGTGGGGGTTCAGGGAAACGGAAGTGCAATTTATGTAAAAGTGAGAAGACCTTCAAAGGCTCTTACACAAGAGTCAAGGCTCACATTTTGCATGAAGGAGTGAAAGGTGTTGATGTTTGTGCACATACCAAAAATCCGGAGGTGAGGGTTGCATTGCAGAGAGACCATGATGATGCACAAAGGTTGAAGGATCAAGGAGCCAAAATTGGTATGGGTAGCACTAGCAAGCCTACTCCTAGCTTGGGTGATAATAATGAGCCAAGGATTGTTCATGAAGCAAGGAAGAGGAGGTCGGTACTGGTAGAAGAAGAGATATCCAAGCCTGCAAGTGCAACTAAAGATAGCAGATTGTTGAAAATGCTCAACAATCAAGGGAGAGAAGACGCTGAGTGAAGACTGGCAAGTGTTGATATTATGGTAGCTGCGGGAGGTACTAACCTCCATATGTAACCTTTGACTAGAATATAATATTTCGGAAGCAAGAGAAACCCTAAACTGATGTGTGAAAACCCTAGAATTCTATCTGATGTGTGAAAACAAAATATATAATATTAAGGTATTATCCTCGAGGAAGACAAGTCGACCTCACAAGAAAAAGATAAACAAAAAATATAATTACCAGAAAGTCAGGTCGACCCAGCCAGAAAAGTCATTGGACAAATTAATATAAATAGAGGACGTCTTGGCTCATTTGTTCACTCACTCTCACTCAGGAAACCAAAAACAGTGCGCAAGTTTGGAGGAGGAACAACAACAACTGCAATTGTACGGTTTTATCTTGTTCAATCTTTCTGGTACTTTCTCTTGTGCGCTAGCCTAGGAGAAAGTGCACTCTCTTGGTTATCTGTTGGTTCTGGTGTGGCTTCCCGGAATCATTCTTTCTGTCAAAGGTTAAAGTGCTCGAGGGTGGCTTTGTGCCTATGGTTGGGTGACAATGGTGTAGCATTGTCTATGGTTAAACGAGCACAATATTCTAACAGGTTATGGGCCCACACTACCTTCAGAAAAGTCTAAACGCTGGAAGGTAGATCGGGAGTTCCTTGTCAAGTTTGTTGTAGCATCAGTTACCGCTGCAACTAGGGTTTCTGATTTTGCAGCTGCAACAAACCCTAAACTTAATTTCTTGGGCACTTTCAGTGAAGCATTGGACCTAACTTTTGGGTATTTTAGTGCACCCTAGCCTAGCGCACCCTCTGGTGCCCTCAGCGAACAAAAATGTCAAGTTTGAGTTTTTGGGTCAAAGTCAAAAGTTGATTGGTCAAAGTCAAAGGTTGACTTTTGGTCAAAATTGATTTTTGTGGTCAAAGCTGAAATTTTAGGGTTTCTAGCTTGTTCTAATTATTGAACCTTTTGATTAAGTTTCTAACCTCTTCTTGTCAAGATGGTGTCAAGTTTCAGATTAGAAGACAAGTTGAACGATACTACAAATTTCAAAGGTATGCACTTGTATATTCTTTTCAAGTTATATCATTCAACAAAGCATGGGTGTGTTTGCAGGGGATGTACAAGAGACCTTGTCCAAGCAGTGAATTCAATACATTCAGAGGAACAAACGCACCCTCCCTAGCAGTGAAGATTCCAGGTTTGAGTATTTAAAAAAAATGATATGTCTCTAGCTATTATGGCATTATTATGATCTTATGCTGCATCTTGATCTATTGAAGTTATGATCATTATACTAACCCCTTAATACTAGAGATACACTTGTTGATCTCCTCTCTAGGAGATATTCTTGTTCTTATGTAAATGCTTATTGTTTACAAGATGAAGTTGATCTCCTTTAGGAGATGTTCTTGGTTACTGACCTAGACTCCAGGAAGGATAACTTCCATGGAGGACACCATGGAGATTTTGTTGTTCTTGTTTCTTGTTCCGGGCAGGTCATAAGAGATAAATTTGAGAGGGATTCAGTGATAAAGAACAATCCAACATAGCTTCGTGACACTTTGCAGAATGCAAAGGGGCATGCAGCAGACGAAAGCGTGGTCCGAGGATTCTCTCATATAGAGGGAGTTGATTTTAGAGTTTGAGATGAAGGATCTTGACCGAATATATTGGGATTGGAAGCGTGGCTAGCACCAGATGAGATATTCAGTTAGGAGATTGAAGAGATTTATCATGATGGACATGAAGTCCATGGCCACACCTATGACGACACATCTGAGGAAGTTGTGTGACGGGATAGGCATTTGCTTTGCAGAGAGCATCTTGTGGCAGTATATGGTTGAGCCATGACCGTATTATTGGGTTACAACACAGCATGCAGGTACCTATGTTGTGGTACAAATAGATATGATTGATCTCCAATGATGAAGTATGGCTGTCGGGATATACAGTTTTTGGATTGGGAGTGCAGAAGATAGATCTAGCACATGGGGTGCTACTTCAACTTGGGATCGAGCAAGATTTCTAGACAAGCAGGGAAGTAGATATCTGTAGCACTTAGTCATATATCATAGCCAGTGACACAAGATATGAAGCAGGGTGGCTTTTCGAAGGATCTTGCAGGACTTCATCAGAGACATGGTGCAGGAAGGAGCAGTGAGGCTCCATCACTTATCCACAGATGAGAAGATAGCTGACATTTGCACTAAGCCTCTATCTGGGACAAGCTTGGCAGGAATGCAAATGTTTCCCTAGGGGAGTATTGATGATTGCAGCATCGTGCCGATATTCCAAGATTGATCAGATAGACTTGATTATGTGGGAATAGGTCCAGATGTAATCTTCGACGGATTGAAGATTCGAGTTGCTGCTAGATCTACTATTATGAATTGCATCGGGCCTTGAAAGTCTCATGAGTAGGTGAGTCGCCCCGATAAGCATCGAGCCGACTCTATCTCCACAGGAACTGGGCTGCAGACCAGGGGAGATAGGGAACATCTACATCCGGAGTAGATGTGCCCCGACGCAGTCTTCGACGGACTGAAGACTCGAGGTGCAATTCCATGTGTCCACTAGCATTGCGCTGAATGCATTCACAGGGTGATCCTCTGTTTTTGGCTCCGATGTGGTCATAATTCTTGTCATGGGACAAGAACGACCCGAAGTGCTAGACACACGTGTCCGATAACATCGAGCTAAATGCATTCACGGAGTGATCCTATGAGAGGATCAATTATGAGGTGAATGTGGCTTCGATGAGGTCATGATTCTTGTCATGGGACAAGAATGACCCAAGGTGCTAGACACATGGTGGTGGAGATGGATCATCAATACAACTAAATGAGGCTCATGGATATTGTGATATTGTCTATGACATAAGAATACCAAGAACAAGTACGACGATATGTTTTGATACCAGATTGCTACCAGATGACACTGATAGTGATGATGATACTCGTGACTTGATCTGTGATGATGCTACCTGTAGAATGGTCTACAAGACTATGTGAGTCTTTCCCATGCCATGTTAAGTTGGATGGATGTGTTTGAGACCATTAATACCTCCCTAGCTAAGAGGGAGTGTTGATATTATGGTAGTTGCGGGAGGTATTAACCTCCATATGTAACCTTTGACTAGAATATAATATTTCGGAAGCTAGAGAAACTCTAAACTGATGTGTGAAAACCCTAGAAGACATGTCGGCTCAACATAATATATAATATTAAGGTATTATCCTCCAGGAAGATATGTTGGCCTCACAGGAAAAAGATAAATAGAAAATATAATTACCAGAAAGCGAGGTCAACCCAGCCAAAAAAGTCACTGGATAGATTAATATAAATAGAGGACGTCTTGGCTCATTTGTTCACTCACTCTCACTCAGGAAACTAGAAACAGTGCGCAAGTTTGGAGGAGGAGCAACAACAACTGCATTTGTATGATTTTATCTTGTGCAATCTTTCTGGTACTTTCTCTTGTGTGCTACCCTAGGAGAAAGTGCGCTCTCTTGGTTATCTGTTGGTTTTGGTGTGGCTTCCTGGAATCATTCTTTCTGTCAAAGGTTAAGGTGCTCGGGGGTGGCTTTGTGCCTATGGTTGGCTGACAATGGTGTAGCATTGTTTATGGTTAAACGAGCACAATATTCTAACAACAAGGGCCATATATGCTTGTGGCATCCCATTTAATGTGGTTTGGTCCTCGTATTGGCAGGATTTGGTGAGGGCAATTAACATAACCCTCTAAGGTTTCAAGGGGCCAAACTATGAAAAACTCAGAACATTTTTGCTCAAGAAAGAGAGGCAATTGCTTGAGGATGTTCTAAAACCAATTCGTAGCTCATGGGGCAACACAGGGGTTTTCATTATCTTAGATGGATGGATTGATACAAGGCGGAGGCCATTGATCAATGTCATTGCATCATCACCAAAATGAGCAATGTTCTTAAGAGCAGAAGATTGTTCAGGTGAGTTAAAAGATAGTAATTTCATTGTTGAAATTTTAATTACTTCTATTGAACAAGTAGGGCTAGAAAATGTGGTGCAAGTTATCACAGATAATGCACCTGTTTGCACAGTTGCAGGCTTGATTGTTTAGAGTAGATACCATCATATATTTTGGACTCCTTGCATTTTCCATAATCTAAATATGATTTTAGAAGAGATCGAGGCAAAAACTGCATGGATTAAGGAGGTCACAGGGAAAGTTAGGGAGATCATAAAATTCATCACCAACCACCACCATCTCAAGCGATATATCGAGAATACTCCAAATTGGAGTTGCTCAAAGTTGTTGAGACAAGATATGCCTCAAACTTCATCATGCTATGCCACCTTGTTGAGGTCAAATTTGCATTAATGAGTATGGTGGTGGGTGCGACTTGGGTTGAGTGGAGACAGGCAGATTCAAAGAGGGGAAGTATGGTGCGAAGGGTGTTGATTGCTGAGGATTGGTGGAAAAAGATAGAATTCTTGCTCAAGGTCACATTACTTGCATTTGAGCTTCTTCGAGATGCAAACAAAGACAAACCTTTCTTAGGAGAGATTTATGATGGCATGGATACCATGGTTGAGAAAACCTTGGAAATTATTACATAGGAGGCTTCCACTCTTCTTTTTGTTGATGTTGATTTTGTTGAGCATGTGAAATCCATCATTGTTACGAGGTGGAATGACTTTAACACTCCATTGCACACTTTGGCACATGCTCTAAATCCAAGATTTTATAATGAAGAGTTCATTTCTCAAAGCAATGGGAAGAGGAAGGCCCCACATAAGGACAAGGAGATGCCCAATGGAGTGAAGAAATCCTTCCAGAGGTTGTTTCCAACTTCTCAACAAATAGATGTGGGAGGAATTTGCTTGTTTTGCTGCTGGATTAGAGGATTTAGCTGACATCATTTTTTGAGGAGAGGAGGACCATGAACCCGGTTAAATGGTAGACTTGTCATTGGGAAAATGGTGTATATTTGCAAAGCCTTGCCGCTTGTATTCTATCACAAGTGGCAAGCTCTTCATCAACAGAAAGGAGTTGGAGCACCCGTGGTTTCATTCATTCTGTGAAGTGCAACAGGTTGGGATCACAGAAGGATGTCTTGTATATGTGCATTCAAACCTCCGCCTTGTGTTTCGTAGGGGTGAAGAATACTCAAGTGGGCCTCATAAACATTGGGATGTGGATGCAAAATGCCCAGAATTGGATCTCTCTCTTGCTGCTCTTGATATTGGCGCTGATGCAACTGGAAGTGTAATCGCCTCTTCTTCCAATCCATGCTCTGGTTCTACTGAACATGCATCTTGTTCTATTTTTCATGATGAGGATGAGGATGAGTATTACATGTAATTGTAGTTGTCTTTAGCTCATATTTTATTTTATTTTCAGCACATATAGCCTCGTGTATAAAGGCTAATTTTAGATTTTGCTACTTGCATCATGTAATCATCTATGGGAGTTAATATAGACATGGTTTTCCTTCTAAAATGTCATTTATGTGTACCATTATTTTTTTCTTGCAAGATAATGTGTACCATAGGAGGCTTCCACTCTTCTTTTTGTTGATGTTGATTTTGTTGAGCATGTGAAACCCATCATTGTTACGAGGTGGAATGACTTTAACACTCCATTGCACACTTTGGCACATGCTCTAAATCCAAGATTTTATAATGAAGAGTTCATTTCTCAAAGCAATGGGAAGAGGAAGGCCCCACATAAGGACACGGAGATGGCCAATGGAGTGAATAAATCCTTCCAGAGGTTGTTTCCAGCTTCTCAACAAAAAGATGTGAGGGAGGAATTTGCTTGTTTTGCTGCTGGATTAGAGGATTTTGCCGACATCATTTTTGGAGGAGGGGAGGACCATGAACCCGGTTAAATGGTGTATATTTGCAAAGCCTTGCCGCTTGTATTCTATCACAAGTGGCAAGCTCTTCATCAACAGAAAGGAGTTGGAGCACCCGTGGTTTCATTCATTCCGTGAAGCGCAGCAGGTTGGGATCACAGAAGGATGTCTTGTATATGTGCATTCAAACCTCCGCCTTGTGTCTCGTAGGGGTGAAGAATACTCAAGTGGGCCTCATAAACATTGGGATGTGGATGCAAAATGCCCAGACTTGGATCTCTCTCTTGCTGCTCTTGATATTGGCGCTGATGCAATTGGAAGTGGAATCGCCTCTTCTTCCAATCCATGCTCTGGTTCTACTGAACATGCATCTTGTTCTATTTTTCATGATGAGGATGAGGATGAGTATGACATGTAATTGCAGTTGTCTTTAGCTCATATTTTATTTTATTTTCAGCACATATAGCCTCGTGTATAAAGGCTAATTTTGGATTTTGCTACTTGCATCATGTAATCATCTATGGGAGTTAATATAGACATGGTTTTCCTTCTAAAATGTCATTTATGTGTACCATTATTTTTTTCTTGCAAGATAATGTGTTATATATATATATATATATATATATATATACACACCACGTTTCCCTAGACGTTTCCATTTTGGGGGGTCACTTTTCCTGACGTCCCTGTTTCGGAAACTTCCAGACGTTTCCCCGTTTCGTGTAACTTAGTAGCAAAGTAAAGCATAAATAAGTTGACATAAGACTTCTAATTTAGGCCAGGACCCAAAATAGACCTAGACTAGACCAAGTTTCCATTTGAAACTTCCTCTCAAATGATATTGCCTCCTGGAATAAGTTGCACTTGCCCCTCCTTTGACAGTTTATCTGCCTCTTGATTGTGCTGTCTAAACACGAGTTATTTTGCCCAGATTTCTTGGAATTGGGGTTTATAGGGGAACAATTTAATCCATACATAGCAAGGTTTTTGACAATGGAGCCATTTCTGCATCTCTGCTGCTTAGTCATCTGCCTAGCTCACTCAGCGACCCACCTGAGCATTTTCAAATCCAGTTGTTCATTCATTCCAATCCCTCAATTCCACCAAACAGAGATACCCCTTTGTTTCTTCGTTCATTCATTCTCTTTATGGATGATTCCCCTCACTCCAAATGCCTTGGG
Source organism: Picea glauca (assembly GCA_000966675.3). Lineage (NCBI taxonomy): Eukaryota > Viridiplantae > Streptophyta > Pinopsida > Pinales > Pinaceae > Picea > Picea glauca. The sequence continues at coordinate 269,251 of JZKD02S0047617.1, read as the reverse complement.
TGTGTCAAGCGCTGGTGATTGGCTCCTAGGATTGTGGGGTTCTGTCAAATTGTGAGTTTGAGGGGCAACCCATCTGAGTTCTCTTCTATCCAGCACACATAACTCTCCACTTCACAGATCTCATAAATCTCTCCTTGTTCTAGCGCTGCAGGGAAATAACCCTCTTCATCTCTTGCTCTGTAGGTTTTGCCGTTTTGCCTCAAATCATGGTCAACAAACTTGTATAGACTCCTCAAGGACTCACTGCAAATTAAGGATTTTTACTGCAGCTTATGTTAAGGTAAGTGCTACACCGACTTCGGGTTTTGTTTTGTCATTGTTATGTTTCTTCAGTTAGGAGCGCCTAAAATTTGTTTCTTGTTGCATTTTGGCAAATGGGTTGTTTGATTTTTCTTAGTTTTCGGCTTCAGATTTTTAATTTGTTTTTGCATTTCTAAAAGCTGTGTTGCAGAGAATTTCATTAGTTTGTTTATGAAGTCCAAAGTTTTGATGTTATAAACTCTTAGTTGCCCCTTCCAAACAATATCACGTCTCTGTCACTATGACAAGTTCCCTGTTCCCTTCCCTTAAACTGCTGCCTTTAGGATAACCTGTGTCATTCCAAAGGGTTTTCCTTTTTGTTCATTCTTTCCTCTTGTAGCTAGTTCCTAGTGGGCTTAGATTTGTGATGTGCTTGAGATCGATGCAAAGCTGACTAGTGTTCCNAAAAATAAAAATGAAATTTATAAACAAAATAAACTAAAAAGAAAAATAAGAAAGTCAAAAGAGAAAAAAGGGGGGAAACCTAAGAAAAACAAGAATTAGGGTTTGAGACTGGATAGAAGAAAGGGAGAGGGAGAAAGAAAGGGGCTTTTTGCTGAGATTGGTATTGTTATGCTGGGAGAATAGAGACTAACTGATTTCTGGTAGGAGTTGGGGATTCTCAGCAGACTTGAGTGGTAGCTCAGCCGTGGGGGCGAGCTGAGAAGCTAGTTACTCTCTGATTGTGTGTGGCCCCTTTGCGGCTCGGGGGGCTAAGGGGGAAGGAGAGTACCCCTAGCATTTGGCTGGGAGGTACCGGTGAGTTCCTTGCAGTCGGCAAGAGGGAGCATCCAGGAGGCCGCGGACAACTTTCGAAGGAGGCGAACAGGCACAGGTATGCATAATGTTTCCCTTCTCATTTGGATGGCATAAAATTTCATCCTGTGACTGTGTAAATTTAATAAACTCTACAATGGGTGTGTTTTTTTTGCGGTAAATAGTTACTGTGAAAATCTATATAACTTCGTGAAATGGGTGCATTATTCTGCTGTAGAATTTTTTACTGTGTAAATCTAATAAACTCTACATTGGGTGTGTTTTTCTTGCGGTAAATAGTTACTGTGCAATCTAGATAGCTCCGTGAAATGGGTGCATTATTCTGCTGTAGAAAGTTTTACTGTGTAAATTTAATAAACTCTACAATGGGTGAAATGGGTGGTTATCTCTTTTTTATATCTGGTGTCGTTTAGGGTTCCTGGTAATTTTGGTTTAGGGTTATGGTGGCTTCACGTTCACAGAAGATCTCCCTCCTTGCTTTCTTGATCGGTGTTTTTCCGCTCTTCGATTGCAAATGACGAGAAGCAGAGGCCAAGGTCATAAACTGAGAGGAGTACTTCTAGGCTTGAAGAAATCGAAGCCTGGATGTCGGAGACCTGCGTTTCGTGCTTCTAAGTTTACACATTTGACATATTCTGGATTGAGTGTGAAATATGACACAGATTAATTTTCTAGTCCATGTAGCGCTGAACCATATGACAGGCCCTCTTCTCGTGTGTAAGTATTCTCCGGACTTGTTCTTTATTTTGCCTTGAAAGAAGGATTAGTATGTAAATTTACTCGAAATGTTTCCACAGAAATTGCACTTTATTCTGCTCGTTTAACCCTGTGACTGCGTTTAAAGATTACCTTATGCATACTTGTAAAGATTACTTCCTACTAAAATGTTTCCGAATAATTTCTTAAAGAGTACCTTTGTTTGGATTTTACGTTCCATTTAAATTTAACGAAATATATGTTTTTACGCTTGATGTGCTCGGTATTGATATTATTTAAGTGATTATCCTTCGGATGCAAGCATAGACGGATGTTGAAGTTTTCGGTGCGTATTTGAGTGAAGCTTTGTTTCAACGTTCGAGGTTCGAATTTCATA
>JZKD02S0047617.1:241005-253567 GCA_000966675.3 Picea glauca | reverse complement strand
GAGTGTTGAAATAATGTAACTGCAAAGAGTATTCTTATTCTTATTGTTATTTTATTCATAGGATTAATCCCCATTGTGGATTAATCATGTCGGTAATTGTATTAGGACCAAATTCTCTTTTGCGGATTGGTCAACAGACAATTATAATAGGCAGAATAAGAAGTCGGTCCCAACAGTTAATTAAGAGACCCAGAAATATAATAAAGGTGGGTTTACCCACCCAAATTGAGAAGTCGGCCCTGCTAGTGAAGAGACACTTCACACGTGCCAGGACTTGTATAAATAAAGGAGGCTAGCGCCTCATTTGATCACAACTCACTTGCTCATTATCTTATGAGGCAAGCTGCAATTACCAGTTGGAGAGAGGAGAAGAAGAGTAGTGCATCTCTTGGGGAGGACTATCTGTATTGGTTTGAGTTATCTCTTGAACATTGTATAAGCTATTTATGATAAGGAAGTTTTTGCTGGGTTTTCTTCCCCTAGAGGGTTTCCCAGGATAAATGCTCTCTTGTGAATGTGTATTTCTCAGTAATCTTGTTCTTATAATGCTCTTATCTATTGAAATGCAAAGAACCATAATAATGACATAAACACTAACACATAATACTAAAAAAAGATACCCATATAACACATACACAAGATACAATTTTTATTATTATTTAAATTAAATACTTCGACACAATGAAAAACAATAACAATGATACATCAAATAAATAATAAAAATTAAGTGCTTCAACACAATGAAAAACAATAACAATGATACATCAAATAACACATACACAAGATGCAATTTTTATTATTCTTTAAATTAAGTGCTTCGACACAATAAAAAACAATAACAATGATACATCAAATATGAGGGTAGTCAAAAGCAATGTTTGTCTTACACCTGTCCCCATCAAAGTTTTATTGTTTGAAAATTTGGGATTGTATTATAGCATCTTGTCTAAAAATGCGCTGTTCAATAATGAAGTTTTGTTAAATTATTTTCCCTTTAATAAAGAGGTTAAGGGCCAACAACATGTCTGAGTGTTTAATAAATTTTGGGCTAATATGGATCTATACGAGTCATATTGTTTGCAAACTATAGCTTTGTAACTCTTGATGATATTTTCTGTTTTGAATTTGTAGTAAAATATATCATTTATTTGGATTTTGGTAAACTATGAAAACTGTTTATATAATCATAGAAGCAAAAAAATAGAATTTAATTTTTTTGTTTGTTTGTTTATATAGGTATTAAAATATGTGATAAAATGTTATAACATTTAAATAGAAAAACAATGTGCATAGAAAAACATTTAAAATCCACTCGAGAGAACTTTTATGGTGCAGATAATAAATAAACTTACCAATTTTCGATTTTCCATTAAAATCTTATAAAAACATTGGGTTTGAACAAATGCAGCAACTAAAATTCACCTAGTAATGTTAATAAGAAGGTGAATAGATTCTCTATTACTTTGATATGATTCACAACCTAAAGTTTCAGAGGATCAAGAGCATTATATCTAAAAATATTTTGGGAGTCAATAAACAACAATAGTATGTAATAAATCTCAAAGAGGTTTTGAAAACAATTTTTTCATTTCAAAGGTGCATACACATCAACAAAAGTTAGATATAGAGAAAAAAACTATTCATCCAATATGATTGTACATGATAAGAGTAAGGCTCGACTTTGGACAACGTGTCTAAAAATATTAGCTATTTGGTGGAAAAGACTACCGACAATAAGCAATAAACCAAATTATATATGATAGAACATTGACTAAAGCAATTATATTTATTTAGCACCCAATCTGAGATAATACATGGCTTTATAAAGGTGATAACTCAATAGAGATATCCATTGGATGTAGCCTGGGTGGTTGAGCGGAATGATTGTTATCCTCCCAACCTAGGTTCAAATCCTTGGAGTGGCATGTTTATGCCTGTAATGGGTCTATAAGACGCTCTTGTTGTTGAGCACCCAATGTTCTGAAAAGTAATTGGCTTCCTAGATTGCAGGGGGTTTGTCGTGGACGTACCTAGCACCGATCTTTGGTGCGGTGAACTGCATAAAAAAAAAAAAAACAATTATTTTATTTAAGTCCATTGGATGTAGTTTGGGTGGTTGGGATGAATGATTGTTACCCTCCCCACTCAGGTTCAATTCTTTGTGAGTGGCATGTTGTGCCCTTAAATGGGTATATAAGATGCTCTTCTTGTTGAACCCTCAATATTTCAAAAATACTCGGCCTCCTTATGTTTTCCATGGACGTAACGAGCACCGATATCCGGTGCCGTGAACCACATGAACTAAAAAATAAAAAATAAAAGAAAGAAAGATAACTCAATAGAGATGGTGAGGGAGACAAAGCTTAATTGTTTTCTTCAGTGGAATCAATTTAGGCAACGTAACAACACACCCTTCATTCATATAAACTCCTTCAACTCCTCTTGGAATGTTGGTGGGCACATGGAACTTCGTATTCCCTGAGCTCTAGCATGCTTGGGTTGGTCCTCTCACATCTCTTCCTCCCAAGGGATAGTCATATTTATGGTAAATGGGTGCTTTCTATTTCATCAGCATATTGTGAGAGAATAAACATGTAACTTGTTAATTAATTATAGCATATTATTTCCAAAATTACAATAGTGAAATTCTAAGAGCCAACATACTCTAAAGAGTTAATTAGCTACCACAAAAACTAAGCAAGATCCGGAAAAAAGAAAATGAACACATAATGTTCAAATTATTGACAAAAATAATTTAAACAACCTATTCAATTATAAATCCGCCATTTAATTTGCAAATGGAATCACATACATGATATTATAAATTACAATATACTTAGTAGATAGCATAAACACATACTATATAAACACAAAGTACGTGTTACACCTACAAGTACATATGGCATGCATGATGTAACATGGTTACATAACATCAACATAGAACTAACATAATTAAAGTCACATTTAGGGTTGAGAACCTAATCATCTTGCCTCATGGTTTGATTATGCTAATGTCTCAGGTCATCTATTTAACTAATTGAGGTCTTCATCTACGGATGTTGGATCCTTGATCTTGACATTTTAATATGATGTCTAGTTGACCTCATGAAAAGCAATGGCAACATAATCCTTGTTGCTATGTAGTGGTTTATTCTAAAACAAAGATTGGAATGAACAAACACTAAATAGTTCATCCAGTTTTTAGCGAACATGTTGCAATTGATGTGTTCGAACACATTCTAAGTATGAATACACACTCTAGTATGCTCACAATAGAAAGATTAAATTATACTCAAAGCACATATGGTAAATTCTAGTAGGTTAGGGGTATGACCACTAAAGTCTTGTGACCATTTATTGTTTGGATATGTTTTCCCAAGCACTTGTCAACAATGAAATCAAGGCTTTTGTTATAGGGAAAGAAGTTTTATTTTGCTTGCATTGGTGCAAACCAAAAAATCATTTAGCTAGGGCACATAATTGGATAATTGGGTATCCCTTTGGAATTGATGTATCCTTAAAGGTTCACTAGGATTGGATTCTACATAAATTGAAAGCAAACTTTAAAGATGAGCTTTTCAGGTATCCCTTTTACAATTTGAATCACTGTAGCAAATCATCTATGTTTCTCCTTGTATCTTTTTCCTTTTATAATAATCTACAAGCATTTGGAATAGATTCTTAAATGTTTTTGTTGGGGGAAATCCGATGAAAAATTTAGTCTTTTGCTAGTTCCTTTGGATATGTGTACATTTGTTTTTGGGGAAGATGGAGGGCTTGGATGTACCCAAAGAACAATTTTGTTTATTAATGGTTTTTTTGGACCATGTGTAGGAATATGTGATGACAAATACTTGCTCACCATTGTATTCAAAAGACTATCTATATAAATGGCAAGCCAAGCCCCTTTGGCATATATGATTTGGTGCCACCAAGCTTTGAAAACTTTCAAATTGGGTATTCTCAAAAGGATATGGGAAGTTTGGTAGGTTGAGTCTAGAAAGTTTCAGTTGGACTTTAGAGATTAATGCAAAGGATGGGATTTGGTTGCATGTTCAATTTGGACTTTGTTGGTGGAAAATGTGCAATTTGGGTTAATTCCTTATTTCATTGGGAAACATATGGCATGAAAATGTTTTCACAAATGGAGAGACATATGAGACAAGAATCTAGTAACTAGCTATATTGGAAATACCTTAATAATTCTTAACAACTACAAGCTATTGATAGACTCGCATTCACATCACTTTGCCAATCAATTTTAGAGGTTATTTTATTCAAGTAAACACATGCCAACACCATAATTAAGGATTGAATACATCACATTGGCTTTATCAATGGATGTTCTATCATTTTCCATAAAGTGAAAATCGTCATGCATGCATGTGGAACCATGGGGTTGTTAAATTTTTTGGGCATGGGTTATTGTTGAACACGATATTATTTTTGTTGTCCCTATTCATTGGAAAGGGGATTTTTTTGGGTACAAATGGATGATTAGAGAGGAAGTGGTGCATGGGATGTAACCTATCAACATTCTTATACTTTTGCTTGACAGACACAATCCTGCACTCTCTTATTCAATAACATCATGTGATGCACTTGAAGATTCCTTTCATAATCAATGAATCAATAATGAAAAATCCATAATAAAAGTGGGGGAGCAAACATTAATCTTTCCCAACCTTGAGAGAAGTGGAGGTCAAGATAGACACAGATAGAAACTTTGTGGTGTTAAAAAAATTCAAAACTAATAGAGGGATTTGCAAGAGTGTGGTAAAAACCTCGATGAATGGAACCCTTGATGCTTGCAACGTTTTTTGGATGAGGGGAAAATTATGTTTCTTTTTTCAAACATAGAAAATGAGTATATTACAATGTAATGATAACATTTTCTTCTTATTATATATAGTTTTACACTTTATCAAAAAATTCACCAAGGCTTCATGAAGTTTAATAATTAAGTGGAAGATTTATCAAAACTTTAAAAGGTTTTATAATTCGATAATGATTCACCAAGATTTTATAATTCAACGAAAGATTTGCCAAACAATTATAGCTATATATATATTATATTATTGATAAAAATAACTTATGAAATTTCCATGTACGATGGAGATTGACTCATTTATTATACATGTACATTTATAGACTCTTAAAAATTTTCTTTGTGGTATGCAACTAATAAAAACAAGTCACCCATAATTTTATATAGGATAACTTGTATGTGATGTCTCTCATATATCTCATATCTTTTGTTGTTCCTTTCAACCAAAATGTTCCCACTTCCCTTTAAATTAAAGCTTTTATCACATATTTGAAATACTAGACAAATTACATTTGTAATTTGCAATGGTTAGTAACCCTTTATTTATGGATAGGACATCTCTTTCCCTTTGGGAACAATGATTGCCCCCAATCCTGATTCTCTCTCAAAAGCTGATGTTTCTTTTTGTTTATTCCATGGTTTTATTTGACCATTGTATTAGGTATTCTTTTTATCTTTGTTGGTCAACATTCTCGTTCTTTCAACCAAGATATTTATAGGATCGTTGCATGAAACTTTTTTTATGTCTTGTGTTATGGTGAAGTGGCCATTGTATCTTGGATAGAGCTTGGTACATTAACCATTCTATTTTACCGAGTGTTGATCCTTTTTCATGTATCACCTTTTATTTCTAAGTTTACCCTTATGTAGAATCTTTCTCCCTTCCATTTGTTTTATGATCCACCATGTTCAATTTTTTTTTTCCATACTTAGCCATTTTTCTTACTTGTGCGGAGATTCCATTTTTCATAACCATTCCCCCACATCCCGCACTTGCCATGCTCCACACATTACAACACTAATTTTATTTCCCGCAGTGCAGATACCCTGCACAAACTCCCCCTCCACACAAATAGAACCTCCGTACATCTCCGCTTCTGCACAATTGATTGTGTGGAGAACTCCATATAGCCCACCCTCCACACTCTCCTTATCTCCGACCTCCACACTCCCGCACACACCTACACTTTCACACCATTAGTTTCTAAAGGGATTGATCTCTCTCCGTGATCTATACTTAGTGAAATTTTCATCCATATCTTGTGCTTTGCACACTGCTCAAGGGTCGTTTATGATCCATTAATTGGTTTTGATTCGCAAGGTAAAGGTAATTGGTTTTCCCATGAACCACTCATTTTTCAAAGTAACTTCCATTTATGGTTGCTCATATTTTGAAGAAAATTTATACATACTAAAGGGATGTTTTAGCAAATGATATTCATTTACTTAACCTTTATGCAACTTGAGCTCTGTAATTCAGTGTCACATATATCAAAGTTCCTTGAAAGAATAAGAAATATGGCAACTAGGAGGAAAGATCCTTTTTGTGGAGATACAATTAATTCTCTTGCGCGCCAAGATAAAGACTTTCATTGGTCTTTAGCATATCAATGGTTTCAGAGTTTAAATCATGAACAAAAGCATAGTAACAAAATCTGGAAGACTGGATTAGTTAATGCTGGTTGCATGCCTAAAGTCTTTGACTTCAGGGCGCTGGTTTCCTGGTGCACCCGAAGATTTGATTCAAAAAGTAGAACAATTCAAGTAGTTGTTGAAGGGAAGAACCACGTTCCACTAACCACCAAGATATTTAAAAGAATGCTTCAATTGCTCGCATCCAACAAAAGTATTTTGAAGTTGACTCTTTTATGGATTCCCACGATGGTGGGATAAATTTGCTAAAGGATTTCATGGTTCCCTCTACATAAATTCCAGCTAACCTTTCAACCATCGACATAACTCTATTGGTGGAACCATATTGAGATTTTTCATGGTTGTTTGCATGATTGATGGGACAAGAATCCACTTCTCATATCCCCAAGTTAGTATTATATGTATTGCATTTTTATTTTCGAAAGGAAGTTATATTCAGTTGGGCCGAGGTAATCTCAAATGAGATTTCCTTTCAGCTGGCTGAATATTTAAAGACTAAAAAATTCTTCATGACTGCGTATCTGGTGCTCACAGTCTCCTATTGTAATGTGTTTGAGGGGTTACCCCTAAGAAGTAATTTGTATGTTGAGAACAAATAAATTCAATTTTGGTACCCTGTGCTTTGGAAGCATAAGGCATTGTTCCATTTTTGTCCCATTCATGATAGATTTATGAAATAATTTAGATTTATGTTGACTGGATAAGTACCAACAAGGATAACCCAACAAACATAGGATTTTCTAAAAGGAAAGGGAGTTTGAATACATCAAGAATATCATACCTGCATTAGGTTATATGTTTATGAGGGAATCCCTTTTAGGCTTCCGATATTTGTTTGTGATAGGTATTTTGTTGCAGAGGTATGTAGACAATAGAGAGCATGGTCTATCCATTCTGACAAAAAGAGAAAGAGGCAATTTAGCTCATTTACTGTTTTGGAATGTAGCTAGGGGAATAATAAGGGGTACCTAGGGAGGTACCTAAGGGGAATGATAGTAGAGATGTATTGTTATGTATGAATGCCACTTTTAATAAATAAGGCCTAGTGTGAACACAATAAATACAATATGACTTACTAGAAGGTTCCTCATCTAGACTGTTCTTAGGAGGTAGTTACTATTATATAAGGAGGTATGCACAAGGTAATGAGAATGTTGATAAGTATTGTATTTGGAGCGTATCTCATTAGGAGGTTTCCCCCTCGAAGAGGCAAGTGATCATGAGTGGATCCCTTCCTTAAAATGATCAATTGTACTGTGTTGCCATACCCTAAGGGTTTTCATAATAATAAAGTGTGGATTTTCTATATTGTTCTTGGATTCATTATGTTAGATTATACTTGCAAATATTTGGTATTTAATAAGTGGTACCAGAGCACTTTCTTCGGCCACGAAAAAGGAGCATTTTTTTGCATGGTTTTAAAAGACGAAGAAAAAGAGGGCTGCAACACTCAGGTAAATTCCTGTAGCTTTATGTGAAGAATTTGATGAAACCAGTTGTATATTAGAGTTCCTCTTGGAAAAAAAACAAAATAAAAAAAATTGTTCAAATCAAAGTTCATGAGGCCAAGATATCGTTGATTTAAAATTAACAAATTTTCAGGTTTTTTCCACAGACAACTGCACAATTTTGCAGGGTTCTCAAGCAATTGGTGCAATATTTTCCCAAATAAATAGTAGATTTGAGTTCCTCTCACAAAATTACCCAATAAAAAAAATCGTTTGAATCGTAGCTCCGGAAGTGAAGATATCACTGATTTAAAATAAACCATTTTGAGGGTTTTTCGTGACGACAAAGGGACTGTAGAGATCATAATTTTTGACATGGTGCTCAAGTTTTTGCCATATCAGTATCATTGGATAGAGGAGGTTTAGATATTTATTTTGGTATATTATAGATGATGCTTTCAATGGATATTCACTTTAAAATTCTCATGGGCCTCAACGAAATGCGATGAGATATTGAAGCCCTCAAGACAAGTGTTCAAAATATTTAAGAGATCACACTTGCAATGAAAGAGAGATATATTATGTAGGACACCGGGGATGAACATAATCAAGAATCATACACTTGGTATGATTTCGAGGCTGATTGTGATGATTAGTATATGGATTGTTGTCATTTCTAGGATGAAAACAAATTTCATATTCTATTTGATGACTCTACTACACCTTATGTAGAGCACATCCTGGGGAGTAGACAAGAGCCTTCTATGCATATTCTTCTTTAGTTTTCTCATTCTCTAGTATTAGTGGATTATTTTTTGGCCAACTCTACATATTTGGATCCACATGATCGATGTCGTTCTTTGGAGCATCATTTTCATCTGGCTATTGAGTTCTGACATCTTTAGTGTAGAGTTCATAGGAGAACTAGGACATGGGACCTAGGTTTACAATGGCGTTTGGAGTAATTCAATATGGTGGCTACTTCTACATGGGACCTTGCTTCTCCAACCTATTTCAACATTACGATCCACAATTATCCATGGGACCCTAGTATCTAGTTGCACTCCCTCATAATTGTTAGAATATGAAAGATATGTGCTCGTTTTACCATTGAAAATACCCTTGTCACCCAACCATAGGCCGAAGCCACCCTCCAAGCACCTTAACCTTGACAAAGAATCACTCCGGAAGCGAACCGTAGGCTAGATAGCCAAACAAAGGGTAGCGCACCTTTCCCCAAGGATAGCACATCACAAAGAGCTAATTAGATCATCCAAACCCTAGCCAAGAGATAGTCCAAGCCAAAACATAATTGATAGCTGCAGCAACTGCAACAACTGCACCAACAACTTTCCTCGAAACCTGCACATAAGACTGTAACTGCACTGCGTAGAACTGGCTCTCTGCAACTGCTGAGATGTATCAAATGAGAGACTGGCGCCTTGTATTTATAATGGTTATGGAAGACTTACTGGGGCCAACTTCTCCTTCTGGGTACCTGTCTGTTTAGTATATTATTATTATTTCTAGCCGACTTCTTCTCTTGGAGGCTAATAACCTAATATAAATTATCCTCTTGAGCCGACAAGTCTTCTAGGGTTATTAGCCAACTCATTAGGGTTTCTTCTTGCTTTTTGGAGTATTCTATTCTCGTCAGGTTTACACATGGAGGTAAATACCTCCCACAGCTACCATAATATCAACACTCCCTCCTAGCTAGGGAGGTATTACATGTAATGGTCTTGAGCACAAAACATATCATTCACCCGGTAGCATCAACATAGTTATATAGACTAGATCATGACTAGATCATGAGCACCATCATCATCATCATCTCTCGAAACCATACTCTATCTGAGTAATCAAACATGATGCTCACTCCACAGAGTGATACAAGAGCCATTCTTCTAATATAGAAGAGTAAATGTTCTGAACCATTTTCTGTCTGGAAAATGTCTGTTCATCATTCATCTGGCTGATAATTATTTCCAATAAACTGCTGATAGTCTTCAAGGCAATCAGAAAAAATTAAAGCACAACTATGTCTATCCATAGTAGTACATAACTACAATCCAGTGGTACACTACCACACCAAGTAACACATAAGTACTTGATCAACAACGTATAGTCACGAACAATGGAACATATCCACCACAATAGTATACATCTACTGTCATACAATCTTCATAACAAACATATGATAACAACCTACACATAAACAATGTTATGATATGAATTGAATCATCTGGGCCAATCTTTCACTCACATCTGTGAGATCTGAAGGAATATTTACCCTCAGTGTAGAACATCAACAATGGGCTATCTTCCCTATTCTTCTCAAACAAAGAAGAATGATTGTTTTTGATTTCTGAGCCTGGACCATTCCTCACCCTGGGTCATTCCTCCTACACTAATCAAAGTGTACCCTGGAGAGAATGTATAAACCCTAAGGAATGCATGTCCCTGATTGCTGAGCCTGCACCATTCCCCACCCTGGGCCATTCCTCCTACACTAATCAAAGTGCACCCTGGAGAGAATGTATAAACCCTAAGGAATGATTGTCTAGACCATTTCCTATGTTAACCACAAGAGGAAAATACTGTCCTGTATCAACCTCCAAAACAGACCATTCCTCATGTTAACCACAATGAGAAATCACTGTCCGGTGAGGCGGGCTAGTCTTCTTGAGTAACCCTCAAGAAGAGAGACTGCCCTACACCACTCCCCATGTTAACCACAATGGGAAGTCATTGTCTATGATACATCAACAATATGGACCAATTCCCATGTTAACCACAGTGGAAATCGTTGTCTGTTAGAAATCTCAATCCACTTTCCGAACAGGAAAACATCTGTCCAAGATGGACTATTTTTCAATTCTTGAAAATGGATGTTTTCAGTAATATTTTCAGTGCTCCTTCCCAACCTGGGAGTCATCTCTTCCTTTTTCAATAAGGAAGTCGTTTCCACGAGTTCTAGCTTGAGTATGAAAACTCTTTCATTTTGGATAGAAGCTTTACCAAAAGGTCTGCTTATCTACTCATCTGTGGAGATATGTATTGGAGAACCACTTTATCCTTTCTAGACTTCATCATGGATAATGCAATGCTTGATTTCAAATGTACTTTAGTTTGGAACACTGTGAAGGCTTCATGTAGCTCTGAACAATAGAGTATATCATTTTTGGAAAAACTGGAACATATCAATGTGGCACTTCTTCTGTCATTATGATATCTGATCTTCTGAGTAATCATCTTGATGTTATAGGAAATATTCACCATGCTTCTGCTGTGCACTGGAGGTTCTCCACCAAGTTATCTTCTTCTATCTGCATACACGGGTCTCTTTCTGGTATGCCTCAAAGTCTTGAGATTTCTCTTCATACACTCTTTATTCAATTTCTCTGGAGAACATTCTTTGCATTCATCCGATGTAGAATTTCGACTCATGGATGTTGCGGATGATATAATGACTCATGTAGAGATAGGTCTGGTTTACTAGAACAAGTAATCATCATAGTATTCTCCCTCCATCTGGGAGAACCTCTAGTTTTGGATCTTGTAATGCTTTCATTCATAAGTCTTCTATACACTGTTCTTCATCACGACTTTCAGTTCCTCTGCTTGATTGATTTTATTGAGTTTATATCAGGCTGATAATCTTGTGATTCTTGATACAATGATTGGTTTTTTTGGCTTCTCTTTCTTTCTTGAAATCTTCATGTGTTTCTTTAGTTCTCGGGTCCATGGATTTTCTTATAGATTCCATGCCCTAATGATTCCATCATAGGATCATGGATGTGGATGGACAACCAGGGATACTTTAAGGCTTCTCTTTGAAGAATACGTACTGTCTTTCATGGCTGCTATCATGGATATATACTTTATCATCTTCAATGGATCATAGGATTAGATCTCTCCTAATCCTTGCTTCATGTATGAGTGCATATAATCGGCTCCCTCCATCTAACATAGTCCACGCTTCCATCTGCATCCTTATTGTCTTTTGCAATATATAATTGGCTCTCTTGTTTAATAGATTCCATGCTTTTGTCTTGTTGTCTTCTACAAAACGTCATAAGTATTTTTCCATTTTCCTCTCGATTGTTGAGTTCTTTCTGTCTTTGCTGCTTCTAAGTCTCTTCATGATTGATTCAACTTATCTTGCAATAGATTCCACATGATTTGTATTTCATCCTTTCATGTGTATTTATCTAATGATATCCATTCTTATCTTGTTGGTCTTCCATAGGTATAGTTCTTCTTGGAACACATTATCTTCCAAGAGATAGATATACAAGAAATGTATAGAGACGATGCAAACAAGATATGTACAATAAATAAGAAGAGTTTTGTTACCTTTAGAAGAAGAAGTCTCTTCCATCCTGCTTAGTCTTCTTTGTAGGTTCCTTTTCTTCGACAATTGATGCTTCGTGTTTCTCCTTCTTTTTCTTTAGCTTGGGACAATGATTCTTGTAGTGACCATACTTTCGATAGTTGAAGCATTATACTTCTAATATGTCTTTCTCTTGATTTGGCTTCCTCCTTGAACCAAACTTCCTTTTGTTCTTGAAGTTATTGAATCTTGCTGTGAAGGCTTGATCATCGTACTTCTTTTGGGGTTTCTCTTTTG
>JZKD02S0047617.1:228887-240955 GCA_000966675.3 Picea glauca | reverse complement strand
ATCATCGTACTTCTTTTGGGGTTTCTCTTTTGCACCGATCCTTGATTCTTCTTGAGCACAACAAGTCCAAAGTTCTTCAAATGTTGGATACTCCTTTCTTGTGTTCATGCTTGCGAAAAATGCATCCCACGTCTTGGGAAGACCATTGAGTACTATGTTTACCAACTCCTTTTCTGCGATGATCTCTTCAATAGCTTGTATTTGATCTCCTAACTGAAAAATTCTCACAAAGTATGATGTTATGCTATCATCATCATTCATCTTCATGTCACGGAGCTCATTCTTTAGACTCATTACTTGTCCAATGTTTTTGATTGAGAAGAGGTTTGTTAGGGCATTGTACATCTTCTTCGATGAGTCAAGATGGGATATGTAGGGTATCAAGTGGTATTTTATAGATTCCACTATGATACTCATAACATTGATATCATTGTCTTTGAACTTGTCCATGGCTACAATGTTCTGCGGTTCCTTCTCTTTTCCTTCTTCAAACTCTGGCTTCACGATCTTTCCGTTCATGATATCCAACACTTTATTCTTGGCAAGGATGAGGTCAATTCTTGTCTTCCATGCTCTAAAGTTAGAGGCTCCATCTAACTTGTTCTTTGACTTCATAGAATAAGTCATGGCTGTTTTGACTTGGTCAAACCCTAGATTTGATCACAAACTCAAACTTGACGTCTTGGTTTGCTGAGAATACCAGGAGATGTGCTAGGCTAGGGCACACTGATATGTCCAGAGATTAGGTCAATATATTCACTCAAGGTGCCTCAACGAGAGGATTAGGGTTTCTGCAACTGCTCCTGCTAGTAACCCTAGCGGTAGTGTTTTGGAAGCTGCTTCTGCTAGTAACCCCAGTGACAGTTCCTCAATGAGCTCAATATCCCAGCGACTATGTTTCTTTCCAACGTTTCGACTGAATGAAAGAGGTGTGGGCCCATAACCTGTTAGAATATGAAATATATGTGCTCGTTTTACCATTGACAATACCCTTATCACCCAACCATAGGCCGAAGCCACCCTCCGAGCACCTTAACCTTGACAGAGAATCACTCCAGAAGCAAACCCTAGGCTAGATAGCCAAACAAAGGGTAGCACACCTTTCCCCAAGGATAGCGCATCAAAAAGAGATGATCAGATAGTACAAACCCTAGCTAAGAGATAGTCCAAGCCAAAATGTAATTGTTAGCTGCAACAACTGCACCAACAACTTTCCTCCAAACCTGTGCAAAAGACTGCAACTGCACTGTGTAGAACTGGCTCTCTGCAACTGCTGAGGTGTATCAAATGAGAGACTGGTGCCCTGTATTTATAGTGGTTTTGGCAGACTTACTGGGGTCGACTTCTCCTTCTGGGTACCTATCTGTTTAGTATATTATTATTATTTGTGGCCGACTTCTTCTCTTGGAGGCTAATAACCTAATATAAATTATCCTCTTGAGCCGACAAATCTTCTAGGGTTATTAGCCAACTCATTAGGGTTTCTTCTTGCTTTCTGGATTATTCTATTCTTGTCAGGTTTACACGTGGAGATAAATACCTCCCGCAACTACCATAATATCAACAATAATAAGCGTTGAAGACAACACTTTCATAAGGGGGATGGAATGTAATGTAGCTAGGGGAATAATATGGGGTACCTAGGGAGGTATCCAAGGGAAATAATAGTAGAGATGTATTTTTATGTATGAATACCACTTTTAATAAGTAATGGCTAGTGTGAACACAATAAATGTAAGAGGGATTACTAGAAGGTTCCTCCTCTAGAACATTCTTAGGAGATAGGTAGTATTATATAAGGAGGTATGAACAAGGTAATGGGCATGTTGACAAGTCTTGTGTTTGGAGTATAAATAATTATGAGGTTTCCCCCTTGAAGAGGCAAGTGATCAGGAGTGGATCCCTTCCTTAAAATGATTGATTGTATGGTGTTTCCCTACCTTAAGGGTTTGGAAATAATAAATGATATTTTCCATATTTTTTCATGTATCTTGTATGGTGATTATATTTGCAGATCTTTGTTATTTAACATGTTTCCAATGTAAAAATAATAAATGCCTCCAACTTGTTAGAAATTTATGAAATGTTAAATGCATTTAATATGAAGGAAGCAAAAACTCTCCAAGGTTTTGATCCCGAGGGGCTATTTTCACAACATTTGGCATCCATGAGATACGAAAACCTTTTTACAAGGATTGCTGAAGGAACTGGTGATAACGACCCAAATACACCAAAGAAAAGGGAAAAGAAACCATGTAATGATGATTTGATCACCGAGGTTAGTTCCAACACTCAACGACAACAAAACAAAACAAGGAAAAGAGGTAAGGATGATACCAATGTTCAATCTTCTTCTATTCCCCATACATGTAGGGGTTCCTCCTCTACACAAAAGAAACATGAATCAAATATTGACATAGAATAGAATATTGAAGAACGTGTTGGAGGATATGACGAGGATGACCCACCCCCTATTAATATTGAAAGTACTCATAAAATATCTCAACACAAAAGGAAGAGAAGCTCAATCAAGAAGGATCCACACAATTCAAAAATCCCAAGAGATGCAACTGACATGGAAATTGATCGTACCAATGTGCTCGATTGGGTAGCCCTTTGAATTGTTGAAAATAAGAGAATTGTAGAGGAGTTGTCTCAATAAGAGCCAACAATATTTGAAGAACATTCATTGACATTGCACAATATAATAAAGAAGAGAAAACGTTGCAAATTGAAAAACTCCATGTGAAAAATAAGAAAGTAACCCATAAGTGAAATTCTGAGGATAACGTCTCAGGAGTCGAACCCCAAGGACTCCTAAAATTGAAAATCTCTACCAGAGATGCTCTTGCCCATTCAATTTCAGAACATGAGTTGGAAAATGTCAGGTTGAAGATGTTAGCACTGAAAGTCACACTTTGACTGCTAAAGTGTAAGCTCAACACCCATCATAATGTAAAATATAATTTTGGTTTTGAATAGGTGGATCAACAAGATGGATAAAGAAAGAGAAAGGGCTGCAAAATGTAGATCAGTAGGCTACACCAATGGGAAATGGAGTCACAAACATCCTACTCATCGAAGACACAAAAGCTTCTCAACAAAAAACAAGATTATATGCTGATAAGTGGAAGAATGAAGAAAGAAAACATAATGTAGAATGTTCACTAAACAAAGATCCTTTCAATTTAATGAATCAACAAATACTTGAATATAAACAATGACTGATGGGCAAAATACAGTAGATCCTCTACTGCTTAGGGATCCATAAATTATTGACAGCCTTTGATCCTCAAATCTGCAATATATTCAAATAAGAAGAAATATAATCAGAAGAGTTACAATATGAAATCACATCTCTCATGAGTCTCCAATAGCAGTAATGCTTAAAATCATAAAATTCCCACAGGCTTACAAATGAACACACACAAGAAAACTGCCTACTCCTACTCTCTCTAGCCTCTCTTGGCTCATGAATCCCCATTTTTCTCAAGAGATATCCTTACTTAAATAGAAAATAACATTCAAATAACCTTAGGAGGTCCAATCCCATCTCCTCCATTGGATTCTAAGCCTTGTAGATAGGTGGCAACAATCAAAGAGACAAAAATCCAACAAACTGCTAATTTTCAGGAATTTGTTGGAAGTCATTAATAAATTGTTTATGAATGAGGCCATTGATGGAGATAAATATTAGGTGAAAGTGTCCCTTGACATCTAAATGATCCTTGAGAATCCATTTGAATCCTCCTTGACAGGTGGAAACCTCCCAACAAGGTGAATATCAAAACCGTGACCGCTACAGGAAATTAGGTAGCGCTGCTGTAAAACAGTTGGTAGCGCCACTTATATGTCTAATATCTCTCAAACAATAACACATTTTGAAAAAATGAGAGAGGTTTTTGTTATTTGGTATGTTATGAACAAAAAAATCCTCCAGTTTTCAAAAATACCTTCTCAATTGTTCACAATACAATTTGCAAGTTAGTGTATCAAAACTGGTAAAATAACTCTGCACAATTCGTTTTCTGCCAGAATTTAGGTAGCAAATTTAGGTAGTGCTTGTCTGTGTATCCTATTAAAAATTCGACAGCGCCATCATAATTTGCAGCACCTCCACTTGAACGTTGACATATTTGGTAGCATCCGACATGAAAACGGATTTGGTAACAACCTATGGAATTCATAGTGCCATCATTACACTATTAGAGGTTATTTAGTTGCTTATGGAGAGGCAGGCCTCTTCTAGCTGCAAATTCTTGTGCTAACATAGGCTCCACGGGGGATAGATTCCTCCCTATGAGGCTCTAAGAACTCTTGTAGTTTCATTGCCTTATCCATTGGGCTGTTCCCAACCTTTAACCTCTGCAATCTACTTTGATCTGTGACCTTCAACCGAAACTAAATGAAAATGAAAACTGAAACTGACAAAAATGATGAAAACAATGCTTGTCCAAACAAGATCATTGCACACACTTACTCTAATTATTGGGAAAATGAAGCATTCAAGTTACATGAAACAATCAATGAAGCCATTTCATCATTTTTTCAACTGTTTTAAGCTTTGAAATGTGCTTCCTTAAGCACCAGAGATAATTCCTACTTTAAGGCACATCAAAGAAACATTTGGCAATACACTTTTGAAAAAAATCAGTGAGCCTAGGTTCACTTTCTGCTTGCAGACAGGCTGCAAATGGGTCCTGAAAAACATCATCAATACTTGCCCCTGTGACATTGCTTTGTGTAAAAAGGAAAAGTACTGCATTAGGTCCTTCCTCCACTGTGCTTGGTTTTTTCATTGCTTGCTGTTTTTCTGATTCATTCTCAATGCATATGGCCTTGGTCCACTCCTGGTCATGAGGTGTATTAGGAAAAAGGCTTAGGGATGCTTATCTTTCTTTAATTTCAAACTCTCTCATCTTCTCACATGGAATTTGATCTTGGCTGCTTGATGAAACTGAGATTGTGTTTTCAAGAGGAATAGGGGACTGATAGGGTAGTCCATCACAATAAGAAGTGCTTGGGAAACTACATTCTTCTATCTTATCTTCAGATTGTGAGGGATACCCATCATAGCTTGGCTTATGGTCCCAATTTCTCATTTTTTCACCTTCTAAACATAGATTATCATCTTTTTCTTCTTTTTCAGCAACAAAAATATGACACGAGGGTTAAAACAAGCTATTGTTGCTTTGATGGGAAGGGTATTTCTTTGATATAAGGTAGTCAACAGAATATTCATGGAAATCATCTTCATAATCATCATACAAAGGTGAATCAATGACCATTTGACTATTAATGGCTAAAGGGATTAGAACAATAGCTGGGACAATTGGTTGTTGAGTAAAAACATCCTCATAGTCATCAAAACTTGGCAAATCATGGCACACTGGTTCATTAACAATAGGAGGGACTTCTAAGCTATGAATTTTGTCATGACAAGTTGCAACACTATTCTCATGATGAAATAAATCTGAATCTAAGATGACCTCTTGACTTAAAGAACCGAGAAAAGAAAGAGATAAGGAAATGATGGATTGTCCATATTGATCTTTCTCTTGGGGACCTAGATTTTGACATGAATGATGCATTTGTTCTTCAAATTTAGGAAAAAATTTACAAAACTCACCATCTAAGTCCCTCTCTTTGCAATCATCCTCTTCACAATCATTGATAGAGGAATCACTTGCTGAATCTTGAATATATGATGCATACCCCTCGCAACAATTCTCAAGAAGTCTTTCAGCTGGATAAATTTTCTTGCAATGAGAATAAAAAACATCATGAAAGTCCTTCAAAGAGGAAATACTAGAAGCAAGGAGTGTTCTATACCATTGCCTGACATATCCTTCCAATGAATACATGAACATTTTCATTAATATATATTCATGATGGATGTCAAGCTACTGTATCAAAGCATGAAATTCATGAACATGCTCAAAAGGGTTGTCATCCTCACCTTCATAAAATTTGGGCAACAGATCTTGCCATTCATTAATTTGAGGCACATGATGTGGATAACCATCTATGGCTGAGAAATTGAGTGGGGCAAACCTCTTGGCCAGGATAGCCTTCATGGCCATTTGATTTGTCTCATCCCCAGTGGAGTCACCAACAGATTTTGAACAATGGAGTCGCCATGGTGAATGTGCAGTCATGAAGGTGTCCAACTTCAGTCACCATCTGCTCAATGTCGTTCTTCCCAAGGAGCTTTTCAATCTGCTCAAATCCGTCCTCGACAACGACACCAAAAATGTTAGAACTGAAAGTCACACTTTGACTGCAAAAGTGTAAGCTCATCACCCATGATAATGTAAAAGATAATTTTGGTTTTGAATAGGTGGATCAACAAGATGGATAAAGAAAGAGAGAGGGTTGGAAACTATAGATCAGTAGGCTACACCAATGGGCAATGGAGTCACAAACATCCTACTCATTGAAGGCACAAAAGATGCTCAACAAAAAACAAGATTATATGCTGATAAGTGGAAGAATGAAGAAAGAAAACATAAGGTAGAATGTTCACTAAACATAGATCCTCTCAATTTAATGAATCAACAAATACTTGAATATAAACAATGACTGATGGAAAAAATACAACAGATCCTCTGCTGCTTAGGGATCCATAAATCATTGATAACCTTTGATCCTCAAATCTGCAATATATTCAAATAAGATGAAATATAAATAGAAGAGTTACAATCTGAAATAACAGCTCTCATGAGTCTCCAATAGTAGTAATGCTTACAATCATAAAATGCCCACAGGCTTACAAATGAACATACACAGGAAAACTGCCTACTCCTACTCTCTCTAGCCTCTCTTGGCTCATGAATCCCTCTTTTCCTCAAGAGATATGCTTCCTTAAATAGAAAATAACATTCAAATAACCTTATGAGGTCGAATCCCATCTCCTCCATTGGATTCTAAGCCTTGGAGATAGGTGGCAACAATCAAAGAGACAAAAATCCAACAAACTGCTAATTTTCAGGAATTTGTTGGAAGTCATTAATAAATTGTTTCCAACTCATGCATGAGGCCTTTGATGGAGCTAAATATTAGGTGCAGGTGTCCCTTGACATCTAACTAATCCTTTAGAAACAATTTGAATCCTCCTTGACAGGTGGCAACCTCCCAACAAGGTGAATATCAAAACAATGATCGCTATAGGAAATTAGGTAGCGCCGCTGTAAAACAGTTGGTAATGCCACTTATATGTCTAATATATCTCAAACCATAACACATTTTGAAAAACCGAGAGAGGTTTTTGTTATTTGGTATGTTATGAACAAACACCTCCTCCAGTTTTCAAAAAAACCTTTTCAATTGTTCACAATCCAAGTTGCAAGTTGGTGTCTCAAAACTGGTAAAATAACTCTGCACAATTCGTTTTCTACCAGAATTTAGGTAGCGAATTTAGGTAGTGCCCATCTGTGTATCCTGTTGAAAATTCGGTAGCGCCATCATAATTTTCAGCACCTTCACTTGAACATTGACAGATTTGGTAGCATCCGACATGAAAACGGATTTGGTAACAACCTATGGAATTCACAGTGCCATCATTACACTGTTAGAGGTTATTTAGTTGCTTATGGAGAGGCAAGCCTCTTCTAGCTGCAAATTCTTGTGCTAACAGAAGAGAAGAATAAATGAACTTGAGGATGCTCTGAGTCCCAAATGATTGTTTTCAGAACCATTGACTATTATTTCTCTATAACAAATTTCACCAAGTACACCTTATTCATTCAGTTTACTTAGATTCATTTGGAGAAGAATGCAAAGATAAGAGATTTTAATCTCCGACTTTTTAAAACTTTGCAACAAATACCAAAGGATCAACGTCCTAATGCTCCTATCATTTTGGGATGTTTCAAAAATGCAATGCCTACCAATGTAAAATATGCAATGAAATATACCCAAGTTACTACGTTAAATGAGGCTATGTGACAAGCACAAGAAATGGAGGAGGATATGTTGGAGAGCAATGTAGATCTTGATATTATTTTAGGAAAAGTGAAGCGATAGATTATGTCCTTTGCAATTTCAGATCAGAGCACGTCCACACCAATCCGAAATGTAGTTGATAGATCATTTGCAAGAGGAATCTTCCATGGTAAACCGCCAAATGTTCAGGCCTTTCCTCTACCAAATGAATCCATTCATGTCAAACAAGATGAATAAATTACACAGTTGAATAGAAGTTTTAGAGATATGTCGAATGGAATAATTCAGTTAAGAATAGTTGAAGAGAAAAGACCCTACCCACGACATCAAAATATTGGAGTAGCCACATATGGTTTCAAGGAACGTCCAGGAAAAAAACCAGAACACTGATAATCCTAGGCCTAGAGCTCCCCGGTTCCAAAATCCTAATGCTCTTGTAATAGATGAAGTTAATGATGAAATTCTCAAAGATGAAGACCAATGCTTGGACCCCTCGGAAGTTAACAATGAATCACCTTATGGAATTATTGAATCAATGGAGATGGATGATGATACAATGTCATTTTCAGAAAGAGACTTGGTAGCTGAAGAAGAGGAGTTTTTAACCAAGGAACAAGATAATGTGGTCCAAACAAGGGATCAATTGAATAAATTTCAAGGAATAAATCCTATTCTGATCCAGTTGGATATCAGTGTCCACCCACCTTTTCCAATTGGCTTAAAACAATTTTCTGACAATTTTGGTAATTTACTATTTTTAGCAGTTTTAACTTCCGGGGCTATTTTGAGGGTCTAAATGAATGTTTTTCGAGACAGAGATTCTAAATGATATTCAAAGTCATAATTAAGGCCCCAAAATGAATCTCCTCGATGATTTATTTCCAACGGGCTATCATAAGCCTAAAATGAAGATCGTATGCAAAAGTTACGACCTCGAGAAGTTGACGTATTAACTTACCCAAACGGGGCCCACATGACTTTTGGCGCTTCATCTCCTAGGGTTAGGTTTTTGGATGTCTAGGGTTTTTGGCATTCCTGTTTATTGTAAGAAGGCCTTCAGAGCCTCATTGTAATCATCTTCTTGAGAATGTGAGTAGCCGTCACATCTCTTCTTAGAGATAAGCTGCCACCATTCTAGCGAGTCTTTCAATCTGTATTTTTATAGTCTCTGTACATTTCTTTCATTAATCAAAATTGTGTATTACTGCATATCTGTGTTTATGGTTGCATATTTGATACATTTATGTTATTTATGCAATATCTATGTGCATTTCATTATTATATCTCCGCTCTCATTTCATGCCAAAAATAATCCAGATCAATGGTATCAGATCAGGCTGTTCTTGATCATTTTTTCAGTGCATATCCCTGACGAGGTCCAAGTATAGAAATTTGGGTATCGAGCTTGTCTCTATTAAGGAAAATTGCTCCCCCACACCCAGTAAACCCTCAATGGTGGAAGAAAACAAAAACAACGAAGTAGACGATCCTATCAATCTGTTGCTTGAGTAAGCTCTCACGTGACATAGGGACGAAATGATGGATAATTTTTCCCACATCCTTCAACGCCTGACGATAGAAACATGCACATATTCATCAAACAACCACTTTGGAAGCACCTCTCCTTTCAAGGTACAGGTTAATTTTTATATTTTTGTATTTGAAGGTCAGATAGATGTGGATGCCCTAGATAGATGGTTAAATACGTTAGAAGGTTATTTCTCTATTCATAATTTTTTCGACAGGGAAAATATCACCTTCGCACTCCTTAAATCTCTCCCCCATGTCAAAAATTGGTGGGAAACTTACTGGGAGAAAATTTCCACAGAGGAGTCTGGAATATATGGGGCCGAACCCACTTGGGGTTTTTTTGTGGATGCGGTAAAGGAACAGTATTACCCTATTGGAAACTATGAGGACCAGTACATGAGATGGACCATACAGTGACAAGAGAGGGGCCAAGAAGTTATGGAGTTAACCAATACCTTCCATACCTTGCACACCAAGCTAGGTATCAAAGACTCCGAATGACATTTGGTTCTGAAATACCGAGGGGCTCTACACAGATACATCCAAACTGAAATGGATTTTCTAGATATCTCATCACTCGATGCTGCTTATTGATATGCTGTTAAAATCGAGCAGAAATTTAAGCACCAGAGAAAATGGGAGTTCGGGTCTGCAAATCCGCAGCAACCAAAGTATGAAAAAGATAGACCTAACAAATAGTCTCCTGAAAACCAGTCCAAGCCACAGGAAAAGAAGGGTCATGGGAAGACAAAGAAGGACACTGGAAAATGGTGCGATTTCCACAAAATCCCCTGGCACAACACCGATGAATGTCGCTCAAAACAATCATTGGTGGCCAAGATCAAAGAAAAGGAGCCGAACCCTGATTTAGAATCTGATTATGGAAATACTGGTAAATGATAGATCATTTACGCATGCCCCACTGCTATTGTCATGATCACAAAAATTCAACCAGAAGAACCAATAGATCCTGAAGAGGGGGAGCACCTTTTTCATTCACAGATGTGGGTGAAGGGGACCTCGCTGCATTTTATTGTTGATAGTGGAAGCCAGAATAACCTCATCTCAGCATAGGTCATCAAACAGTTGGGTTTGTCAACAACACCACACCCACAACCATACAACATCGGGTGGCTTCGCCAAGGATGAGATCTTCGTGTCAGCCAACAATTTCGATTGTCAAATGACATCCAACCCTTCAAGGATGAGGTATTATGTGATGTTTCCCCACTGGATGTCTATGATGTTCTCTTGGGCCAACCATATATGTGGAGACGCCATGTTGTTTATGAGTCTCGACCCCACAGTGTCATTGTTTCTCTAGGGGGTCATCTCTACATAATACCAGAGGTTGTTCCGACTATAGTTCCACTTAAACAGTGTCGCAAGGTAGTATCTCATATTGCAAAATTCAGCTTCTTCACAATCTGTTCAAAAGGGGAACAAAAGGAGACTGCAACCACTACAGCCTCACCCCAAGCACCTTCTATCCAACAGAAGCAGGTCGACAAGGTTGCAGCAAATTGAAAAGATTCCTTCTACACACCATCCTCTTGTGTAGATCGACTTGTTAAATGGCCTCAACCTCAACAAGTTCATGACAAACTTTCACAAACCGAGCAACGTAATGTCCCCAACAAGGCAAGCAACTCACCAAGATTCAGATTCATCAAATGTTTTTTCCTCTCCCCCGGGAACTCAATGCAATGGAGACCATTTCTTCCTAAGGAGGGAGGATTGATCCAGGTGGATATTGGTGGCCACCCACCTTTTCCAATCGGCTTAAAACAAATTTCTGGAAATTTTGGTAATTTACTATTTTTAGCAGTTTTAACTTCCAGGGCTATTTTGAGGGCCTAAATCAAGGATTTTCTATATAGAGCTTATCAATGACAATAAAATGAATAATTGATCCCCCAAAATTAATCTCCTCAATGATACCTTTCCAACGAGCTATCATACGCTTAAAACGAAGATTGTATGCAAAAGTTATGACCCCAAGAAGTTGATTGTTGGGTATGTGTTATATTCTTTGGATGAGTAGTAGAGTCTGAGAATCTACGCCGGGCGCGCAGGGGGTTAGAGGGGGATGGAGCCCCCCGTGCAGGGGTTTGGGGGCAGCGCCCCCAAAATTTTTTTTCGCACCGGGACGACATATTTCTGGGACCACATGATATTTAGGTGGTTTTTCGGCACATGGTTTTTTGCCGATGGTTTTCTATTTTCGGTTAAGGAATTAGGGTTTTGAACTAATCCAGGTCATTGGGTTAGGGTTTTGGATGCCGCTGGCTCCTATATGTATATTGTATTGTAAACAATGTAACATAGTGTATGCATATAATATATGCTAGTTTTCCCGATTTGGGTTTCCAGGTGAAAAATCTCTGTGTAATGTTTGTATTTGCCATTGTATCTTTTCTATTCTTTTCTGAATATTAGTTTGCATTAGATATTGTACAAGGTTAGAATTTACATTTGCTATCAGAGATTTATTGGCTTTAGGGGGACGCCTTTGTCATCAAGGGTTTGGCTCGGGACTGTGATAAGCCTTGTTACAGTGGGAGATCTGCGGTATTGTTTTTCAGGTGAAAAGA
>JZKD02S0047617.1:212141-226345 GCA_000966675.3 Picea glauca | reverse complement strand
GCTGGAGATTTGGATCGTAGGAGATCTACAAGCGGGTATGTGTTTAACCTGTTTGGAGGAGCAATAAGTTGGATGAGAAAAAGACAGGTTGTAGTGGCACTTTCAACTACAAAATATGAATACATGGCAGCCACCCATGCAAGTAAGGAAGCAGTATGGTTACAAAGATTGTGTTCAGATATTGGGTTGGTACAAGAAGCTGTAAGGATAGAGTGTGATAGTCAGAGTGCAATTTTTTTGGCGAAGAACCTTGCTTATCATTCAAAGACAAAGCACATTGATGTTCAATATCACTTTGTGAGAGACATGCTTGAAGAAAAGAAAGTATCACTGATGAAGGTGGACACTTTGAAGAATGTTGCAGATTCATTAACAAAATCTGTGAGCACTGAGATGTTCTCTTTGTGTAGAGGATCCATGGGCATTGTTGCCTTGGATTGTTGACTATGTAACCCTGTAACCCCCTGTGTGAAAAGAAAACAACAAGTGGGAGAATGTTGGGTATGTGTTATATTCTTTTCACAAGTAGTAGTGTCTGAGCGTCTGCGCTGGGCACGCAGGGGGGTGTAGGGGGAAGCACCCCCGAATTTTTTTTTTGCACCTGGACGACATATTTTTGGGACCACATGATATTTAGGTGGTTTTTTGGCACATGGTTTTTTGCCGATGGTTTTCTATTTCCGGTTAAGGAATTAGGGTTTTGAACTAATCCAGGTCATTGGGTTAGGGTTTTGGATGCCGCTAGATCCTATATGTATATTGTATTGTAAACAATGTAACACAGTGTATGAATATAATATATGCTGGTTTTCCCGATTTGGGTTTCCAGGTGAAAAATCTCTGTGTAATGTTTGTATTTGCCATTGTATCTTTTCTGTTCTTTTCTGAATATCAGTTTGCAGTAGATATTGTACAAGGTTATTATTTACATTGATGTACTAACTTACACAAACGGGGCCCAGATAACTTTTGGTGCTTCATCTCCTAGGGTTAGGTTTTTGGATGTCTAGGGTTTTTGGCATTCCTGTTTATTGTAAGAATGCCTTTAGAGCCTCATTGTAATCATATTTTGCGAATGAGAATAGCCGTCACATCTCTTCTCAGAGATGTGCTGCCACCATTCTAGCAAGTCTTTCACTTTGTATTTTTACAGTCTTTGTACATTTCTTTCATTAATAGAAATCGTGTATTACTGTATATCTGTGTTTATGGTTGCATCTCTGATACATTTATGTTATATTATTGGATATATTCAATATCTCTGTGCATTTATTTATTATATCTTTGCTCTCATTTCGTGCCGAAAATAATCTAGATCATATTCCTCCACAAGTGGAAAAGACAAAAGGATCTAAAGGTGGCCCTTCGATTCCAGAAAAGAATGTGGGGAAAATGTTAGGTAGCTAGAGAGGTAGTGGAGGCCATCCAAAGTAAGGTGGATTAGGTCTACTATATTATTAAATAAGACCCACTATGGTAGTTAGATATAATAAATGTAAGAGGACTTCTTAGAAGGTTATGCTTCTAGAAGATTACTCCTCTAGAATGTTCTTAGGTGATGGTAGCACTATATAAAGCGGTTCAAGCAATGTAATGGGATAAGTTGAGAAGTATTTTATTTGTAGCGTGTAGCTCATTTTAATGTCCCTTTCCAAATAGGGGCTCCAGAGAGGAGGCTTAATGGTCTAAACCGTTATGTTAGACTATAGCTAGGGCCATAAAAGTGGTAAACAGAGTTACTAGAGGTCACTCTAGTCATAGGTGTTATATTCAGAAAGTGACATTGAGGTAAAAAGGGTTAAAAGCACTTTTAAGTCATTATGAGATAAAAATAGAAGTCAACAGTGAATTAGGGTTTCAACAGTGATTTAGGGTTTAGGAAATATATAAAGGAAGGGTCATCGACCTAATTCATCATTATGCAGATTATGACTTTTCATTGAGGACAAAGGTGCATCTTAGGAGATATAGTTCAATGGATTTCAGGAGGAAGACACTAGTTGGCTAATTTCGGTGTATAGAGACACACCCTAGTCACCGAGAAGATCACACAGGTCTTCCATCATTCTTCAGCAGCAGTTACGCAGAGTTCAGCAGCAAGGGTGCACTGATATAGGGTAAGGGCACAACTCTTGAGGGGATTTAGGGAATCGACTTGTCCCATCCAGGGAGAATTCATGGATTTCCATTCGACCCATTTGTGGGTAAGGTAAGGTGCATATTTTTCCTGGTTCCTCATCAGATTCTGACGGAGGAATCAACTGGGGCACATTTTACAGAATTGGAAGTGCGACACATTTGGCAGATACATTCGGGGTTCCCAAGTGAGCATCAGGTAAGATTCAAAGAAACCCTTCTGACCCATTTCTCAGTAGACCAAGGCGGTCATTTTGAGACACATATCATTTGATTTCGACGGTGGAATCACTAGGATGCATTTTTCCAGAGAAAGAGGGGCACATTCCCCCAGGGGGATCCATCCGGGGTCCAAACCCACCATCATAGGGGTCTGACAGTTACCAGTGTCGAGGACTAGAGCAGGGCACATCATTTGGGATAGTTTCCAGGCTATTCTGAGAGGTATATCCCCCAGAAAAAACTTTCCAGAATTTCAACAGTCACCGTACGAGTTGCCATAGTCCAACGCATCCATTGATCCTGTAGTTCTCACATATCTCGGGTATTATCTTTTAGTTGCTTATTTATATTCCGACTAAGATCCTTTTGTATTTTGATCTAGCCAAGTGTTGTCATTTTGTTCTGCCGCATTCGGCCTTTTGTAATCCATAGAGATATCATAATATAAACTTTGCAGTCCTTTGTCACATTTATTATTTGTATGACCATTTATATGTTGTAAACAATTGATCCTACACACACATTAGCAACGTTTCCTAGACTAGCCAAGTCAGGAACATTACAGTGGTATCAGAGCTTTAGTCCTACCATCTTGTAACTAAAGACGATGAGTGAAATAGAAGACCTAGAGGGCCGTGAACACGTAGGTGATGAATATGTCACTTACAATAGGCGTAAGGAAAGGAGGCATAGGACTGACTTTCCTCCTTTTCCTCCTATCTCAGAGGAATAGGAAGAGGTGCACATAGAAGCAGAGAGAAGGGTAGAGCGTGAGGCTGAGCGCAAGGCAAAAATAATGCTAGGAGATAGATCTGAGTGACCAAAGGGTAGTGGCAAGCTCCCATGGAACCAGAGGTAGCTTTCGTGTAGGTTATCAATGATATGCTAGTCAGTCAATGGACCATGTCTCAGTCCTTGGCACATGTGGTGGATAGATTGGCTATAGTGGGCATTCTGGTTACACACGCCCCACATAAAACATAGGGGAACTTAGGAGCAGGAATTAGACCCCAGTCACCCTCTCGCACATACACATCTGCGAGCAGGATTCCCAGACTCTTATTTCCCAGTTTCTAGAGAGCACTCCCGGTAGCAACACAAATACCAATAACATAGAGACCACCGACTCATGCAGAGGACATTGTAGAGTATAGGAGGGAGTATGTAGCATTGGGTCGTGACTTCCATCAGGACATGACCTTAGTCGAGTACTGTGGATTCAGACTCAGGAACCTCCCCAGAGAGCTGCAGAGAGGAGGACCGCAACAACGGCAGGGGAATAACCTCAATTTCATCCCTAAAGTTGGGAAACTCACCATACCCTCTTTCGACAAATCGTCCAAATGCATCACTAGAGCTTGGGTACAAAAGCTAGACATGTACTACAAGCTCAACCAGATGACCGAGACAGAGGCCATCAGTTTCACGACCTTACACTTGGAGGGTGAAGCACACGAGTGGTGGTATCATGGACTGGTGACATTGGGTCACAGTCACATCACCTCCTATAGGGAGTTTACAGATAGGCTCATGGACAAGTTTGACATGAGGGATCCCAATATACACTTCAGGGATCTATCCCAGCTGAGATGAACTGACACAACATAGGTGTTCATCACAAAGTTTCAGCGGGTAGCCGTGGCAGTGATAGATATATCATTTCCCAGGCTGATCATGCTATTCATAGAAGGACTCACAGAGCCTTTGAGAGGATGGGTGAAGGCATACAGGTCTCCCAGTTTGCAGGATGCCATCCTTCGCGCTCGAGATCTGGCAGACTCAGTGCCAAAGACTAAAACCTTCTCCAAACCATTTGTGCCCCAGAGGGATCAAGACAGGAAGCCATTCCAGAGAGAATGGAAGGGAAAGGAGAAATTGGATGATGAGACTAGGCGAGAGCTTATGAGGAAGAAGCTTTGCTTTAACTGTAGAGATGCTTGGGTCCCAGGCCACAGGTGCATGGGCAAGGGAGAGATTCATTATATTGAGGTAGCAACAGACAATGTGGACAATGAGGAGGAGGAGCAGGATAGTGGATCCACTAGCTCAAAGGAGGAGTCAACACAAGCAGAGGAGCAACCTTCCCGTAGACCACCAACACAGGCAGGAGCCCATCCTCCAGTAGTCCCACAACCGCCAGAGCAGGCTAACAGGAGGAAACCAACAAAGGAAGGAGTCATAGAGACCCTTCCTGGTGTTCCTAGGTATGATACCCTCTGTATTAGAAGGAATATTCAGGGACAATGAGCAATCACCCCGATAGATGGTGGGGCCACCCACAACTTCATCGATGCTTCACTAGTATCAAGACGGGCACTTTAGACATAGGAATTTGAGGTGTTTGATGTTGCAGTGGTAGATGGCCACACAATGGAGTGTCTAGACAAAGTTCCAAACTTAGAGATAAAGTTAGGCAACTACATAGTGAGAGACACATTTTATGTGGTTGACCTATCTGACACAGATGTGGTGTTAGGAGTTCAGTGGATGATTACCTTGGGAAAAATCACCACCAACTACGAAACCTTGGAGATGGGATTCAGAGACTAGGATGGGAAGAAGGTTGTTCTAAGAGGTATGTCGACAGGAGAAACCATGATAGTTTCAACCAAGAGGATGGAGAGGATATTTAGAAATGGGGAGGTAGCATATGCCACAGAATGTTTGATCACTACTTAGAAGGATTCAGAGGGTCGATAATAGTACCATACAGAGATCAAGAATTTATTGGGACGACATCAACATGTATTTTAGGCGATTCCACCAGGGAGACCCCCTGACAGGGGGTTTGAGCACACCATTGAGTTGGAGGAGGGGGCCAAACCCATGATCACCCCCACTATCATCATTCTAGGAGGTTCAAGGATGATATAGATAAGGCAATCAAGGAATTTCTAGTGATGGGACACATCAGACCAAGCATCAGCCCATTTGCTTCTTTAGTTCTCTTAGTTTTGAAGAAGGATGGCGCCATGAGGATGTGCATTGATTATCGAGCATTGAACAAGAAGACCATCAAGAACTGGTACCCTATCCCACGCATTGATGAGTTGATGGATGAACTGCATGGGGCATTTTTCTTCTCAAATATTGATCAACACTTTGGATATCATCATATCAACATCTGAGAGTAGGAAATAGAGAAGACGACATTTTGATGTCACTTTGGACATTTCAAGTTCCTGTTTATGCCATTTGGGCTAACCAATGCACCCACTACATTCTAGTCTTGCATGAACCATATATTCAGGGATCAGTTAAGGAAATAAGTCTTGGTTTTCTTTGATGACATCTTGATCTATAGCCGGTCATGGAGAGAGCATATGAGGCACCTGGATGAGGTGTTGAGCATCATGGAGGCACAGTCATTATATACCAAAGAGTCCAAGTACGAGTTCGGTATGACAGAGCTGCTTTACTTGGGCCACATCATCACTACATAGGGGGTACAGGTGTACCAAGATAAGATCAGGGACATTCTGGATTGGCCGATGCCTAGGAACGTGATAGAGTTGAAGATTTTCTTCGGGCTGTGCAACTATTACAGGCGGTTTGTCTGGCTTTTTTCTCAGCTTGGAGCACCACTGACAGATCTTACCAAGCATGGGGCCTTCATATGGATCGAGAAATCACATAAAGCCTTTGATCACATGAAGGAAGTCATGGGCACTTATACAGTGTTGGCATTACCATACTTCACCTTGCCATTTGTACTAGAGTGTGACAGAATCGACGAAGGTATCGGGGCAGTTTTGATGCAGGGAGGACACCCCATTGTATTTGGGAGCTGGAAGCTCAGTCAACTTGAGAGGTTGTACTCCATTTATGACAAAGAAATGTTGGAAATCATGCATGCCTTGACCAAATTCAGAAAATATTTGGTGGGCAACAAATTCATGGTCAAGACCGATCACAACAACTTGAAGTATTTCCTTAAGCAGAAGGATCTCAGTGAGAGGCAACAAAAATGGGTGATGAAGGTACAAACATTCGACTTTGACATAGAGTATGTCAAGGGGAAGAAGAACATTGTGGCCGATGCACTATCGAGGAGACGTGCGACAGGTTCTTTGATGGGGATTTTATCAGATGGAAATCCCAATTGTTAGTGGAATATTCCAAGAACAAGTTATCTTGTGAGGTGATGGATGGGAATATACAAGATGACAGGTATAGGGTCATTGACGATGTCATATTTTACAAGGATAGAGTCTACTTGGTGCCAGATTCAGGGCTCAAGAAGAAGATCCTCACAACAGTTCATGATTCACCTCTAGTAGGCCATCAGGGGTTTTTCAAAACCTATAGATAGATCAGGGAGATGTTCTCATGGAAGGGTCTCAAATAGGACATTATGAGACACGTCAGTGAGTGTGTGACTTTCCAGCAGAACAAGTCATAGCATGCTCTTCCAACAGGGCTACTTCAACCACTCCCCATTCCAGAGCAGAAATGGGAGAGTATATCTATGGACTTCATCACAGGTCTACCCAAGGTCCATGGTAAGGACAATATCTATGTAGTGGTCGACAAATTGACCAAGTTTTCTCACTTATATGTGATACTGATAGAGTACAATACAGTTCAGGTAGCCGATATTTTCTTCAGGGAGGTATTCAGACTTCATGGGTTGCAGAGGAACATCGTCAGTGACAGGGACAAACGGTTCATGGGGACATTCTGGAGAGAGTTGTTTCGGTTGGTGGGGACAAAGTTGACACCCAACATAAGCTATCACCCTTAGACAGATGGGTAGACCGAGATTGTCAACAAGTGGGTTGAAGGGTATTTGATGAACTATGTAGGTGGACAACAGAGAACATGGGTAAAGTGGCCACATTTAGGAGAGCATTGCTACAACACCACCTTCCACATGTCCATTGGTATGACACTCTTCTGAGCATTGTATGCATACGATGCTCCCACTTTGGTAGACTTGTTTTTTAGGGAGAGCAGAGCTTCCAAGGCCAAGGATTGGATCATAGAGAGTCAGGATATTCTCAAGTTGTTGAAAGAGAACCTGTAGACGGTGTAGAACTGACAGAAGATAAGTGCAGACAAGCATAGGATAGAGCACAACTTTGAGGTGGGAGATTTGGTTTTCTTGAGACTCCAACCTTATAGACAGTCATCTCTAAAGAAGAGTGGGGCCAAGAAGCTCAAGCCTAGATTTTATGGCCGTTACAGGATCACGCACCGAGTAGGCGAGGTTTATTATGAGCTAGAGCTTCCATAGGGGAGTAAGATTCATAACGTGTTCCACGTATCTTGCCTCAAAAAGACAGTGGGGCAATTCATTAGCACATCAGAGGAGCTTCCCCCATTGGATGAGGAGGGACGGTTGGAGTTAGTTTTGGAGGAGTTTTTGGAGTTTCAGGAGAGGAAACTGAGGAGTAGGGTCATCAGAGAGTGTTTGATCATATGGAGAGGGCTTCTAGTAGAGAACGCTACTTGGGAGAGTGAGCAGGTGTTGCAACACCCTAGACTGGTATTGCTTGAGGACAAGCAATTTCGGGAAGGGAGAACTATAATGTCCCTTTACTAATAGGAGCTCCAGAGAGGAGGCTTAATGGTATAAACCGCCCCGTTATACTATAGCCAGGGCCAAAAAAGGGGTAAACAGTGTTACTAGAGGTCACTCCAGTCACAGGTGTTATATTCGGAAAGTGACATTGAGCTAAAAAGGGTTAAAAGATCTTTTAAGTCATTATGCACTAAAAATAGAAGTCAACAATGAATTAGGGTTTCAAGTGATTTAGGGTTTAGGAAATCTATAAAGGAAGGGTCAGTGACCTAATTCATCATTATGCAGATTATGAATTGTCATTGAGGAGAGAGGTGCATCTCAGGAGAGATAGTTCAGTGGATTCCAGGAGGAAGACACCAATTGGTTGATTTCGGTGTTGAGAGACGCAGCCTAGTCGCTAGGAAGATCACATAGGTCTTCCATCATTATTAAACAATAGTCACGTAGAGTTTAGCAGCAAGGGCACACTGATCCAGGGTGAGGGCACAACTCCTGAGGGGGTTTATGGAATTGACTTGTCCCATCCAGGGAGAATTCAAGGATTTCCCTCCGACCCATTTGAGAGGAAGGCAAGGCGGATATTTTTCCTAGTTCCTCATCAGATTCCGACGGAGGAATCAACTGGGGCACATTTTCCAGACTTGGACGTGTGACACATTTGGCAGATACATTCGAGGTTCCTGAGAGAGCATCAGGTTCAGGGAAACCCTTTCGACCCATTTCCCAGTAGACCAAGGCGGTCATTTTGAGACACATGTTGTCCGATTCCAATGGTGGAATCACTAGGACGCATTTTTCCAGAGAAAGAGGGGCTCATTCCCCCAAGGGGATTCATCCGGGGTCCAAACCCACCATCATAGGGATCCGACAGTTACTAGTACTGAGGACTAGAGTAGGGCGCATCATTTGGGATAGTTTCTAGGCCATTCCGAGAGGTATAGCCCCCAGGGAAAACTTTCCAGACTTCCAGAAGTTACCGTACGAGATGCCATAGTCCATCGCATCCATTGATCCCACAATGCTCACATATTCTAGGTATTATATTTTAGTTGCTTATTTTTATTCTGGCTAAGATCCTTTTGTCTTTTGATCTAGCCGAGTGTTTTCATTTTATTCTGCCGCATTTGGCCTTTTGTTATCTTCAGAGATATCATAATATAAACTTTGCAGTCCTTTGTCACATTTATTGTTTGTATGACCATTTATATGCTGTAAATAATTGATCCTACACACCCATTAGCAGCGTTTCCTAGACTAGCCAAGTCAGGAACATTACACTCATTAGGAGGTTTCCCCCTCGAAGAGGCAAGGGAACATGAGAGGATCCCTTCCATAATAGGATCCATTGTATGGTGTTGCCCTACCCTAAGGGTTTGATAATAATAAATGAGATTTTGCATATTGTTATTCTATATTTATTGTGGTGCTTCTGTATTCAGTCTTTGGTTCTTAACAATTGATATCATAGAACTTTCCTTGGCAAGAATTGTGGGCAATATTTTTTTTTTTCTATTTTTGTAGTTTTGTTTTTCCGGAGAAGCCAAAGAGGGCCGCAACATTACGGATGATTTATATGTATTTTTGTGCAAAATTTGTAGAATTTGGTTGTAAATCTGAGTTCCTCTAAAAAAAACACACAATTTTAAAAAAAATCGCCCAAAATAGAGTCCAAGAAATAAAGTTATTGGCATTTTAAAATCTGCTATTTTTCAGGGTTTTTTTCCGATGACGACCGCTATATTTTTCTAATTTATGTAGAACTTGGGGTGGAATTTTCTCAAAAAAATTACATATCTGAGTTCCTCTCACAATTTCACCCAGATTCAAAAAAAAATCATCCAAATCGGAGTTACATAAGTGAAGATATCGCTAATTTAAAATCAACCATTTTTGGGGTTTTTTCGTGATGACAACAAGATTGTAGAGTCCATAACTTTTCACAGGTTGCTCAGATTGCTACCAAATCAGACCCATTGGATAGATATTTTTCAAAGATTTATTTTGGTATATTTTATGTGGTGTTTCCAATGGCTATTCACTCTCAAACCCTCGAGGAAATTCTACAGATGATTGAAGCATGCAAAACCCAAATGAATGACACATTGCATGACTTTATAGATGGCCTCAGGGATAGTTTTAGTAGTATTCATTATTCCTTGGCTAGAATGCAAGAGACATATCTTATGGCAGACATTAGGGATGAATATAATCAATAAGTCTATGCTTGGTATGATTTTGAGCCCGATTGTGATGATTGGTATATGGATAGTTGTCATTTCTGGGATGCTAACCACTTTCATATTTTATTTGATGACTTCACTACACCTTTTGTAGAGAACATCAATGTAACAAATCATGAGCCATTTATGATTACCAATGTCCATCTTGCATATATTCTATAGTGGTATTATTCCTTCCAGATTCAACTAAAACCCTTTCCCACTATGTGTATGGATCTTTTTATTTGCATCCACATGACATGTGTCAGTATTTGGAGCATCATTTTCAGTTGGTTCCCAAGTTCCAATGTCTTCAACGTGGAGTTCACATGAGCACTTGGACAAGGTGTTGATATTATGGTAGATGCAGGAGGTATTAAACCTCCACGTGTAACCTTGACAAGAATAGAATATTTTGGGAAGCAAGAAGAAACCCTAAAGCATTGGACATAACCCTAGAAGACAAGTCGGCTAAAGAAAATAATTAATATTGACTTTTTAGCCTCCAGAAAGAGAAGTCAGCCCAGACAACTAAGGAAGAGCAGTATAAATACAGTATTCCAGAGCTCATTTGGACACACACAAATCGCAACTGAAAAAGTTTAGTAAGTGCACATGTTTGGAGAGTAGCTACAACTGCAACTAGTATTTTTGGTTTTAGGTTTGGAATTTCTATTGGTTATGGTTTGGACTTTATGCTTGGTACGCTAGCTCTGGAGAGTGGTACGATACCTTGATTGGCTTTTGGATCCAGGGTTTGCTTCTGAAATTATTCTCTCTATCAAGGTTAAGGTGCTTGGGAGTGGCTTCGACCTATGGTTGGGTGACAATATTTCTATATTGTCTATGGTTAAACGGGCACACCTATTATTTCTAACAGGTTATGGGCCCGCACTATCTTCAGATGGTCTAATCGCTGGAAGATAGATTGGGAGGATTTTGCTCAGTTACAATTGCAGTTGTAGTCAAAGTTTTTGCTGCATTAACGAAAACCTAACCCTCTTGTTAAGGTACGTTAAGTGAAGAGATTGACCTAATTTCTGGATAGCCTAGTGTGCCCTAACCTAGTGCACCTCCTGGTACTCTCAACAAGCTAAGATGTCAATTTGAGTTTTTGGTCAAAGTCAAAGGTTGACCATGTCAAAGCAGTCATGAATTACTCTATGAAGTAAAAAAACAAGTTAGAAGGGGCTTCTAACTTCATAGCATGGAAGACAAGGATTGACCTCATCCTTGCCAAGAATAAAGTGTTGGATATCATGAAAGGAAAGATCGTGGAACCACAATTTGAAGAAGGAAAAGAGAAGGAACCTCAGAACATTGTAGTTATGGAGAAGTTCAAGGACAATGGCATCAATGCCATGAGTATCATGGTGAACTCTGTAAAATACCACTTGATGCCCTACATCTCTCATATTGACTCATCTAAGAAGATGTATGATGCCCTAACTAATCTCTTCTGAGTCAGAAACATTGGACAAGTAATGAATCTGAAGAATGAACTTCGTGACATGAAAACGAATGATGATGAAAGCATAACATCATACTTTGTGAGAATCTCTTAGTTAAGAGATCAACTACAAGCTATTGAAGAAATCAATTTAAGGAACTAGTAAATATAGTACTCAACAACTTTCCCAAGACATGGGATGCATTTGCCGCAAGCATGAACACAAGAAAGGAGTATCTCACATTTGAAGAACTTTGGACTTGTTGTGTACAAGAAGAATCAAGGATTAGCACAAAAGAGAAATCCCAAAAGAAATACGATGATCAAGCCTTCATAAAAAAATTCAAGAATTTTAGGAATAAGAGGAAGTTTGGCTTAAGGAAGGAAACATGTGAAGAATCAGTGGCCGAAGAAAGGGAACCCTCAAAGAAGGCCAAATAGGATAAAACATAGTGTTGACTATTGAAAACGTCAATGCATTTTCGCCCGCAAAGTGTTGCTAAAGCCTATTATTATATAAGACTAACTAATGCTAGTAGGTGGGACCCCCTTGAACTTTTGAAGATCATATCTGTTCATCTTCAATATTATGATGATGTGCTACAAGGGTTCACTTGGTTGATGAAAATTGTGTTTTCATTGATATGAGTTAAGCTTTGAGATGTTGTTCCTTCATGATGCCACAACCTGCTATTCATTTATGGTATATTTGTTGTGCAGGCACAACAAATATGTTAGTGAAAATTGCAAAAAGGCATTTTGAGGAAAAGCAAAGTAATATATCTAATGCAAAAGATACCTAGCTCTGCAATAATACATGCATTAAGTGTTTGTTGATTGTTTTTAAACCTTAGACAACAAGGAAATGGCTATAAAAAATTGTTAAATCACATTATATATATATATATATATATATATATATATATGGTGGAAATTTTGGTGGCGCATTTTGGCAAGATGATAATACAATGGTTATGCATTGGTTAATGAAATCGGTAGCTGATATACTTATTTTATAAACGTTGGTGGCTCATGGGAGTAATGGATTTGCGATTTTTATGGTGATTATGCTATGGTTAAATGGTCGATATTATCGATGCATGGATTGATTAATGGTGTTAATGGAGGCTCGTTGGCATGTAATGTGGAGTAAATGAGATATGGGTGGAGGCAACATGAATTTATTGCACGTCACCTTTACCCTTCCCGTTGGCCACCACCCTAATCAGATCATTGTTTGATTTAGATGTTGTGTTCACGCTCCATATTTTTAGCAGGATGAAACCGCTCAACCACCTCTCGTCTTAAGGCTTTCGATTAACAGGTATGTCTCTTTTGGCCATTCTTGAATTCACTCTGGTTATGAAATGTTTTTGGCTCAGTTGTGTGGGTTTGTGTTTGTCCTGAGTGCTGCAACTGTGTGGAATTTTGGTTTCGAATGGAAAATGGATGGTTATGCTATAATAGTTTTAAGCTCATCAAACTTGTTAGTCTGCCTGGGTGATAGTTCTTTGTCACCACTGTGTTTTGGTTGAAGGGTTTTGTTTAAATCATGGCTAAATGGTTGTATTCATGATTCTTAGGTTTAACTAGATCCTTGTTCTCCTGTTTTGGCCCTCTCAAGGAAATGTCTCTCATTCACAAGTGTCATAGGTTTCCTTGTGCATACACCTGTGGCATCGAAGTTTCACTGCAGTTAATTTTGTTCCTCCTATGAAGGCTACCGTGCAAACCCTTAACCCTATAGAATGGAGTAGGGGGACTGTCGAATCTGTCAAGCATGTTAATATTATTTTGGTCTATTACTTCAAATGCGGGTTCACCCATTGGTTGTATAGCAGTCGGTTGGTACAATTTTTTGTCACTGCTCCTAGGAAAATAGCGTGAACCTTACATTGCCAATTTGTGCTCGCAAAAGTTCACAACCACCCGCCCGATGTCAGAAAACTCAGTTGTGTTTAATAGAAGGGACTCTTCCCATTTGGATTGGATGCGTGGGTATACAAATCTACCATGACTTGTTCTGTTGATTGATTTTTTTTCTACCACAATGGCAAATTGTTGGTTGGTGTACAATCATTGATTTTGCACTTATGGTGATTTGGTTGATGGTTGACATTGGTCACAAGGGTTTGGTGTTGATCACACATATCGTGTCCTATAGATGATGTTTTGTGAAGTAGAGGATTGGATTGGATATTTGTACTAAATATTTTCTCATTGGTAGAATAGGTTTGAGTGTGTGCAACCTGGTCACTCACAGACGACTTAATAATTAGCCTAGAATAATGTTTTGAGTTATGTCGTGGTCATATGTTGCTGTGTGATTATTGGAAATATTACATTGTGGGATTCTCTCAGTTGTGCACCATGTATAGTATGGATGACTTGTTTTTATGCTCTGTGATACCCACTGAGTTTTAAGTGCATTATTTATTGCAATTGATCACTGTTGATGACAGTCGTGTTGGATATTAGGCTCAGTTTTTTGGTCGCATTGAGATGTTTACAGTGGCATGGTTAGATGGCTTTATAATTTCTGCATAGCCCATGTCTAAATGATGACTGTTGGTTGTACAGTTGATTCCCTTTTCAAGCGTGGCATGAGAAGTTTGATTGTTTCGATCTTTCTACTGCATATATATATATA
>JZKD02S0047617.1:185398-211219 GCA_000966675.3 Picea glauca | reverse complement strand
TTTTCAGTCAAGGGAGCCATGGTCGAGGAAATAGAGGTAGAAATAACTGAAACCGAGGCTCGAGAAGGCCCAGGTTCTCTATACATTTTGATGTTGTTTTAGAAGAGCTTGGCCAAATGTTTCACATAGGATTCTTTGATTGCATTGGGCAGGAAATAGTCTGACCTAGGCCTGAAAGGTCTCCTTTCCAAGCCCCACAATGACAGATTGACTTCAAGAACTTTGGAAAACATGTTCTATTTTGGATATATGAGTATTATTTTGAAGTAATTTCGATTTTCATGAGCTAAAATTGTCAAAAGTAAATATGTTGATGGGAGGCACAAGGAGGTGTGTTTTCTTAACTAGTGGATTATGTTATGATAGTTATGATGGTTATGAACTAAAGGGAGTCACAAGGGGTCCCACCTACTATTTATTATTTATTTATGACCCTTATTATAATCATTACTTTTCCCCCTAACTAAAGTTAGTTGAGTCTTTTAATTAACTTAACTAATGAGTTGGTTTAACTACTTCAACCAATTCTAACTTGTTAAAGGCAAGAGGAAAGGGAGGAACAAAGGGGGATAAAAGCACAAAGCATGCTAAGGTTTTCTCCTTGAGTTTATGTTGAGATAGTTCAGTTTTCATTCATTCATATATTCATCATAGCCTAATTCTCTTTTGTGATAGTAGGGTCTCATTGTAGACAACAATATTCAGGGCTGAATCAAATCATTCAGACACTTGTTCTTTAGAGGTGTTGATCTATCTTTGATAGTCTCTGTAGACTTGTTTGTTTTTGAATTAATTTTCCTAACCGATAAAGGCTATTGTACAGAGTCGAGTGGACAACAATCTATGGCAAGCTGATCCAACTTTTAGAGTTCAATTTTGGTTTTCTGTCAGAGGTCCTTTTGTATGTTTTATCAGGGATTTCTAAGTTTGACTTTGGTCCAAGATTTGTGTGTGAAGTTTTGTAATGACAATGACTCTTTGGTGAATTGGAATGAAATAAAGGATTGATTTATGTCTCATATATCTCGAGTATCATCTTGGTGTCTTTAATTCTATTCTTACATTTATTTGAACAATTGATATGTTCAGAAAATTACATAAAAAGTGAATTTCTAGCGAGC
This sequence comes from Picea glauca, assembly GCA_000966675.3. NCBI lineage: Eukaryota > Viridiplantae > Streptophyta > Pinopsida > Pinales > Pinaceae > Picea > Picea glauca. The sequence goes on along the minus strand of JZKD02S0047617.1, from coordinate 210,098 downwards.
TTTTTGTTGATAAAAGACTAGCCTAAGCACTTGTAATTAATACTTGTGAGTTAGGATATATATTTTTGTTGGCTATAAATATAGGGTGATATTCCCGTCTACTTTAATTTAGCTAAGTAAAGTCTAAAAATGCTTGAGTAAGATCAATTTATATATTTTTCTCAACATTTATTTGGCGACCATACTGGGGAGATATTTGATATCTCTCTGGTTAAATTTTATACTCGATTTTCATCGATACATATTTATTTTTCTAATTTTGATTCCTTGACTGTTTTTATATTCATCACTGTTCCTATTGCAAGACAGCCTAATCTTGAGCCTGGTATCCAAGACTAGACCAACATTGCTTTAAACTTGTTTCGTACTATTTTAGACACTGCTAGGATCCGTTCTGAGCTTAACAGTTCTTGGGTAGCAATTGAAAGAGATATTAGTATTCAAGAACACTTGGAAGCTAGATGTAGGCAGCCTAGAAATCAACAATAACCTTTTTGTTCCTTCAGTTTTGGCCTTTCTTTCATGTCCTTAGATTCTCGTGCTTCTAGAAGAAGAAGAGGCGTGTCAGCTGAAATCAATCCTATTGCTGAAATAGGAAGAAGAAACATTGTGTTATCTGCCCAACAAAGTGATCTAAGGAGAAATTTGTCCAATTCATCTAGCTCGTCTTTCTTTCCCTCATATATCATCCACAAGATGAAATCTAGTGGTGGCTCCGGTGGCACTGGAAGTGCTCCATATTCCCAATCTTCATTGTCATCAATGATTGGTAGCTTGTACAACCACCATATCCCTATCCAATCTACTACAAACTGCACCAAAGTCACTAAAAAGTATGGGCTTTTTCAGTTCAAAGAAGATGCCACAACCACACCATGGCATGTGTCCTCTCCTCTTAACCTATCTCCTTCTACTCATCCACTTCTGAAGTTTAAAGAGAATCTGCCTAAGTTTTCAGGAAATAACACTCTCAGTACCAATGAACACCTAGTGGAATTTTCTAATGCTTGTCATAACATAGGGTCTAACGACAGTGACACTTGCATGCTCTTGTTCGTCAATTCCTTGGAAGGAAAGGCTGCGACCGACTTTTTTGACCTTCCTCCTAAGATCCTGTCTACTTGGGAGGAGTTAATTTATTGGTTCCAATCCACTTACGGGAAATCCAAAAGTCCCGCTGAGAAGTTAAGGGAGTACAATAACGTTATTTACAAAGATGGTGAGACCATTAGGTCTTTCAACTTGCGTTTCACCAAGTTGTATAATCAAATCCCTGAACTTATACGCCCTCAGAACTAAGTTGCCTTCGTGCATTACTACAATGCATTGCCTTCTCCTTACCATCATAGGATTGAAGAAAAAGCCATTGATAATCTCGGTTTCACCCTGCACACTTGTTCAGAGTACGAAGAATAGCTTGAATGAACTGGTCTACCCCAGGGAGAATCAGTTAGACAAATAGACATGTCCACCCTCTTACAAATAGTACAAGATATGAATAATCATATGATAGCATTTGAGCAGAAGGGTACCATCTCCCCTCTCACCCATGGAGCTTCATCCTCTTCTGCCCCTCCTTTTAGAAGTCTAGTTGAAAATAATTTTCATCCCACGACTATCCTTCCTAGGAGTTGGTGTAACTTTTGCGAGGAACACCATGAAGAAACCATGTGTAAGGTAAAGAAGAGTGCCAGAGACAATATCTTTGGTAAAATACCAGAAGCCACTATCGTTGTCCTAGATTTTTCCGAGCCAGAAGATGTCATGGTTATCAATACTAGAAACAAAGCCTATGCTCGAAAAGGTAAGTTTGACCCTCCTCACAGTTCTTCTAGCCCGATCTCATCCTCAATCGCTATTGCGCCCCAGGTTCCTAAAATTCCTGAGAGTCAAAGAATCACTCCCCACCCCCCCCCTCTTCCAAATACAACATCTTGAATCAATTGGAAAACATTAAGGCAGATGAAACCCTCCTAGACATGGCTGCCATCCCTGAACAACAAATGCATTTGAAACTATTCATGGAAGGAAAATCTTTCGTTGTAGCCAATCTTTCCGAGGAGGTAACTAAAGAGGATTATTTTGTAAATAAAATAGGTGTACATAACTTTAGATGTCCTATAAAAAATTCCCCTTTTTATATTTCTATAAAAATCATGGATAAAATTTCCCATTGTTGCCTCATTCATGGTGGTTTGGGCCCTAGTGTGATGTCAAAGATTATTATGGAAGAACTAGGCTTGTCTTGTACAGATGAAAATGCCATAAGCATGCTCTCCTATAATAATCTATGACAAAAGACCATAGGTGATATTAAATATGTGACCTTAGTTTTGTGCACCCACCCCGAAATAAGGATGACCCCGAGCATTCAGGTAATTGATATGCCTGTAAGCAATTAGTCAATTATTTTGGGAATAGATTGGCAAGCCTTGACAGGTGGATACCTCTCACTCGACGGAACACATTTATTCGTTCCTCGAAACAAAAAAAAAAATTATAGTTCTTAGAGAAGGAAGGATATCCCCTTATATCGAGAGTGTCCCATAGCCTAGTGTAAACTATCTCGAAGAGGGCCTTGGAGTATACTCCATCTTTGCTGAGGAGGATAATATTCCTTTGGAACAAATCAATTTAGATGATGGTATGTAGCACATGCACTTTGATGGTTCATTCTCTAATGAGGGAAACATAGCTGGTGTTGTCTTAATTTCTCCTGTAGGGAAAATCCATAACTTTTCTTATAGGTTGGAGTTTGCTTAGACAAACAATGTCACCGAATTTGAAGCCCTACTATTAGGCATTGAAAATGCATATAATCTTGGTTGCGGCCACCTATCGGTTTTTGGGGATTCCAAACTTGTTGTTAACCTCATACGTAAGATTTATTCCCCTAACAACTAGTTGATGAAACGATACACCCAAATTGTTTGGGCTCTTATCTCGAACCTATTATCTTTTAGTATCACTCATGTAAAAAGGGAACTTAACTCAATGGATGATCATTTAGCTATTTTTGCAGCTTCTCCTACTCGACAACTTCTGCCACACAGACCTGATTGTAACTTTCAATGCCTATATCCTCCACATATTCCCAACAATGTAGAATCTTGGCAGGTCTTCCCCAATGACGAGAGCATTTGTGCTTTTATTCAAAATGAACCTTTTAAGCCTAAGGAAATTATATCCATATAAGATAACAATATTCCTAAAGGTTTGACTCCTATAGAAAGTTCATTTTCTTTGAGAGATGTAGGCGACAAGGAAAAACAAAAAGAAGAAGAGTAAAAAAGGAAGGTGGGTGAGACCATCTCCTTGAAAATTGGGACACCCGAGACCCCAAAGAACGTGAAAATAGGTGCCAAAGATTCAAATGAAGAGAAGGAGAAGTTTTCCAAGGTGCTTGGTGAATTTCAAGACATTTTTTCTTGGTCTTATGAGGATCTTCGTGGTTTTGATCCTGTCCTTATACATCACACCATCCCCATTCAGGAAGGTGTAAAACCGGTTAGGCAGAAACAAAGACCTATCAAACCTGCACTAGAAGCAACCATTCAAAAGGAGTTGGAAATTTTTTTGAAGGATGGAATTATCTTTCCAACCAAGTATTCTGAATGGGTCTCAAATCCAGTCCCTGTTCGGAAAACAACTGGTCAGATTAGATTATGCGTTGATTTTTGCGCATTAAATTGAGCTAGTATAAAGGACCACTTCCCTCTTCCCAACATGGAAATGATTTTGTAGCAAGTTGTAGGGTCACAAATGATATCCTTACTTGATGGGTTTTCTTGTTACAATCAAATCAAGGTAAATATGACAGATAAATATAAAACCACCTTTATTACTCGCTGGTGTACCTTTGCTTATGAACATATGCCATTTGGTTTATCTAATGCAGGTGCCACTTTTCAAAGAGTTATGCAATTAGCTTTTGACGATTTAATCGGTAAGATCATTCAGATCTACCTTGATGACTTAACAATTTACTCTAAAATCCGATCAGATCATTTTGGCCATCTGAGAAAAGTTCTCATGCAGTGTAGGAAATTTGGTATTTCCCTAAACCCTTCCAAGTCCATTTTTGGTGTTACCGAAGGCAAGATCCTTGGAAACAACTTCTCCGATTCAGGAATAAGTATCAATCCTAAAAGAATAACTGCTATCCTTAACCTTTCTGCTCCTACTTACAGGAAATAAGTTCAAACCTCTATGGGAGTTATTAACTTCGTCCGTAGGTTTGTTCCATATTTTGCAGTGATGGTCAAGCCAATCCATAATCTGCTTAAGTAGGACCATTATTTTTCCTGGATTGATGAGGTTGGAAATTCTTTTGAAGGGATTAATAAAGCAATCAACTCCACATCGGTTTTGGTGAAGCCGGACTTTGAGAAGGAATTCATGATTTATACTAATGCCACTGAGGAGGCAGTTTCTGCTGTCCTCATGCAAGATGATGGTCGAGGAAATGAAAAACCTATGGCTTACATGAGTCAAAGTTTGTCTGATGATGAATTTAAATACTCTTTTATTGAGAAACATCCTTTTTCTCTTATTAAGGCCGTTGAAAAGTTTTGCCACTACATCTAAGGTAAGCATACGTTGGTAAAAGTCCCTTTACCTACTGTTAAGTTTTTACTCTCACAAACCTATCTTTCATGTAAAATTGCACATTGGCTTGCCAATATCTAGGAGCATGATTTAAATATCATGAATTCTACCACTATCAAGGGACATGACCTATCCCTTCACTTGGTTCAACATGAAGAGAATGGTGAAGAAATTGATGAAGAAGGTAGTTCCCTTTCAACTCTCTTTTACATTGACGATCATACCCTCCATGTGTCTGAACATCCTTAGTAAAAAAATTTGGTTTATTATTCACAGAACTAAAGATGTCGAGACAACTTAGACACAAAGGAGGAGACTTCATCTTGAATCTGCAAGATATGTCATTATAGGAGACCTGTTATTTCGAAGATCTGCTGATGGTGTGCTACTTCGTTGTGTAAACAATGAAGACACACATAAATTGTTGTAGGAAGCTCACGACTCTTCAAGCTCTGTCATTCATGTAGGGGGTCATTTTTCCTGCAAAGACCACTGCCTTCAAGATTATTAGGAAGGGATATTATTGGCCTTCGATCTTTCATGACTCTTATATTTTTTCATGGTCTTGCGACAAATGACAAAAAATTGCTAGGAGAGAACGCCTTTCAGCCATGCCCTTACAACCAGTCCTGCCAGATTTTCCCTTTTCTAAGTGGGGATTGGATGTTATTGGTCCTATTAACCCTCCTTCTTCAGTTGGGAAAGTTTTTATCTTGACAACCGTACACTATTTTACAAAATGGGTTGAAGCTGTCCCACATAAACATTCCATAGACGATCAAGTAATTTCTTTCCTTGAAAATAATATCTTTTCCAGATTTGGTCTTCCATTGGAAATTATTACAGATAACGACCCCGCTTTCATTTCTGCTAAGCTGACTCAGTTTCTAACCAAGTTGGGGGTTAAGCATTTCACATCATCAACTTATTACTTCCAAGGAAATGGGCAAGCTGAGTCTACCAATAAAAATATGGTAAGGATGTCAAAAGGCTAATCGAGGATAAACCTTGCCAGTTGCACACTCTCCTCACTTATGCCCTCTGGGCGGATCAAACTACTGCCAAAGTAAGTACTGGTTGTACCCCTTTTCAACTAGTTTATGGTCAAGAAGCCCTCCTGCCAACCGAGATGGAAATTTCTTCCTTAAGGTTGATGCTATAGACCGAAGAATTAAATTCTTCAGATGTTTCACAAAGAGTAAATGCATTATTAGCTTTGGAAGAAGAAATGATGTTTGCTTTGGATAATATTAAAAGGAGACAACAGACCATTAAGAAATATTTCAACAAGAGTTTCAAGACTGTCAAGTTTAAGGTCAATGAAAAGGTTCTACTATGGGATTCGACTCACGTTGATAAGGGAAGACATTCAAAATTTCAGAAATTATGGCTGGGTCCTTTCAAGGTTGCTTTTGTCTTAGGTACAAATTCTTACATTTTAAAAGATTTGCAGGAGCGATTGTTTTCCTACAACACTAAAGGTTCTCACTTGAAGCATTACGTGGAACCAACGTGAAAAGCTCTATGTTGTTTGGTTTTTCAGTATTTTAGTAGTCTACCTCTGTTTTCAGGTTTTTTTTTTTTTCTTCCGCTTATAGTAGTTGTTTTCTGTTTCAAACTTTCCCATTGACTTTACTTCTCTGTCACTTTATTTCTGCCATTTTAATCTTTTGCATTTTTCTTTTTCTTTTTTGAGCTTCGTTTTGGGTCATCTTTTCAGTAAACTATAAGATGATGGATCATATTTTCCACAGCGACACTCCTGCAATCATTGTTAGTCAATAACAATCAAGCTTACATAGTTGTCATGATGTCGTCTCTAAAGGACCCTTGATATTGCTATATATTTCCACTAATGCCTTACAAAGAGTTGTTTTTCTCCTGCTTCTTCTTGCCATTTCTTCATCCATTGAGAGTTTAAGAGAAAATCTGGAAATTTTCCTTCTTAAGGGTTAAAGAACATATTCTGGTCAATGGATTATGCATACAGTGGTAAAATCCCCTCATATTCAACACTTTTCACAAGTTTTTCCTGAGTCCCTAGTCATCTTTCCTTACTTCCCCCTGTTAAAAAATAATTCTAGTCATGTCTTCTTGAGATTACTATTCTTGGTCTGCGAAACCATGAGTTCTGAGTTCTAATCTGTTAAAAAACGATTTCCCCGTGGAGTCGCCAGTTTGTTGACGATTGAAAATGTCAATGTATTTTCGCCCGCAAAGTGTTGATAAAGCCTATTATTATATAAGACTAAATAATGCTAGTAGGTGGCCCCCCCTTGAAATTTTGAAGATCAGATCTGTTCATCTTCAATATTATGATGATGTGCTACAAGGGTTCACTTGGTTGATGAAAATAGGGTTTTCATTGATATGAGTTAAGATTTGAGATGTTGTTCCTTCACGATACCACAACCTGCTATTCATTTATGGTATTCAGTCTTCTCACACCTGAACAACAAATATGTTAGTGAAAATTGCAGAAAGGCATTTTGAGGAAAATAAAAGTACTATATATAATGAAAAGAGACCTAGCTCTACAATACTACATGCATTAAGTGTTTGTTGATTATTTTTAAACCTTAGATAACAAGGAAATGGCTATAAAAAGTTGTTAAATCACATTTTTTTATTATATATATGCATATTGTGGAAATTTTGGTGGCGCATTTTGGAAAGATGATAATACAATGGTTATGCATTGGTTAATGAAATCAATAGCTGATATACTTATGTTATAAACGTTGGTGGCTCATGGGAGTAATGGCTTTGCAATTTTTATGGTGATTATGCTATGGTTAAATGGTTGATATTCTCAATGCATGGATTGATCAATGGTGTTAATGGAGGCTCGTTGGCATGTACTGTGGAGTAAATGAGATATGGGTGGAGGCGACGTGCATTTATTTCACGCCACCTTTACCCTTCTTATTGGATGCCACCCTAATCAGATCATTGTTTGATATGGCTGTTGTGTTCACGCTCCAGATTTTTAGCAGGATGAAACTGCTCAACCACCTCTCATTTTAAGGATTTCAATTAACAGGTATGTCTCTTTTGACCATTCTTGACTTCACTCTGGTTATGAAATGTTTTTAGATCAGTTGTGTGGGTTTGTGTTTGTCCTGAGTGCTGCAACTGTGTGTAATTTTGGTTTCGAATGGAAAATGGATGGTTCTGCTATAATAGTTTTAAGCTCATCAAAGTTGTTAGTCTTCCTGGGTGATAGTTCTTTGTCACCACTGCATTTTGGTTGAAGGGTTTTGTTTAAATAATGGCTAAATGGTTGTATTCACTATTCTTGGGTTTAACTAGAGCCATGTTCTCCAGTTTTAGCCCTGTCAAGGAACCATCTCTTGTTCACAAGCGCCATAAGTTTCCTTGTGCATACACCTATGGAATCAAAGTTTCATCGCAGTTAATTCTGTTCCTCTTGTGAAGGCTACCATGCAAACCCTTAACCCTCTAGACTGGAGTTGCATAGGGGGACTGTCGAATCTGTCAATCCTGTTAAGATTATTGTGGTCTATTACTTTGAATGTGGGTTCATCCGTTGGTCGTATAACAGTCGGTTGGTATGGTTTTTCATCACTGTCTCTGTGATAATAGCGTGAACCCTACATTGCCAATTTGTGCTCCTAAAAGTTCACAGTCACCCGCGTGATGTCAGGAAACTTAGTTGTGTTTAAAAGAAGGGCCTTTGCTCGTTTGGATTGGATGCATGGGTATACAAAGCTACCACAAATTATTCTGTTGATTGATTTTTTTTCTACCACAGTGGTGAATTGTTGGTTGGTGTACAATCATTGGTTTTGCACTTATGGTGATTTGGTTTATGGATGACATTGGTCACAAGGGTTTGGTGTTTATCAAACATATCATGTCATGTAGATGATGTTTTGTGAAGTGGAGGATTGGATTGGATATTTCTACTACATCTTTTCTCGTTGGTAGAATAGGCTTGAGTGTGTGCTGCCTGGTCACTCACACATGACTTAATAATTAGCCTAGCATGATGTTTTGAGTTATTTCATGGTCATATGTTGCTGTGTGATTATTGGAAATATTACATTATGGGATTCTCTCAGTTGTGAACCGTGTATAGTATGGATGACTTGTTTTTATGCTCGGTGATACCCACTGAGTTTTAAGTGTGTTATTTATTGCAATTGATCACTGTTGATGACAGTCGTGTTGGATATTTGGCTCAGTTTTATAGTCACATTGAGATGCTTATAGTGGCATGGTTAGATTGCTTCGGAATTTTACTTCTGCATAGCTTATGTCTAAATGATGACTGTTGGTTGTATAGTCGATTTACTTTTTAGGCGTGACATGTGAAGTTTGATTGTTTCTACCTTTCTACCGCATATATATATGGGAACTAATATCATTATGGATCTTGATTGGCTCTTTTACATAAATAGTGACTCCATTATCATTTAAGAAAAAAAAACACTACTTTTAAATATAGATGTGGATTGAAGAATTGCATGATAATGATGGATGTTAAAGATTACAGATTGGGAATGGGTGCTGTTGTTGAATGTTATGAAATGCAAAATGTAGGGAACATAACCTCTTAAAAATTGTGTATAATACTTAATATTTTATAATTGAACTGTGTTGGAGATTAATGGACAGTGAACTAGGCAAATGCACAAGAATTATGACTCAGTCATCTGATTGTTGCTTGATGCATAGTTTTCTTACTGCAAAATATGTTATGGATCACTTGATTAATATCATGAACATTAAACATTATTTTCCCTCTCATCATCTAACTTTTCGCTAATTACAACACCCCCACATATCCCAGATTCACTTTTTCCACTCCCTGTTCTGATATTGATTACAACTAGGAGAATTTCTGTGTTATATTGTTTAAAAGTGGCAAAATTCTGTGTGAATTGTAGTGAGGTTGATTGGTTTTCTTACAATTAATTGTTGTTATCATTGAGCACTGATCATATCTCTCCCCTTTCATTATATCATATTTTCGCTAATTATAAACCCCTCATGTATTCCTGAACATTTTTTCACCCCCCTGCTCGTTGATTAACATTAAAAAAATTTGTATGGATTGGATTGCATGAGATTGATACATTCTGAGCCAAATCTATTTCATATTTTTAAGATTTGTCATGCATGGCTATTTAAAAATACTATTTTCTAATCAATTACACATGTAGGATGATTTTTTTTTCCAGTCGAGGGAGCCATGGCCGAGGAAATAGAGGTAGAGGTAACTGAAACCGAGGATCAAGAAGGCCCAGATTCTTTATACATTTTGACGTTGTTTCAGAAGAGCTTGGCCAAATGTTTCACATAGGATTCTTTGATTGGATTGGGTAGGAAATAGTCCGAGCTAGGCCTAAAAGGCCTCCTTTCTAAGCCCCGCAATGACAGATTGACTTCAGGGACTTTGGACAACATGTTCTATTTTGGATATATGAGTATTATTTTGAAATAATTTCAATTTTCATGAGCTAAAATTGCCAAAAGTAAATATGTTGATGGGAGGCACAAGGAGGTGTGTTTGCTTAACTAATGGATTATGTTATGATAGTTATGATGGTTATGAACTAAAAGGAGTCACAAGGGGTCCCACCTGCTAGTTATTATTTATTTATGACCCTTATTATAATTATTACTTGTCCCCCTAACTAAAGTTAGTTGAGTCTTTTAATTAACTTAACTAATGAGTTGGTTTAACTACTTCAACCAATTCTAACTTGTTAAAGGAAAGAGGAAAGGGAGGAACAAAGGGGGATAGAAGCACAAAGCATGCTATGGTTTTCTCTTTGAGTTTATGTTGAGATAGTTCAGTTTTCATTCATTCATATATTCATCATAGCCCAATTTTCTTTTGTGATAGAAGGTCTTATTGTAGACAACAATATTCAGGGCTGAATCAAATCATTCAGGCACTTGTTCTTCAGAGGTGTTGACCTATCTTTGATAGTCTATGTAGACTTGTCTGTTTGTGAATTAATTTTCATGTCTGATAAAGGCTATTGTGCAGAGTCGAGTGGGCAACAATCTTTGACAAGCTGATCTAGCTTTTAGAGTTCAGTTTTGGTTTTCTGTCAGAGGTCCTTTTGTATGTTTCATCGGGGATTTCTAAGTTTGACTTTGTTTCAAGATTTCTGTGTGAAGTTTTGTAAAGACAATGACTCTTTGGTGATTTGGAATGAAATAAAGGATTGCTTTATGTCTCATATATCTCGAGTATCATCTTGGTGTCTTTACTTCTGTTCTTACATTTATTTCAGCAACTGATATGTTCAGAAAATTACATAAAAAGTGAATTTCCAGCAAGCTTTTTGTTGATAAAATACTAGCCTAAGCACTTGTAATTAATACTTATGAGTTAGGATATATATTTTTGTTGTCTATAAACATAGGGTGATATTCCCGTCTACTTTACTTTAGCCAAGTAAAGTCTGAAAATGCTTGAGTAAGATCAATTTATATATTTTCTTCAACACATAGTTCTTCTTCTAAGTCAAGGTAACTTTATTGTTCAAAGTTCTTGTACATACCATGTTTACATAGTTTTTGTACATATCTTTCATATCTATTTCTTAGAAGATAAGATTTTCAAGTGAAACAATACCTATGGAAGAATAACAAGATAAGGATTGCTATCACAATGACTACAAGTCAAGCAATACACATGAAAAGATGAAGTACATTGACAACCCTTGGTAACAATTCCCATGGAAGCTATTATATAAGTAACAACTGCCAGATAAACAGAAATCAGAATCAAACTTGAAGAGACCTAGAAGAAGTCAAAACAGAAAAAATTCAACAATCAAGAGGAAATTAGAAAAAGACTTGTGACACTTTGCAGAAGGCAATAAGGATTTAGACGAAAGCGTGGAATCTCTTAGATGGAGGGAGATGATTAAAGAATTCCAAAAGAAGAGCATGCATTCATGGATGAAGCAAGGATTAGGAGGGAGCTAATCCTAAATGATATGATCAATTGAGTATTATGAAGTATTTATCCATGTTCCAATTGAAAGTAGCAGCCATGATAAGCAACACGTGTTCAGTTTGACTCTAGAAGAATTCTTCTTTGAAAAGAAGCCTTAAAGTATCTTTGGTTGTCCGTCTACATCAATGATTCTATGATGAAAGGAATAAGTTGGAATCTTCAGGGCATATAGAAGAACCCATGGACCCAAGAGCTAAAGAGAGACATGAGAAAGGATATGAACATTCCAAGAAAGAAAGAAAAGAAAGAACAACCAGTGATTATACCAAGAATCACAAGATTACCAACTTGGTTTGAACCCACTAAGAAGAAATCAAGCAGAAGAAACATAAGTTATGATAAAGAACAATGTATGTAAGAAAATGTGAAAAAATCTTATGAATGGAAGCATTGAAAGATTCATAGTTTCTTCCAGAAGGAGGGAGAAGACTATGGCAACAATTTGTTCCAGTAAACCAAATATACCTCTTGCAGTATCCATGGATTGTAATTTACATGTAAAATACTATTCTTCCCAATAAAGCAAGTGATAAAGAAGCTTATACCAGAAAGAGACCCATGTATGCAAATATAAGAAGACCTTGTATGGATTCAAACAACTTGATGAAGAGTATCTCATATACAACAGAATTGTGGTGAAAACTTTCTATGATAGAGATAGTGTATCAAAATAGTTACTCATAATTCTGGGATGATGTATTGCTAATCTATAGAAAACTCTCATGATGAAAAAATAAGTGCTACTTGAATATGTTTCAGTTTGAGCCTTGCCATGATGTCATGAGCCAATAGGAAACAAAAGTGTTGAATTCGACCATGATATATTGTAATGATCAGAGCTATATGAAGCCTTCAGATAAAACCAATGTTCCATGATATACCAAAGTACATTGAGATAAAGCATTATATTCTCCGTGATGAAGTCCAGAAAAGAGAAGTGGTTCTCCAATATATCTCCACAGATGAGAAAATAAAATATATTTTGGTAAAGCCTTTGTTTAAGATGAAAAGTTTGTGTACTCAAGAAACAAGCTGGGGCTCATGGAGACAAATTCCTTATTGAAAAAGGAAGAGATTACTACCAGGTTGGGAGGGAGCACTGATATGTTATTGATTTATGGAAAACCATTTTTCAGTTTGAAAAATGGTCCAGGATGAGCAGTTCCTTTCCAGTACAGAAAGTGGTTTGAGATTTCTAACAGACAATAATTTTCTAGTTTGAAAAATGGTCCAGATCAGACAATCATTTTTGTAATGAAAATGGTCCGATAGATTGATGATGTACCATAGACAGTGATTCCCCTTGTGGCTAGTGTGGGGGAATGGTCTAGGAAAATCATTCTTCTTGGCAGTCACTCTGAGTAGTGGTCAAGTAGAATGGTCCGCCTCACCAGGCAGTCATTCTTTCAAAGTTAATAGTTGTGAGAAGTTTCGAAGAATGGTACACTTTGGAGGTTGGTGTAGGACAATCATTTCCATTAGGAAATGGTCAAGACAGTCATTCCCTAGGGAAAACTCATTCTATCCAGGTTGCACTATGATTATTGTCGGAGGAATGCCCCAGTTAGGTGAATGGTCCAGATTCAACAATCGGGGATAGACATTCCCTAGGCCAGACTCATTCTCTCCAGGTTGCACTATGGTTTGTGCCGGAGGAATGGCCCAGTTAGGTGAATGGTCCAGGCTTAGAAATCAGGGACAATTATTCTTCTATGCTTGAGAAGAATAGTCTAGATAGACCATGGATGATGTTTTACCTCCTGAGGGTATATGCTCTTCTAGATATCACAGATGTGAGTGGAAGAATGACCTAGATGACTCAGTTTGTATCATGATATTGTTATGCAGGTTGATATAAGATGATATGATTACTGTGGATACTGTATGTCTCTGGATAGTAGATATATGCCACTATGGTTGATGTGTTCCACTGGTTGTGACTATGTGTCACTGGTTAAATAGCCATGTGCTACTTGGTGTGGTTGTGTACCACTGTATATTGGTTGTGTACTACTATGGATAGACACAATTGTGTTCTATTAAATGTCATTGTTATTATTACCATGAAGACTATCAATAGTGTTGGAAATTATTACCAGCTAGATGGATAGTCAGTGTACTGGTGGAAAGATATTCTCCAGGTGGAAAATGGTCTAGGACAATTATTCTTCTAGGACGTATGTCCGGATTAGAATAATATTCCTTATAGCCCATGGCGTGGCTTCCAGCATCTATTGAAACAATAATTCTTCTAGGACATATGTACATATTATAAGAATATCTATTGTATCACTCTATGGAGTGACTGACTTATTCAACATCATGCCTGATTACTCCCATGGAGTATGGTTTCGAGAGATGATGCAGTTGATGCTATCAGATGATATTGATAGTGATGATGGTGCTCGTGATTTAATCATGAGATAGCCTGTGTGGCTATGATGATGCTACCAGTCGAATGGTATGCTTGTGCTCAATACCATTGCTTTCAATACCTCCCTATCTAGGAGGGAGTGTTGATATTATGGTAGCTATGGGAGGTATTAAACCTCCACGTGTAACCCTAACAATAATAGAATATTCTGGGAAGCAAGAAGAAACCTTAAATCATTGGACACAACCCTAGAAGACAAGTCGGCTAAAGAAAATAATTAATATTGAGTTTTTAGCCTCCAGAAAGAGAAGTCGGGCCAAACAACTAAGGAAGAGTAGTATAAATACAATAGGCTAGAGCTCATTTGGACACACACAACTCGCAACTGCATAAATTTAGTAAGTGCTCAATTTTGGAGAGTAGTGGCAACTGCAACTACTGCAACTAGTATTTTTGGTTTTAGGATTGGACTTTCTCTTGGTTATGGTTTGGACTTTCTCCTTGGTACTCTAGCTCTGGAGAGTGGTACGTTACCTTGATTGTCTTTTGGATCTAGGGGTTTCTTCCAAAATTATTCTCTTTGTCAGGGTTAAGGTGCTCATGGGTGGCTTCGGCCTATGGTTGGGTGACAATATTGCTATATTGTCTATGGTTAAATGAGCACACCTATTATTTATAACACATGGGACCCAGGTTTACAGTGGTAGTTCAACTACTTCAATATAGTGGCTCACATTTATACATGGGACCTTAGTTCTCCAGTATTCTTCAACATTATGATCCACAATTATCCATGGGACCCTGGTATATGGTTTTCCACCCTCATAACAAGCTTTGAGGACAACGATTTCATAAGGGGGGATGGAATGTTAGGTAGCTAGAGAGGTAGTGGAGGCCATCCAATGTAAGGTGGACTAGGTCCACTATATTATTAAATAAGTCCCACTATGATAATTAGATATAATAAATGGGTAGTTAGATATAATAAATGTAAGAGGACTTCTTAGAAGGTTCTACTTCTAGAATATTCCTCCTCTAGAATGTTCTTAGGTGATGGTAGCACTATATAAAGGGGTTCAAGCAATGTAATGGGATAAATTGAGAAGTATTGTATTTGGAGCGTGTATCTCATTAGAAGGTTTCC
Source organism: Picea glauca (assembly GCA_000966675.3). Taxonomy (NCBI): domain Eukaryota; kingdom Viridiplantae; phylum Streptophyta; class Pinopsida; order Pinales; family Pinaceae; genus Picea; species Picea glauca. The sequence goes on along the minus strand of JZKD02S0047617.1, from coordinate 194,969 downwards.
CCCTCGAAGAGGCAAGTGAACATGAGAGGATCCCTTCCATAATAAGATCCATTGTATGGTGTTTCCCTACCCTAAGGGTTTGATAATAATAAAGGAAATTTTGCATATTGTTCTTCTATATTTATTGTGGTGCTTCTGTATTTAGCCTTTGGTTCTTAACATAAAAATTCTCATAAAAGTGATGAAAGAGGGAGTTATTCCAATATGACTTACAATATTATTGATGACTTGAAAAATTTGTGGATTACCCTTCCATTTTTGGAAGGGGTGAATATTCCCCAACAAAAGGAAAATTTACTCAAAGTATTGAAAAATGGAGACAAGCTTGATACAAGAGTAGAGGCAACAATCATCAACAATCAACAACAATGTTTTGCTCTTTTTGCAAGAACGAGAGGAATACTCCCTCCTTTTTATATATCTTTGGAGACACTTGAGATGATATTACACAATTGCATGGTAGGTAATGGTGCTACAAATAATATCACGCCTCTTTCCATAGTGAAATCAATTGGTTTGGAAAGAACTAAGTATTATGGAAAGGGAGAAAGTGTCTATGAAATTGATTCAAGAAAGGTCCCAACATATGGAGAAATCAAATATTTATGTGCATGGATAAGCTCTACATATCATGTCACAAAAGTTTTTACTATAATTGTGGTAGACTTACTTGCAACATATAGTGTTGTACTAGGAAGAGAGTTGTTTTCCCTTGGGAGGATACATAATGAATGACAAAATTTACATGATGTTTCCAAACAAATATGGAGGCTTTAATAGGGTCCCTTGTGAATATAGAAATCCTCTTCTATTCTAGAATAAATAAATTGAAGTAGTGGTCAATTGCATCGATGTTGGTCATGGAAATTATACCATTTTGTGTGAAGATGATATCAAGATTCAAGATAATGATGAAGCCCCATTTCAAGGATTTTGGAAAATGTTATTCGATGGTTCTTCCTCAAAAGTTGGATTTGGAGAAGGCATGGTTTTTAAAAATCCTCGAGGAGAATTGCATCCCCATGCATTTCAATTACAATTTGAAAGTACAAATAATGAGGTAGAATATGAAATATTGATCCAAGAATTAACTCTTGCTCATTAGATGGGGATTATTGATCTCGTAGTCTTTGGAGACTCAGAATTAGTCATCAACCAGGTGTGAAAAAGGTAAAATACCAAGAAGGAAAGATTGAAGGCCTATGTTGAAAGAGTTTGGGATCTCATCCAAACATTCAACTCTTTTAACATACCGTTAATTAAAAGAGAAAGAAATTGATTCATTGGTAGTATAATATTCACTTTTTAATCCAGAAATATCAAACAATTCATTCCAGGTCAAGGTCATTTTTAGACCGTCAATCCCATACAACTAACATTTTTTGAATTTTTTTGAAAACGAAGAACATATGGTTGAGTTTCTTGTAAGGAAAAATGCTAATGAAGAAGAGTTTACATAAAATAAAAATTCCAAATATCTCAATCAAGGAAGTAATTTAAAAGATCTAGTTCTCTTAGAGTCATTGTTTACTCGAGATGATCAAATTATGAAAAACAAGTTAGGAGAAGAATTATTACTTAGAAGGGTTCATGAAACTCAGAAAGTAAATATTGCAACCCTAGAGAACCCAAAATTTTTGAACTTGGGTACCAAGGATGAGATTGAACAATATGTCCAACTCTTTAGAGAATTCTATGATATTTTCACATGGACATATGATGATCTCAAAGTATATGATCCAAATCCCCATGGCGAAGTAGCATGAATCGCCGATCAAGAAGGTTCAAGAGTCCCCTCAGCCGTTGGATCTACACTGAGATAACTTTGATGAAGTTCTACTCTGGGAGGACAAATATTATATAGCATCAAACTCCCCGAACGCCGAAGTTATGAAGTAAAGGAGAGCCGTAGATTTGGGGAGGTCGTTCGGAGCTCCACCTACCGTCTGATCATTTAGGAGGAGGGACCCACACATGGTACTTCGACTAAGTCCCACTTCGATAAAATGGAGTGGCAGTGAAGCCAAGACCCCTAAAGGTCGGAGCCACAAAGTGACCAAGACCGTTGATCTAGGAATCCTTCAGGTTCTCTCCTAGCCATCGAATCTACGATGAAGTCAACCCGACGTTGACCACCTCGGGAGAATAGGGGTATTGTAACGTCAAAACTCTCGAAGGCCAGAGTCATGAAGTGATGTGGACCGTGGATCTAAGGATCCTTCAGGATCCCTCTCAACCGTCGATGTACGGGGGAATGCGTGGCGCTAGATCCTTTAGTCCAAAGACTTGGTACTTCAGGGAAATTGAGGTGTGGTGTGTGGATAATCTTTGAAGCCCAAAGTAATGAGAGCCATTGATCCAAGGGAACTTCCAGATTTATCTTAATCGTCAGATCTAGGCTATGGTCAGTTTGATGTTGACCAACTCCACAAGAAAGGAGAAGTTTACACCATGAAACCTTCAAACGCCGAAGTTACGAAGAAGAGAAGGTTGTTGATCTCAAGGGTTATGTGGACCTACCTTGGCCACAATATTGAAAGGCATGAAGGACGATCAATCTAGAGTGACATGGTGTAGTGATGTCACCCAATGTGACATGGAACCAAGTTTGACGTGCCACATGTCACTTGGATTCATGAGTATCACATACCTTATAGACCCATTGGAATATGACACATGTCACCCTTGTCCCTTTACATGTGTCAACCCTTGGTACGAGGCCACCTATCCAGAGTGGTTGGTGAAGTGACTGGAACTTCGGGAGTTCGGGACTTTGGGACTCCAGAGGATTTGGGGTGTAGTATTGTAGATAGTCCAAAGGGCCCGAAGTGCCATAGTAGGTCCTAGACGTTGGCACATGAAGGCATGTGGGAGTATATTGTTAACTCTGGAGAAGAGCCACTCTGGAGGAAATGAAGTGAGGTGCTTCGAAAATCCCCGAAACCTGAAGTAGCAGAGAAGATTTGAGCCATCCGTTGGTAAGGATAGGTGTCGCCAGATCCCGCACTCTGGAGTAGAAGTACTTTGGAAGAGTTGAAGAGTGGAGGTGTGAGGACTCCCGAAGGCCGAAGTCATGAAGTCATCTCATTCATCCATAAAGGAGGACATGTGGCAGAAGATATGCCACTTCGGATAAAAGTCACTACAGAAGAAAGTGGAGTTGGAGATGCCAGAACTCCCAAAGTTCGAAGTGTCAGAGTTCATCAGAGCCGTCTGTCAGCAGAGGATAGGTGTCAGAAGATCCTCTGCTTTAGAGGATAGCCACTTCAGGGAAAGGGGTGTTGCATGGGTTGAGAACTCTCAAAGGTCAAAGCGCCGTAGTTCATCGTGACCGTTGAATAGAACAGGACACGTGTCAGAAGATACGACACTCCAGAAGGATTTCAATTTGTAGGTTTGCGTGTGTGAAGACTTGAGAACTACTGAATCCTAGAGTCCCAAAGTGAATCAGAGCCATTGATCCTCTGAGGAACATGGCATTGGATCGTGAACTTCAGATATTTTCCACTCCAGAGGATTTGTGTGGTGGTTTTTAAGAATTTCCCGAAGTGTCGTAGCTTGAAATTGCTATGGGCCATTGATCTTAAAGAAGAAGCGTGCACCATTGATTAGTAAGGGGACACGTGGAAGATGAAGGTCCACTCCGTTAGAAATCCACTTTGAAGGATTTGTGGAGTGTGCATATGGATTCGATCAAATCATGAATTTTCTAATGAAGAGACTGGGCTGTAGATTTTAGTGAGGAAAGATGAACGTTGATCCTATTTCTGTGGTTCTAGAGGATTGTTCCTTCGGAAGCATTGGCAACACCATGAGGTGAGAATGACTGGAGAGTTTTTGGAAGCCATGAATTGCAACCCAAAGCTCGGATTTGAGCATGGTAGCTGTCATTAGAATGCCATGGGTAATTATAAGAGGATGATGACCTCAGACAAAGGATTTGAAATGTTTAAGGAGAATGGAATTTTGATGCCCCATCCCTAGGAAAGAAACTCAGGGGTTGGGTGTGTTACAAATTGGTATCAGAGCATGGTTACAACACTTGGCCTACTTGGGCTCATGGACGAGTCGCTTAAAAACCATGTTTAAAGAAATCTTAAGGGTGACACCCTACCTTACCTCTTTCCTAAAAGAGTCTGTTTAATATTTTAGTGAAGAAAAGAATGAAACTTTCTACTATGTGTGTGTATTTAAGAAATATGAACTGTGTGTTGTTCATGAACTAATAAACTATTGGCTAACAACAAGTGTTTTGTTAGCACTCAAGCAATTAGTATATCACTGGAAACTACAAGTATAAAGGATGGTGACATGCCGTGAAGTGGGGGATGGATCCCACAATAGTGACAAAGAATATTATGAAAGGAGGGCGATGGAAACCTCTCTGGATCTGGATGAAATCGCAAGGAGCCTCATGGCCAAATTATAGAGTTGCAAGGCTGATGATGAGATATTGATAAAGGAGAAAGAAAAGCAAACAAAAAATAATGCAGTCTTGCTGTAAAGCTTATCCGACATATAGAGGCAGCTACAACATGTACCCGCAACCAATCATGTGGATTGATGACATACAAAGAGAAGTCAAAGTCCACCCGAGATACGAAAACGTGGTCCCATAAGTGGCCAAACTAGGAGAAGTACCTCGAGGAAGGCCCAATCTGGAGGGAGGGGACACTCATTGGGAGAGTCCTATGGAGAGGAAACTGAAAACTCCGAGGGATATTATAGTAGAAAAACTAACTCCCAGTCTCAAAGGAAAGGAAAGAAGTGAAAGAATTCTAAAAGTCGTGATCCTAAAGAGTTCAAGAAAGCCAAACCACCCTCTTTTGATGGAGATATTAAGAAAGGGGAAGAGGCAGAAGCTTGGCTTCTTGGTTTAAAGAAGTACTTCAAAGTCCATGACTACTTTGAAAACTCGAAGGCTCAAATAACCATCTTCAACCTCAAAGGAAAGGCTTCCATTTGGTGGGAAGATCTTAGGAATGTGAAAGGAATCCATGAGAACAACTTTTCATGGAAATAGTTTAAGAAACACTTCAAGAAGAAGAGTTGTTCAGGATTCAAGAAGAAGGGGTTTAAATCCTCAAGATTTAATAACTATTGGAAGAACTCTAGGATGAGCCTTCCTACTAAAAGTATGTATCAACATAATTTTCCCTCCCAGAGTGGAAATAAACCTTTTGGAGCAACCTCATGAAAGACTAATAACCCAAAGGGAGAACCCTTGAAATGTTGGGGTTGTGGAGAAGAACATTTGCTGAGATATTGTCCACACAGATAATAGAACAGTAGGAGAGTCTACAACATACAAGAAGCTACCACAATCAATGATGTGGCTAGGAGCATGCCACAGATTTATGCAACCTTGGATAATAAACAAGCCGACCACCAAGATTCAGTGGTGGAGATGGAAGGTATGATTACCAACCATCTAGTTTCTATTTTAATTGACCCTGGTTCTAATTTGAGTTATGTGGCCCTTCAGACTATTGATAAGTGTAAACTACAACCAGTTAGACATGTTAAACCATGGTTAGTACAACTAGTCACCGAAACCAAAAGGAAAGTAGCAGAGGTCATACCAACTTGCCAATTCATTTTGGATGGATTTTCCACCCAAGTGACCCTTAACATACTTCCCCTAGGGTCTTATGACCTATTGATTGGTATGGAATGGTTAGCTGCTTAAAAAAATAAGTTGGGCTGTTACCATAAAACTTGAGAATGTGTAAATGAAGAAGGGAGAAAAATAACCCTCTAAGGGAATTGATAAACTTGTCTTAGTGAGACGAATATCATCCCTTCAAATGAAAAAGTATTGCAGAAAGGGATGTCCCTTATATGCAATACCAGTGTTGAAATCTGTTGAGGATGATAGACAAAACCTAGAGGACTACCCCATATTAAGAGGATATAAAGACATGTTTCCAGAATAGGTACCTGGTCTACCTCCGAGAAGAGACATCGACTTCCCAATAGAACTTGCACTAGGAGCAGTGCCAGTATCTAGAACTCCCTATAGGATGAGTACACCTGAGCTAGTTGAGCTCAAGCTACAACTAAAGGAGATGATGAAAAAAGGCTACATCCGACCCAACGTGTCTCTATGGGGAGCACCGACCTTGTTTGGGAAAAAGAAAGATGGCACATTCCAACTGTGCATAGACTATAGACAACTCAATAAGACAACCATAAAGAACAAGTATCCCTTACCAAGAATCGATGACCTGTTCAACTAATTAGGGGGTGCTTCCATTTTTCTCAAAGATTGAATTAAGGTTTGGATACCATCAAGTCCGAATCAAGGATGAAGACATCCACAAAATAGCCTTCAGGACAAGGTATGGTCACTATGAATTTGCGGTGGTGCCATTTGGATTAACCAATGCCCTCACCACTTTTATGTGCTTGATGAATAATGTACTCAACCAATTACTAGACAGATTTGTATTGGTTTTCATTGATGACATCCTAATAGACTCCAAGAATAGAGAGGAGCATGAAGAACATCTTAAATTAGTGCTACAAGTACTAAGAGAGCATCAACTCTACACTAAGTTTAGAAAGTGTGACTTTTTCCAGAAGCAAGTCCATTACTTAGGCCGTGTTATTTCCAAAGAAGGAGTGGTAGTGGACCCTGAAAAGATCAGATCTATCATGGAATGGACTACCCAAAGGATGTATTTGATATCAGATCCTTTATGGTCTTAGCATGATACTATAGAAGGTTCATAAAAGGATTTTCCAAGATTGGTTTTCCAATCACCACCATTAAGAAAAAGGGGGTTAAATTCACTTGGACATCAAAATGTGAAGAAATATTTTAGGAATTGAAATACCTTCTGACCCATGCACCCATGATGAAGATTGTAGACCCTGATAATGAATTCCTCGTGTGTACAGATGCCTGTAAGGAAGGACTCGGAGGAGTCCTGATGCAAGAAGGGAATGTAATTTGCTATGAATCCAAAAAATTGAATGAGCATGAAATCAATTATGTAACCCATGATCTAGAGTTGGCTGCCATAGTGCATGCTTTAAAAATGTGGAGGCATTACCTCCTAGGTAGGATATTTGTACTTATGACATAACATTGTGGGTTGAGGCACCTGTTTGATCAACCAAAACTACATACTAGACAAGATAGGTGGATGGCTCTCCTTAGTGAGTTTGATTTTGAAATCAAACACATCAAAGGAAATTAAAATAGAGTGGTTGATTCCCTTAGAAGAAGTGTGAAGATGATTCACTTGGAAGCGGTAAGCACTTGTGAAACAAATGTCAGGGAAAGAGTTAAGAATGCACAAGAAACATATGCATTCTTCAAGACCGTGACATCATACCTAAAGCAAGAGGCCACATGGCTAGAGTATGAAGGCTATCATACGATGAAGGCTTGCTGACTTATAGAAACAGATTGTATACCCCAAGTTGTGATGACTTGAAGAGGTTCGTAATGGGAAAACTACACAAGAGACCATATATTGGTCACCCAGGTTATCAAGAAATGATCACGACCACTAGGAAACAATTCTATTGGCCTGGATTGAAAAAGGACATAACTGAATATCTAGCTAAGTGTCTAGAATGATAATAAGTTAAGGCAGAACATTGACACCCAATAGGGTTGTTACAACCTCTACCAATTCCAGAATGAAAATGGGAAACCGTTTCCATGGATTTCATCACCAGATTACCAAAATCAACCAAGAAGAATGATGTCATCATGATAGTGGTGGAAAAATTGAGCAAGTCTGATCACTTCATTCCTGTGAAGTCAACTTGCAAGGAAATAAATATTTCCAACATATTCATGAAGGAGATAATTAGACTACATGGCAGGCCTAGGGAGATTATATCTGACAGAGACACAAAATTACTTCAAGCTTTTGGAAGTCCTTTATGGCTGGTTTTGAGACAAAATTGTTGTTTAGCACAACCTATCACCCTCAAACTGATGGACAGACAGAAAGAGTAAGACAAATATTAAAATACATGTTAAGGATGCATGTAATGCATCAACCTAAGAAGTGGGAAGACTACCTTCCATTGCTATAATTTTCCTACGAGAACGATGATCAAGAGTCACTGAAGATGATCCATTTTGAATCCCTCTATGGTAGACAATGCAAGATTCCAATCAACTGGAGTAATCCAGTGGATAGAATTATAATCGGACCTGACATGCTGAAAGAAATGGAACAACAAGTGACTCAAATAAAGCAAAATCTGAAAATTGCTCAAGATAGACAAAAGATTTATGCCGACAGAAAGAGAACTCCCAGAGAGTTCAAGACAAGAGACCATGTCTATCTCAGAGTTAGGCCCAGGTAGAGTTCCCTGAGAATGGGAGCTTGTGCCAAGTTGGAACCTCAGTATTGTGGACCCTTTGAAATCTTAGATAGAGTGGGACCTGTAGCTTATAGGATAGATCTCCCTCCCACAGTGAAGGCACATAATGTTTTCCATGTTTCGTTATTAAATAAATATGTACATGATTCTAATCATATAATTGAATGGTCTGTGATTTAGGTGGAACCAGAGGGAGAATTCCTACCAGAACCTCAATGCATACTAGACAGAAAGGAAACTTCACTCAGGAACCAAACCATTGCACATGTCAAGGTGCAGTGGAAACACTTTGGCCCAGATGAGGCTACGTGGGAAATGGAGGATGCCATGAGACATGCATATCCTTTTTTTTTTACTTCTATATATACAGAGCATGTTGAAAGATAGAACATCAAGGACTATGTTCCTTTAAGGGGGAGGGAATTGTAACACCCCTGTTTTCCCCAGTTTGTAAATATAACTATATGGGCCAAGAGAGTATGGAAAACTCAATATTCATGAATGTTTGATTTGATGGACCTTTGTATAAAATCTCAATGAATGTAAATTATGTTATTTACTAGAGAATGGATAGGTGTTGCATGAATGTTGGAAGGGGGGTATGCTAAGATAGACCACGAATGCTATGAAAGAGATGGTGAAGGGGACTAGGAATGGTTTTGTTAACCTCCACCAGACCATTACTTTGCTAGATTTAATTGCTCAGGATTAGAACAACCCTATGACCCAGGAATGAATTACAGTCAGGCTGGTAGGTGGGAAGACCTCCTCAAGAGTTAATGAGGGGATGGGGGCAGACCACCCATTTGCTAAGAACCCGAATAGATCTACAAATATAATCACCACAAATAATGAATACACAATAGATCCATAGAGCAAGATAGAAGAAACCACACTTTATTATTACCAAACCCTTGAGGTAGGGAAACACACTACTACATATGGGTGGATTATTCCATGAAAATTTTCCACGCTTCAACTAGTTTCATATTTTTTTTAAACAGGGTGGGATTTTTGTCGATATTGCCACGAAAGTTCGTCACAATATCGACGAAAATCTTATTTAAATGTAGTCGGGATTTTCGTCGCTATAGCAACTAACTATCGTGGCAATAGCGACGAAAATTTTGCCTATCTCATTGGTCGGTGTTAACGGCTAGTTGACTATTTTATCTATATATACGTGACTTTAAGAGACTTTGCAACACAATTGCTATAG
>JZKD02S0047617.1:148934-165884 GCA_000966675.3 Picea glauca | reverse complement strand
ATAGATCCACAGAGCAAGATAGAAGAAACCACACTTTATTATTACCAAACCCTTGAGGTAGGGCAACACCATACAATGGATCCTATTATGGAAGGGATCTTCTCCTGTTCACTTGTCTCTTCGAGGGGGCATACTCCTATTAATATACAACTCACAATACAATAGTTATCTTCATGTCTCATTACATTGCTTGAACCCCTTTATATATTTCTACCATCACCTAAGAACATTCTAGAGGAGGAATCTTCTAGAAGTAGAACCTTCTAAGAAGTCCTCTTATATTTATTATATCTAACTACCCATTTATTATATCTAACTACCATAGTGGGACTTATTTAATAATATAGTGAACCTAGTCCACCTTACATTGAATTTCCTCCACTATTATCACTATGGGCCCTCTAGGCCCCCAACTACCTCTCTAGCTACCTTACACCATCTGTATGGCTTCCATACCTGACCATGGAATAGAGAATTCAAGCCACACACAATCTTGCTGAGGAAGGAAAGAAATGAAGGCATGGGGGGAAGAGGGAGATATGCGAAGAGTGTAGAGATGAGATACTGAGCTCTCGGGTTTGAGGAAGAACTGTGAAAAGAGTGTGTTCTGATCGCAAGAAATAGATACTGACTCAGGATAAGGAGATTAACCTTTGTCCCTATATATGAATGAGTCGGGAGAAGAAGAGTAACCGTTGTCCTTATCTATTTCTGAGTCAGGAGAAGGAGAGTAACCTTCGTCTCTATCTATTTCTGTGCTGGGAGAAGGAGAGAAACCTTCGTCCCTAACTTTCATTGAGCCAAAAGAAAAGATTTAATCTCAAAACATCGTGGCCTAGCTTGGGGGTGGCCAGTGGTAAATCTATTAGGAGTGACTGAGCCTATGGCTGGGTGGAAATGGGCACCCCTTTCAATAGTCACATCACATCTTTTGGTTCTGATAAGTGTTTTCATACTTTGTGTATTGAACTTAAATAATGTGTAACTACATGGGTATATATATATGTATCTATAACTGGTTTTTGTATTGAATGGTTAAGTTATGCGTATGCACTTATTTCCTTGTGAACTCATGCTTCTGATGGATCATCTATATGCCCTATCTTAGCCCTCGAAGTGTTGTGGGATGTGAACCCATAGTAAGGTTGAGATATAAAGTATTGCATCTATCTGACCTTGTCTATCTGAAGAGGATATCTCCTTCAGACTCCTCGCTGTGTAATTGGGATATCATGCCCAAGTCCTTAACACTTTCAAGGTGAAACTCAAGAAGGATAGTGAGAATTAAGTCTCAAAGGGGAAGATCCTTTCATTTGGAAGACAAACAGATGGAATCCATTTGATAGGACCCATATGACCAACACCTAGGAATCTTAGGCTAAGCCTAAGGGAGCCAAACCCTTTTGGCTTCGATGCTCCGGAAGTTCGAGACTTCAGAGCATTGTCAACCCTATTAGTCATAAATTGGCAGAAGGTAAACTGGAGATTCAGTTACCAATAAGTTAACTGACTATAAATGATTTTCCTAGTTGTTAGATGAACCTGTCTTACCGACTAAACCAGGATCCAAATCCCCATGGCGAAGTAGCATGAACCCTCGATCAAGAAGGTTCAATAGTCCCCTCAGCCGTTGGATCTACACTGAGATAATGTCGACGAATTTCTACTCTGGGAGGACGGAGATGCTATAGCATCAAACTCCCTGAATGCTGAAGTTATGAAGTAAAGGAGAGTCATATATTTGGGGAGGTTGTTCGGAGCCCCGCCTAGCGTCCAATCATTTAGGAGGAGGGACCCGCACATGGTACTTCGACGAAGTCTTGCTTCGGGAAAATGGAGTGGCATTGAAGCCAAGACCCCTGAAGGATGGAGCCACGAAGTTACCAGGACCATTGATTTGGGAATCCTTGGGGTTCTCTCCTAGCCGTCGGATCTACAATGAAGTCAGCTCGACATTGACCGCTTCAGGAGAATAGGGGTATTGTAACGTTTAAACTCCTGAAGGCCGAAGTCACGAAGTGATGTGGACCATGGATCTAAGGATCCTTCAGGATCCCTCTCAACCGTTGATGTAAGGGGGAATGCGTGGCACTAGATCCTTTAGTCCAAAGACTTGGTACTCCGAGGAAATTGAGGTGTGGTGTGTTGATAATCTTCGAAGCCTGAAGTAATGAGAGTTGTTGATCCGAGGGTGCTTCGAGAGTTATATTAACCATCAGATATAGGCTATGGTCAGCCCAATGCTAACCAACTCTAGGAGAAAGGAGAAGTTTACACCATGAAACCCCAGGACGCTGAAGTTACGAAGAAGCAAAGGCCGTTGATCTCAAGGGTTATGTGGACCTACCTTGGCCATGAGATCAAAAGGCATGAAGGACGATCAATGCAGAGTGATGTGGTGCAGTGATGTCACCTAGGGTGACATGGACCCAAGTTTGACATGCCATGTGTCACTTTGATTCGTGCGTATCACATACCCTATAGACCCATTGGAATGTGACATGTGTCACCCCTGACCCTTTACACGTGTCAGCCCCTGGTACGAGGCCGCCTAGACAGAGTGGTTGGTGAAGTGATTGGAAATCCGAGAGTTTGGGACTTTAGGACTTCGGAGGATTTGGAGTGTAGTATTATAGAGAGTCTAAAGGGCCCGAATTGTCGAAGTGTTGGATTAGATCCTAGCCATTGGCATAGGAAGGCACGTGGGAGTAGATTGTTAACTCTGGAGAAGAGCTTCTCTAGAGGAAATGAAGTGAGGTGCTTCGAAAATCCCCGAAGCTGAAAGTAGCGAAGCATATCTGAGCCATCTGTTGGTAAGGACAGGTGTCGCCAGATCCTACACTCCGGAGCAGAATTACTCCAGAAGAGTTGAAGAGTGGAGGTGCGAGGACTCCCAAAGGTTGGAGTCATGAAGTCATCTCAGCCGTCCATAAAGGAGGATGTGTGGCAAAAGATATACCACTTCGGAGAAAAGTCACTCCGGAAGAAAGTGGAGTTGGAGGAGCTAGAACTCCTGAAGGCCTGAGTGTTGAATTTTATCTGAGCCGTCCGTCAGTAGAGGATAGGTATTAGAAGATCCTCCACTTCGGAGGATAGCCACTTCGGGGAAAAGGGGTGTTGTGTGGGTCGAGAACTCCTAAAGGATGAAGCAGCATAGTTTATCGTGACCATTGAATAGAGGAGGATGCATGTCAGAAGATCTGACACTCCGGAAGGATTTCACTTCAGAGGTTTGTGTGCGTGAAGAATCGAGAATTGCCGTAACTTGGAGTCCCGAAGCAAATTGAATCCGTCGATCCTCTGAGGACACATGGCATCGTATCGTGAACTTTAGAGATTTTCCACTCCAGAGGATTCACGTGGTGGTTGTTCAGAATTTCCTGAAGTGTCAGAGCCCGAAATTGTTGTGGGAAATTGATCTTAAAGGAGAAGCGTGCACCATTGATTAGTAAGGGGGCACGTGGAATATGGAGGTCCACTTTGTTAGAAAGCCATTTCGAAGGATTTTTGGAGTGTGCATGTGGATTCAGCCAAAGCCCAAATTTCCAAAGTAAGAGACTGGGCTGTATATTTCTGTGAAGAACGAGGACTGTTGATCATGTTTCTGTGGTTTCAGAGGATTGTGCCTTCATAAGAATTGGCGACAACGTGAGGTGAGAACGCCCATATATTTTTAGGAAGCCATAACTTGCAACCCAAAGCTTAGATTTGAGCCTGGTAGTAGTCATTAGAACGCTACGAGTAAGTAGAAGAGGATGAAGACTTTGGACAAAGGATTTGAGATGTTTAAGGAGAATGAAATTTTGATGCCCCATCCCTAGGAAATATACTTAGGTGTTGGGTGTGTTACATCCATGCTAGATGAATTTTCTGGGTAAAATCAAGTATTGGTTGTAGATGAAGACAGACATAAGACAACTTTTACAACACTATGGGGAACATATGCTCACATCCGAATTCCATTTGGATTGATGAATGCTGGAGAAACATTTCAAAGAGTAATACATCATGCATTCAAGGAAATGATAGGAAAGATCACGACATATTATCAAGATGATTTGACAGTCTACTAAAAATTGAGGGAGAAACACTTCTTACATTTTCGACAAGTTTTTGAACAACGTAGACTATATGGAATATATCTTAATCCTAATAAATGTCTATTTGTAGTATTAGAAGGAAAATTTCCGGTCATAGTAAGAAAAGATGGAATTTCTATAGACCTATAAAGAATTAAAGTCATAGCAAAATTGAAGCCTCCCAGAAGCCATAAAACAATTCAATCATTCTTTGGGAAAATAAACTTTGTTAGAAGATTTGTGCCTGATTATATTTCCATTGTCAAACGTGTGTCAAACCAATGAATATTTTTCTAAAAGAGGATCAAGTTTTTGAAAAGTATTAAGAAACTCATAAATATTTCTTGGACATAAAATTGGCAATCTCCACAGCTCCGGTCCTCATTAGTCTTGATTTTGAGAAATATTTCATTATCTACTCTTTTGGCTTAGAAGAAACTATTGCTGCCATATTAACTTGTAAGAATAACTTGAAGGAAGAGCACCCTATTTCATTTATGAGTAATTTCTTGCAAGAATATGAGTTGAAGTACTCTCCCATGGAGAAACATGCATTTTACTTGGTCAAGGAAGTCTCCTACTTTAGAAATTACATCTTGACATCTCATGTGACCACCTATGTGCCATATCCACCTATCAAGATGATGTTGTCTCAACAACTTAGAGAATGAAGGTGGGACAATTGGTTGGCCAAATTGAAAGAATATGATATTGAGATAAAAACCACTAAAAGTTGTAAAGGGACAAGGATTATGCAAGCTTGTCAGTGGTATTGAAGCAACAAATGTTGATAAATATATGGTCACGCAAGATGAGATGATAGCAAGATATGAATGGTATAAAAACATTGTATTTTATTTGAAATTAGGACAATTTCCAGTTGGCATGACAACAAAAGAAAGGAGATCACTGAAGATGGAATCAAATGCTTCTATATTAATTTATGGGATATTATTTCAAAGAAATTTTGATGGTATGTTTTTAATATGCCTAAGCCTCTCAAATTCCATTGAAATTATGAAGGAAGCACATGAATGTGTTTGTGGTGGATATTTTGCTCCAATGGCAATTTCTCACAAAATCATTCGAGCCGGTTTTTATTGGCCAACATTATTCAGTGATGTACATGCTTTTGTAAGGAGATTATTACCATGCCGAAAATTCTTTGGAAAAGAGAAGAGCGATACTATTCCTCTGAAGACAATCACAATGGAAAGTCCTTTCAAAGAATGGGGTTTGAATGTTGTAAGGCCCATAAATCCAAAATCCAGTAAAGGCCATTCCTACATAATAACAACCACTGCTTATTTCACAAAATGGCATGAAGCAATATCTTTAAAATAAACTAATACCGAGCATCTCATTAAATTTTTATAAGAGAATATTTTATCAAGATTTGGTGTTCCAAAGAAGTTTATCACAGATAATGGTTCTATATTCATCAGTTCAAAGTTTACAACCTTCTATGGTAAATTTGGCATATTAATGGGAAAATAATCAGATTACATCCTCAAGGAAATGGATTGGTTGAATTAAATAACAAATCTATGGTGCAAATTCTCAAGAAAATAGTTACTACAAACCAAAGGGTCTGGCATAAGAAACTTTTGAATGCATTACTGGACAGTAGAATAACACCAAATAATATAATTGTACATTCACCACTCTTATTAGTATATGGAAAGGATGCTCGATTATTGTTGCATATAGAGCTAAATGCATTAGCCATTGCTACCGAAATTGAATATGAAGAAGGGACTATGTCAATGCAGTCTCAATTTTATCAATTGATGGAATTAGAGGAACAAAGAGAACAAGCATTGATGAATATTCAGAGGAGGCAGTAAGTATTGAACAAAATTTTTGATCGAGGTGCCACGGTCAAAGATTTATGGAAATATTAGTTTGTCTTATTGTGGAATAAGGCCAAATAAAAACCTTCATTACACTCAAATTTTGATTCCCTATGGATTAGACCTTACCAAATTGAAAAGACTTGTGGGTTCAACTCTTACTTGTTAAATGGAATGGATGGCCAAATTCTGAAACTACATGTCAATGGGTAACATTTGAAACATTTCTTCTCTTGATCTTGAATATTGTTCTAAACTAATGTATTATAGTCCACTGTGTATCATTTCTATGTATAGTCACTAGGTGTAAATACCTCCTTGACTCCATTCCCTTGGACTAAGGCCTTCCGAGTTCTAAAAAACCTACATGGGGTCATTGTCCCACAGATGGAGCTAATATGTTGATCCATTTTTATGTATCACCTTTTATTTCTAAGTTTACCCTTATGTAGAATATTTCCCCCTTCCATTTGTTTTATGATCCATTTTTTTTTCTATACTTTGTCATTTTTCTTACTTGTGCAGAGATTCCATTTTTCATAACCCTTTCCCCACATCCCACACAATTTTTCCCATCTGGCACTTGCCATGTTCCACACATTACAACACTTAGTTTATTTCCTGTAGTGTGGAGACCTTGCACGAACTCCCCCTCCACACAAATAAAACCTTCGCACATCTCCGCTTCTGCACAACTGATTGTGTGGAGAAATCCATATTTCCCTCCCTCTGCACTCTCCATATCTCCGACCCCCACACTCCCACACAACTACACTTCCACACCATTAGTTTCTAAAGGGATTGATCTTTCTATGTGATCTATACTCAGTGAATTTTTCATCCATATCTCGCGATTTGCACACTGCTCAAGGGTCATTTATGATCCATTAATTGGTTCCAATTTACGAGGTAAAGGGAGACAATCTGGGCTTAATGTGGATTAATTATCCCATTTTCTCATGAACCACTCATTTTTCAAAGTAACTTCCATTTATGGTTTCCCTTATTTTGAAGGAAATTTGTACATGTTGAAGGGATGTTTTAGTAAATGTTATTCATTTACTTAACCTTTAAGCAACTTGAGCTTTGTTATTCAATGTCACATATATCAAAGTGCCTTGAAAGAATAATAAATATGGAAGCTAGAAGAAGGAAAGAGCCCTTTTGTGGGGATAGAGTTAATTCTCTTGCATGCCAATATAAAGAATTTCATTGTTCTTTATCATATCAATGGTTTTAGAGTGTAACTCATGAACATAAGCAGAGTAAAAAAATCTGGAAAATTGGCTTAGTTAATACTGGTTGCATGCCTAAAGTCTTTGACTTTAGGTAGCTGGTTTCTCGGTGCACCCGACGATTTGATTCAAAAAACAAAACAATTCAAGTAGTTGTCAAAGGGAATAACCTTGTTCCACTAACCCCCAATATATTTAAAAGAATGCTTCAATTGCCCGCATACAACAAAAGTATTAACATTTTTGATGCTGACTATTTTATGGATTCCCAGGGTGGTGAGATAAATTTGCTAAAGGATTTCATGGTTCCCTCTATAGAAGTGCCAACCGACCTCTCATCCATCGAAAAAACTCTATTGGTGGAACCATATCAATATTTTTCATGGTTGTTTTCACAATTTATGGGATGAGAATCCATTTCTCATATCCATAGGTCACTATTATATGTATTGCATTTTTATTTTCTAAAGGGAGCCATATTCGACTAGGCCGAGGTAATCTCAAATGAGATTTCCTTTTAGTTGGCCAATTATTTAAAGACTCAGAGATTCTTCATGACTGCGTATATGGTCCTGACAATAATCTTTTGTAACATGTTTGAGGAGTTAACCCAAATACGTAATTTGGATGTTGAGAATGAAACAGTTCAATTTTGATACCTTGTGCTTTGGAAGCATAAGACACCATTCCATTTTTGTCTCATTCGAGATAGATTTATGAAAGAATTTAGATTTATATTGATTGGAGAAGTACCAACAAGGATGACACAACAAGTAAAGGATTTTCTAAAAGGAAAGGGAGTTTGTGTACATCAAGAAGATCATACCTACATTAGGTTATATGGTTATGAGGGAAGCCCTTTTATGCTTTTGTTATTTGTTTGTGATAGGTATTTTGTTGCATATGTTTGTAGACAATATAAATCATGGTCTATTCTTTTTGAAAGAAAGAGAAAGATGCAATTTATCTCATTTCCCTTCACTATTTCCAATGTAACATTAAGAAATGCCTTCGACTTGTTAGAAATTTATGAAATGATAAATGCATTTAATATGAAGAAACACAACCTCTCCAAGGTTTTGATCCTAAGGGTTTTTTTTCGAAACATTTGGAATCCATGAGATATAACAACCTTTTTATAAGGATTTCTAAAGGAACTAGTGATAATGACCCAAATACCTCAAAGAAAAAGGAAAAACAACCATGTAATGATGATTTGGTCACTGAGGTTAGTTCCAACACTCAACAACAATAAAACAGAACAAGACAAAGAGGTAAAGATGCTACCAATGTTCAATCTTCTTCTGTTCCCCATACACATAGGATTTCCTCCTTTGCACAAAAGAAACAAGAATCAAATATTAACAGAGAAGAGAATAATAAAGGATGTGTTGTAGGAGACAATGAGTATGATTCACCCCCTGTTAATATTGAAATAACTCATACAATATCTCCGCAGAAAAGGGAGAGAATTTGAAGCAAGAAGGATTCACATAATTCAAAAATCCAAAGAGATGCATTCGACATGGAAATTGATAGTACCACCATGCCTGATTGGGTAGCCCTTCAAATTGCTGAAAACTAGAGAATTGCATAGGAGTTGGCTCAAGAAGAGCCAACAATTTTTGAAGAACAATCATTGACATTGCACAATGAACAATATAATAAAGAAGAAAAAAATTTGCAAATTGAAAAATTCCAAGTGAAAAACAAGAAATTAACCCACAAGTGGAATTCTAAGGTTGGCATCTCAGGAGTCGGACCCCTAAGACTCCTAAAATTGCATATCACTACCGAAGATGCTCTTTCCCATTCAATTTCAAAAAATGAGTTCGAAAATGTGAGGTTGAAGAGAATAATAAATGAACTTGAGGATGCATTGAGTCCCAAACCATTGTTATTATTTCTCCAAATCAAATGCCTCCAAGTACAACCTAGACATCAACAAATGTGAGAAAATCCGCTAAATTTCTAAGCAGAGTCAGATTGTATGTTGCAAAAATATTATGAAGAGACTTAAAATTATTTCACAAGCATGGAAAGTTAGTTCAAGCCTAAGAAATTTATCATAAAGGATCACTAGCTTCATCGAATATTTGAAAAAGGACTTGGAACATGATGAAACATTTTATAAAAATGCTCAAAATTGTGTTGAGCACTATGTTAAACAACAAAATAAAGTACATATTAATACAAGAAAATTGTCTCAATATAGACAACTGCCTTGATCCATTGGTTGAGGAAATATCTCAACCTCACTCCTAACTAGTTGGAGAGAATATATCAAACCAACTAAGGCTCAACAAACTCCTAAAATCTAGGAACAAATTCATTGTCGTAGAGACTAGAACTCTACCTAATAATGACCAATAAAATCAATAATTAAATATGATCACACCAAAGACAAGTGGGAGTTACATATCCCAACACTCCCCCTTAACGACTACTTGTCTTTACAAACGTCAGGTTAGGTCTTCATTATCACCAAGTCCTCTAAATCGAAGCACCTCCTGATCAACAAAGTCTATGTTTGGTCCAACCTATTACTTTCTGTTCGTACCTCAATCATGCATCATAAAACTGCCAAAGTCCATATAAAGAGACAACCATCCACCATAATGCATGGGTCATTACCCACTACAACCACTGCTTTAGTAGGATGTTCTTCAAGTACGTGGTTCATTCAACCTCTTGATGAACTGCCCCTGAATGTAAAACTCATGGTTTCTAGTCACCTCCCAGAGTCCACCCATAGAGCATGCAACTGACCCGTAACATGACTCACTCTTACAAGTGTTAACGAACTCTATAATAGAGGTTTCTGCACTACAAATCAATAGGGATTGACAAAGTGGTATGCATGCATAGTCATGTATTACAATGATATGCCCTTTACATATTACATAGACACATGTACATACATTACACACTCCATCTCATGGAGATACAAAACAATGTGTGACTCATACTAACAAATGGTCACGAGTTTGATTTATTCAATTCAATTCACACAATTTATCTTGTTTTTCCATAATCATCGTGCTTCTTCTGCACTTCTGCCATTGTCACCGACTTCCCTTGGAATAATCTCTCTGTTGTTCCATAACAATATCTCTGTTCTTCCTGCTTATCGTTCCAACAACTTCTCTTTACAAAACAGAGTAATGAATGATTTTATATTACAAAAAATTGTCAAGAAAGACTTCAATTCATCATGAAGAGATAATATCACCTTCAATGTTAGTGTCATATTGTTGTCTTGGTTTTTTCACATCCATCTGTTGTCAGAGTAACCGACTCTTAACAAAACCCCTACACTTTCTATTGAGTTGGTTAGGCTCAATAAAAAATGTTTCTCATTCCAAAAATAGTTACTAGCACTTCTATGGAGTTTCCAAATAGAAAATTGTTAGAGTAGTCAGTTCTAACAAGACATTCACATATTGAGTTGACTAGTCTCAACATGTTTCTCAACATAGCAAAGGTTTGATAAAAATCAATAGTATCACATCTTATAAATGGATTCTAAACTGTGGCCAAGGAACAAACACTAGGGCATAACTCATGGGTGTTTGGGCCTCTCTAATAGTGGCTTCAAGATTGTCAATTCTAGATTTACATTTGCTAGGGGACTCCAAGATAGTTAATGAGTGGTTTAATTGGAAAGGAGCTCTCCACGTATTATCCTTACAAAGATGGAAGGAAATGATTAAAGACACTCTCAAATACTTGAGGAATTTATCTTTTGCACATATTTATAGAGAAGAGAATCAAGAAGCATACCGGTTATCAAAATTGGCTCTAACTAAACTGCGTGGAAGCATAGCTTTCAACCAATGGGAAGGTGGACATGAGGGTCCCACTCTATACAAGATGTTTTAATTTGTATTAGGGAGAATAAATATGAGAGACATTATTTCTTATTTTTTGAATTTTGTCCTCTTCTATGCAGGGGAAGATGCCCTTTTTGTAAGTTTATGTATGGTGTCATAGCAAACACAAGATTTCAAGGATCTATGTTGTAAGGCCTGTTGTTTGAGAACAAATTATATTTTTATAAATATAATGAGAAATTTCACTCGGAAAAACATGTTTCTCAACACAAACTCCAAATAAATTTTAAAAATCATTTAATTTAAACTTGGTAAAAAACTTCTCACTATCACATTTTTTTTTAATTAGCATCTAAATTTCCATACCATCTACAAACATTCTATCAATTTTGTTTAACCAAAAAAACAATTCAAATTGCCAAAGTGCAATCAAAACTATGTAACTTGATTGTAGGCGAACTGCCCTTCACTTCCTTGGCTCCTTGCCAATCACCACGATGGTTCCAGCGAGCTTTGCTATAGCTCCTCTTAATCACCATGATGCTTCCAGCGACCTTTGCGATCGCTCCTCTTCTTTGGGCCACGATCTCCTCACGGTTCATAGCTACGTCCAAGGTATCATAATCTGGTGTCAGCCCTTCCTTAACCCAAATAAATTCATTTTGATGGTGCTCTTGGAAGCAAAAATGCAGCTTTGATGGTGCTCTTGAAAGCAAAAATTCCTTTGTTGCTTCCACCTACAAACCAAGAACCACAAGGTGTTGCTCATTATACTTCAGACGCTTCTTTCTGTACCCAGTTCCACTTATTTTCACCATTTCATTTTTCTCGTTCTCTGCTACAGCAACGCCCTCGAATCTTCCACACGGGCCCCTCTCTGCGCGGATCCCTGCAACCAATGTCGCCTCCGCCTCGGCCACCAAATCTACGTCCGAGTCCACCTTTGAAAAAAACTTTAAGCTCTCTGCGATTCTCTCAACATTAAATCCACAAATTGATGAGACCTACACAAAAAACAAGCGATAAAAAATGCCAATCTACAACAGTTGTAGATTGATAGCTTGTAGTCATAAAGGTTTCTTGGATATGAACTTTCAACCTTACGATGGAAGAGCATGCAACTATAAAGGTTCAAGATCTCCATCAACAACATCAGCGGGTAGTCACATAGGCTCCAATACCATGTTCATTAAGAGTTATGCATTGTAAGGATACAAGATAATGCGTTTCATTAAATTTAAATGTTTTGAACAAAATAGCTCACTACTATGTATGATCTATAAGAGTTATGCATTGTAAGGATACAAGATAATGCGTTTCATTAAATTTAAATGTTTTGAACAAAATAGCTCACTACTATGGATGGGCATAGTGTAATAGAATTAAGATAATTGCAATATAATGATTGTTTTAATAATTTTTATAAGTTATTTTTTTTTATATGAAACATAAGAATCTTGTAAAGTTGCATAGATGTTGTATAGAAGTATATGATTGTCTATTAAATTTAAATGTTTTGAACAAAATAGCTCACTGTTATGGATGGGCATATGAGTATAGTGTAGTAGACTTGAGATAGTTGCAATATAATGATTATTATAATAATTTTCATGTATAGTGTAGTAGACTTGAGATAGTTGCAATATAATGATTATTATAATAATTTTCATAAGTTATTATGGGAAACAAGCTGCACACTTGTATCCTTTGATTGAAAATAAACTTATGTCATGTATAAAAAAAAACAATGGAAAATAACATCTAAAGCTTCATGGATTTGTTTTTCACATATGTTTTAGCTCTACAATACAAGAGTATAATAAAGGAAAGTTTTTACCGATTTCTGTACATAATGAAAATTGAGTAACAACATAAAAGTTCCTTGTATGCAAAATTCTTGAAGCTCAGTCAACGTTTTGCGGATATCATTTTGGCATTGTTGTTGATACATGCCTAATAGTTTTGAGAAGACTAGTTGCAATTGTGGATTGCACAGGATGCAAGTGATCTTTGTATTGGTGGTTTTTAGTGTGCATTGCAAGCTGTGGTCATAGAAGTATGTTTTGTTTGGTTTGCAATCAACACATGGAGAAAATAGATTTGACAAATGAAAAAATGCCAATGGTAATTGTTTGCAGAAAGTGAAAAATAAAAAAATGATGTCCAAAATTTTGCCAAAATATATTTGAGCATACTAATCGCTATGAAACTTTCTATATGAATTAATATACAAAAATTTTAGGCTCATTAACTAGTGGCAATTTCTAATGAAAGACAAATTCCAAGTTCTGGGCAACCTTGTTCATTGATCTATAGACAAAATGCTTTGAAAGGAATCAAAATAGATATTCCATGGTGATTGGTCCAACATGCATAAAAAATACAAGAGATGATGCAATTGTTCAGGAATGTTTTCCAAAAATGATAAGCATAGAGCCATTGTTATTCATTGCCTATGATATATGCAAACTCAAGTTATGAGGTTGCATTAATGAAATAAATATTTTTTGAGCTATTCCATCTTGCAACATGTCAAATTTCAAATCATCGATGATTACAATGTGTTCATGTTGTTGAATGTCTTTTGTTATAGTTTAAATGAGATGAAAAACATCTTCAAGCGATGCATGAGGTGCACTATAGATGTTTTCTAACTTGAGCATAGTGTTATTGATTTAAATCACATAACACTTGATTCAATATGATTTGTTGCATAAATCTCTTTTTTATGAATAACTATAACATTTTTGCAACAATTAGATGTGCCATGAACATGAAATGTTGATAGACATTTGTATTTCTTTGCAAGTATACCTTGTTTTGGAGCTAAGTTTGTTTGTGTTTCTTGCAAACACAAGATATCAACTTGCATTAGGCCATAGTCATTGACAATACATTCAATGTGCAATGGAATTCCTCTTGTGTTCTTTGTTTGTGTTTCTTGCAAACACAAGATACCAACTTGCATTAGGCCATAGTCATTGACAATACATTCAATATGCAATGTAATGCCTCTTGTGTTCAAGGAGCATATGAGCAAATTGTTTTCTCCTAGTATTGATTCATAATTATATTTAAGTTGCAAATGTGCATTTGTTTAAAGTCTTTGTGTCTTTGCAACAACTTTTTTTAATGTAATGAAACTTTTTGTCCTAATTTTATTACACGATAAAGTGATTTAATGTCTATAATATGAGAGAGTGAAATGTACACACGTCCATGGTGTTTAATTCCTACTAGGTTAAATGATAGACCATACATTCTAATGACATGTGGTCTATGTGTCGTTTGCACTCATGCTACTTGCACTAGAAATTGCTAACAGAGAAAAGAATGCCATTTGCTAATTCAACCTCTTTGCAAATTATAATTGTATAGGTGTCCAACTTTCATGAATGTCAGGTGTGAATAAATGACCAATGAATCTTGTTTAGCTACCCCAACCTATGGTGTTTGGAATTCAATCCAAACAATGTCAACATCTCCTTTTGTGTAATGCCTAAAATACCTTCTACACCGTTGACTAGGTCATCCTCGACTGTGGAGTAATTACCTCCAATTAGATCAACAAGAATATTTCATTCCAGAACAATTGTAGAGGGAAAATGCATTTTCTTGTCACCATATTTATTTTCTTCAATAGTGTTTGTTTTCCCATCAAATTCTTTTAATATGAATGTCTTTAAGTCAATAAGGGCAATCATTTTTTGATTGTATTCGACATCTTTGTTTATATAAAAAGGTGTGGAAATGTTGGATCATTTGGTGGCCATTTATAGCAATGGTTTTTCTAGATAGTCAATGTTATCATATGATTGTGAACATATTCTAATTCTGTTCAAAATGGATATGAACATTTGGTTCTCTTGTTTCATAACCTCTTTGAGCTCCACATATTTGGCATTGTCTATCCAAAACTTATAGGGAATCTTATCACAATGGAAACTTGGTTGTTCAAATGTCTAGGACTCAAGTACAGGATGTACTTAACAAAGGTCCCCACAAAAAATGACATCAAGGTTTCCAAAAAGCGTTGTTGAAGTGTGCATAATTTCATGAAGTCTTGTATCAATGTTGTATATAATTCAAGCTCCAATTAAAGACACTTTGTCTATAAGAAGTAAACAAAGTTGCACATATTCCTTAGTTAAAAAGTATAATGTGTTAGAGTTTAGTGGGAGAATATTTCACAATCCCAAAGGCAAGTGTAGCACTTAGTGGACTTTGATGCCATCTGCATTATATGAATCTTTCCCATTAAATGCAACCATCATTCCATCTTTTTTAGAGGATCACTACCCAGTTGCTTGTTATAAAAGCACAATAGGTCACACTATATTATTTTAGCTATAAATTTATTTCCTATACCTACACCTTTAGTTAAGAACAAACAAAGTGGTATGACTAGTTTTTTTTCCTCATTATGATTTCCTGTTCTTAATTGTTGCTCTCTATTCATTTATTTCCTAGTTTCTTAGTAATCTTTTGTGCTTCAAACAAATGGCTCTTGAATATTGTTAACAATACTATTGGACATAGGATGCATTTGTCTAAAGTTCAAATTGTGTCTAAATCATTTTATATATCTTATCTTTTGGGTTAAGAGCTACACATCTACTAATAAGAAGATGGCTCAAATGCAAATATTTGCTTTGCTTAGATCTAGTTGTAATGGTTTTAAAATCTATGTGAATGTCACCTCGTGTTGTTCTTTCTTTAGCTACAAATTTATGTTCAACGAGATATATTAGTCATTTTTGTGACATGCATGCTTCAAAGCATGTTTCATATTTTTTTTTAAGAGTCACATTGTTAGATTATCTATATGGAAAATACAACATCATTTTTTCTATAAAAAAATTATGTCTTTTTGTTAGTTGTATTGAATGTAGTGTATGATACATGTGTGCTTCAATGTCTTACCATTTTAAGTTGAAATTGAGTACCATGTATTGTATTCAACCAAGAAAATATTCTCTAGTTTATTTAGTTGGTCTGTCAATATAGTTTTCATCAATGAAAGCACACATGATCTCTTCGGAATCATCAAGCTCTTGTTTTAAGAGTTTAGGTCTCTTTAGTACAAATGTTCTTTTATCATATGGTGTAGTGTTGATAGATATTTTTATCCTTGAACTTGAATGCAAAGGAAAAGATAACACAATATGCACAACTTGTCAGTGAGACATATGTTGCATGTTAAGAAGTGTATTTTCAAGTTTGTTAACAATTTCAAGCATACCATCACTACTATAGAAAAATTCTTATCTAATTTTCTTGAAATCAATTGTCATCATGTAATCCATTTTTTTGATGTATGAACTACAATATGTGGCTACAACATAAGCATTCAAGATGAATTGTGTTTTGTATTTACATACCATGGTTTTGACACTTTTTTTGCAAATGCATTTATCCATATGTCAGATGGATCTCTTTTAATAAAGTTACCAACTTAACAAGAGTTGTGACCTCAAAACAACAACTCTATCTCTCAAAACCCATATTTTTGCGTTAAAAACATCAAAATCAACCCCAAAATTTAGAAAAAGGTGGTGCTATCAGTAGCACCCTTTTTTTCCAAGGTTAGAATTACAACAATTTTCCACCATGACTTTAGATCCCTATAAAATTGCAAAAACAAAACTTAAAATTGATCCCAAATCAAAATGTGGTCCTCACAACATCACCTTTTTTTTTTCGAGGTTAAAATTACAACTTGTTTGAAATTGAAAGAAAAAATTACAAAAATATAACTTAAAACCAAAAAATAAAACAAATAAATTTAAATAAAGACATATATTTTATGAAATATATTAAAAATTTCATAATAATAAACAAAATAAAAATTTGATTTATGAAATTAAAAAAATTAAGTCAAAAACAAATTGAAATAGTAAAAAAAATTAAAAACTTAATTTAAAATAAAAAACAAACTTAATTTTTTTTT
>JZKD02S0047617.1:100828-141944 GCA_000966675.3 Picea glauca | reverse complement strand
GAGATAAATAATGCAAGAGTGTGAATGTAACATCCAACTAAGAAAGGTAAATGAATCTGATTGGTCCATGTGGAATGTGTGGTGACATGAAATCCATGTCATGGTTCAATGCACTGTCACAGACCCCAAGATGGTGATACATATCCCAATGTGGTACATGTATACCAAGGAAAATGGCATGGACCCCAAGGTTTGTAAATATGATAATATATGAGTACATGCATCCCAATGCAATATCATGGATCCCAATGTAGTGTCACAGATATTGAGGCATGGTACACATATCCCAATGCATAGTTCCCACTTGAAATGATGGGTCTAGCCTCTTAGCAAGCCATTATATGGTAGCACTTGGTGACATATCTTAACATGTAAGGTAGCTAGAGAGGTAGTGGGGAGGCCCAGAGGGCCCATAGTGATAATAGTGGAGGCCATTCAATGTAAGGTGGGCTAGGTACACTATATTATTAAATAAGACCCACTATGGTAGTTAGATAGAATAAATGTAAGAGGACTTCTTAGAAGGTTCTAGTTCTAGAAGATTCCTCCTCTAGAATGTTCTTAGGTGATGGTAGCACTATATAAAGGGGTTCAAGCAATGTAATGGGATATGAAGAGAATTATTGTATTGTGAGCTATAGCTCAATAGGAGGATTCCCCCTCGAAGAAACAAGTGAATAGGATAGGATCCCTTCCATAATAGGATCCATTGTATGGTGTTGCCTTACCTCAAGGGTTTGATACAATAAAGTGGTGGTTTTCTATATTGTTTCACATATCTTGTGTGGTGATTGTATTCATATATCTAAGGTATTATTATGGTATTTTGTATTTAGGTATTTGGTTCTTAAAAATTGGTATCAGAGCACTTTCCTTGGCCAAAGAAGGGGAGAATGTTTTGGCTCTTTTTTGCAGATTTTTTCTAGGAAAAAAGAGGGTGTTTCACTTCATGTTCCAATCTGAACATTTCTGAGCATAATTTGGTCAAAAAAATGGGCATTTGAATTCCTCTCGGAAAAATACCAAATTTCAAAAAAAAATCAGATGAAACAGAGTCCGAGAAGTAAAGTTATGAGCATTTTAAATTCAACAGTTTTTTTGGAAAAAACCACGATTTTCTGCAGTAATTTATTTTTAAACCCTTGTTCTATTTTTTTGGTTTTTTCGTGATGACAAAGAGACTGTATAGCTCATAAATTTTCATAGGGTGATCAGATGACTATTTCTTCTCAAACCCTCAAATAAATTCTACATATTACTGAAGCATTCAAAGCCCAATTGTTTGACACATTGAATGACATATTGGATGACTTTGTAGATGGCCTCACAAACGACTTCAATGATAGTTTTCACAGTATTCAAGATTCATTGGATAGCATGCAGGAGAGATTTCTTATGGAGGACCTCAGAGATGAATATAATCAAGAAATATATTATTGGTATGATTTTGAGGCCAATTGTGATGATTGGTATATGGCTAGTTGTAATTTCCGAGATGACAACCACTTCCATATTTTATTTGATGACTCTACTCCACCTTCTTTAGAGAATATCAATGTACCACATCAAGATATAGTTATGATTACCAGCATCCAGCCTGCATATTCTACAATGATATTGTTCCATCTAGATCCAGCTTTGACCCTTTCCCACTATGTGGATGAATATTCTTATTTGGATCCACATGATAGGTGTCAGTATTGAGAGAAACATTTTCAATTGGTTATTGGGTGTCTATATCTTCCATGTGGATTTCACATGAGCACTTGGACATGGGACCCTAGTTTACAACGGCGGTTGGACTACTTCAACATGGTGACTTTGATTTCTCAATGGGACCCTGGTTCTGTAGTCTACTTCATCACTATGGTTCACACTTATCCATGGGACCCTGGTTCTCTAGTCTACTTTAGCACTATGGTCCACACTTATCCATGGGACCCTTGTATATGGTTGTACATCAAGCGTTGAGGACAAAACTTTCATAAGGGGGATGGAATGTAAGGTCGCTAGAGAGATAGTGGGGAGGCCCAGAGGGCCCATAGTGATAATAGTGGAGGCCATTCAATGTAAGGTGGACTAGGTCCACTATATTATTAAATAAGGCCCACTATGGTAGTTAGATATAATAAATGGGTAGTTAGATATAATAGATGTAAGAGGACTTCTTAGAAGGTTCTGGTTCTAGAAGATTCATCCTCTAGAATGTTCTTAGGTGATGGTATCACTATATAAAGGGGTTCAAGCAATGTAATGGGATATGAAGAGAATTATTGTATTGTGAGTTGTAGCTCAATAGGAGGATGCCCCCTCGAAGAGACAAATGAACACAAGAGGATCTATTCCATAATAGGATCCATTGTATGGTTTTTCCCTACCTCAAGGGTTTGATACAATAAAGTGGTGGTTTTCTATATTATTTCATATATCTTGTGTGGTGATTGTATTAAGATATCTTGGGTATTATTGTGGTATTTTTCATTCAGGTATTTGGTTCTTAACATTATGAATACAACCATGAACTTGTAATATAGATTTTCCACATGAAAATAAGATCTTGGTGATGTCTTTATCCTTACTCTTTGTATGAGACCACTTGTATAAAATTAATTTTTCAAGTGCTTCCTTAGAAAGTGACATCCACTCAGAATGGTGAAATGATTTCCACCATATGAGAGCATCACCTTTGAAACCCTAGTTCACAAAAGATTTCCACTGCCCTTTCCATTCTGACTTGTGGGAATTAAAAAATTATTCAATACTAGGAACATCATATTTTCTTGTAAAATACATCTTGTTTGGAAAAAATATTCAACAAAAACTAGGGTTTAAAAATAAATTACTGCAAAAAATCGCGGTTTTTTTCGGAAAAACCCTGAAAAACTGTTGAATTTAAAATGCTCATAACTTTACTTCCCAGACTCTGTTTTGACTGATTTTTTTTTTAAATTGGGCATGTTTCCGAGAGGAATTCAAATACCCAATGTGGTTTTCCAAATTTATCTCATAAATCTTCAAATCTAAACCTGAAGTCCACCACCCTCTTTTTCTTCCCTAGAAAAATTCTGCAAAAAGAGCAAACAATTCTTCCTTTCTTTGGCCAAGGAAAGTGCTCTGATACCAATTGTTAAGTACCATACTAGATATGTAAATATACTTAAGTAATACCAAGAATAAACCATAAACCATTCACCATAACATGAACCAAGAATATAGAGAAAACCCTTGAGGTAGGGTAACACCATATATTATTCCTTAAGGAAGGAATGCACTCCTCAAGCAACACTTGCTTGTGACAATGACAATATTATTCACTATGTTTCATTACATTGCTTAGCCTTATTTATATATATCTCTCTATCTCATAGGAACCTTTTATAGAGTTTTCTCACATTTATTACATCTAACTATCATAGTGGGCCTTTATTAATATAGTGGACCTAGTCCACCTTACATTGAATGAATGCATTCTCATATATTAAATGACTTCTACTAATAACACATAACTAAATTCCCATTGGGTACCTCCCTAGGTACCCCATATTACCTCCCTAGGTATACTACACATAAAGAAAATGTCATTGTTTCTATTAACCCTAGTTGCAACAAAATTTTATCAATATTCAGTTGGTTAATAGATAGCAAGTTCTGACAAAGAATATTCAAAGCACACAGGTTGCAGGTGAAAATGTTAAAAATTTTAAAGATTTGAAGCTCGGTATGGATAAATATGTGTTGCATTCATATTTTGAGGCTCTAGATATGGGGGATGGAGACATTGTTTTGGGATATCGTTGGATAGAATTAGTGGGTACCATTAATATTAATGTGTAAAAGAAGTTTCTAAAGCTTTGGTACAAGAAAAAGAAAATTACATTGCAAGATGTGTCTCTTAGTAAGAAATATGGGCCCATGGAAGCTAGCAAATAAGTTATTGTTGAGTATGAAGTTGAATCAGAGGCATAATATATAGAAGGAGATTAATCAAAACTACATGAAGAACATAATCAAGAAGATAAGGAGGTCATTGACTCAAAGGCACAAAGTGTTGCAGATTTGAAGAAAAAAGAACAGATACCTACAATTGTTGTATATTTCCATCCACATCATATAGAGACACAAAAGTCATCAAGGAAAGGGCGTGTGCATCAACACATTTATGCACCAGTAGGGCACCAGACAAGAAATCGATCAAGAGGTGCATGGAGGACTACCGAAACTACGGGAAGAGCTCAGGTTACATAAACAATCCCATGGCAACCCCAACATGATGCAAAGCAAGATCAGGGTGGCAAGGAAGCAGATAAACATCATATTCAACTTCCATTGGGATGGATGGATGGTCGTACTTGGTACCAGTTGGCTACATTTCTTAGTTGGTCATATTGTATGGTTTCTTCTCATGTTTCGAGGACAAAACATGTGAAGGGGGATGGAATGTAGTATACCTAGGAAGGTAATATGGGGTACCTAGGGAGGTTCCCAATGGGAATGTAGTTATGTGTTATTAGTGGAAGTCATTTAATATATGAGAATGTGGTCATTCAATGTAAGGTGGAATAGGTCCACTATATTTATAAAGGATCACTATGATAGTTAGATGTAATAAATGTGATAAATCTTTCTAGAAGGTTCCTATGATATAGAGAGATCTATATAAAGAAGTGTAAGCAATGTAATGAAACATAGTGAATAATAATGTCATTGTAACAAGCAAGTGTTTCTTGAGGAGTGCATTCTTTCCTTAAGGAATAATATATGGTGTTACCCTACCTCAATGGTTTTCTCTATATTCTTGTGTTCATGTTATGGTGAATGGTTTATGGTTTATTCTTGGTATTATTTAAGTATATTTGCAGATCTGGTATGGTACTTAACATAACACAACATAAAATATAAGGGTTAATTTTAATATTTTCCTAAGTCCTACCAAGGGGAACAATATTAACCCTTATACATGCACCAAGTCCTATGACAACCCATATTTCCTATGTACCTAAGTGAAAGATAGGTAAAAATGAATAATAATAATGAAAGGTAAGGGAAATAACTTCATGTGATGACCCTCACAGTCTTAGACATGCATAGGTGTTTTTATTTATTTTCTCATTCATCTAGCTTTCGTGAGCTAGGATTCTTTTATATAATATCCTTCAAGAGGGAGATTAGTGTTGACTTAGATGTCCTCAACACTATTTCTTACTACCCCTTTATGCCTTTTTCTTTAAGTGTTCAATTTATCAAACAGGTCCCTTTTCTTTATATATTCATAGACAAGCTAGGGACTAGGGGCATTGACCTCATAGCGAGGTGGAATTGCTTAAGATTTATATTTTGGATTTTGAATTTATGTATTCACCTCTATCCTTTCTGGATTTATTGATCCAGAATTTTATCATTTGGACCCTTTCTTTTGAAGTTTGAGAGATCATACATGATCAGGTTAAACTATCTTTATATGGATGGAAACAATGATACATGGGAGGTAAAATATGTCTAGCGTGATTAGGATGTGGACAACGTTATCTAGGCTAAGTACCTAGTGATATAGATTGAACTGAGAAATGACACACTTGTAAAAGAAAACATGTTCCCCAAGGTATAACAAGGAAAACAATAAAACCATGCAATTCTATGAAGTGTTATTGGATATCGTTAACCGTTTACCACTTTCGTGACTATATAGGAGGTTATATCATCACATCTAGGTGATAATTAATACATGGAACATCAAATGAATCATATTGAAACCACACTGTACCATCCATAATGCAACTATCATCTAAGGAGTGAGGGAGGAGGGTGAGTTGCACCATATATAAGTTAGAATGATCAAATATTTGATGGAGATCAAGATAAAATATGTCTGGATCTGTAGAAGATGAGCATTACCTCTCATGTAAGAAGAAACATGACACCCTTGTGAGCGTATCTGAAATTTGTCACCTTTGATGAGGTAACAACAAAAACATTTACAAGCTATTTGTATCATTGTGATAAGTAAACTATGAATTACTTTTAGGCATATATGCATCCATAATTGCACTTAGTCTTAAGATACTATTTTTTTAGGAAAACAACCAATGCTAAGAAAATTTGGAGTTTGTAAAGGAATATTTGAAGGATGATTTTACCTTTCTAGAGACCTTAAGACAAATACAAATGAAATGCTCTCATCATACAATAATTTTTTCTTTTATACAAATAACATTTTTGGTCTCCACCTTTTTCTTATCATGTAACATATCACATGGGAAACTGCATGAGCACTTCCCTTTATTTAGAGGATGGTACTCAGGGTAAACCCTAGATTATTTAGGGCACAAGGCCAAGTCAACAACCCATGAATATATCATATATATCTCATCAAAAAATTATCTTGCTAAGAGAAAACATATCACAAAGTGGGATTTGAAACCCGATAGGGAGGGTAGCAACTTTTCCTCACAACCACTCAAGCTACACACAATTGATATTTCGTGTTTCCACTTGAAGACACCATACATGCATTTCACAAGAGCACGTAGCAATAACACCCAACAACTAATGTAGAAAATATCCCTATTGAGAAGATTTCATAAGTTATTTGTATATAATTTGTTGTTATGCTTGAGAGGATAAATGGAAAATAGTCTACTTGTATTCATATAACGGAGAAAACTACAGAGCATAATTTTTGAAAGATATACTATAAACAATATCTAAAATTGACCAGCTAGTGAATTTCATTTATATACAATATCTAAAGTTCAAATAACATCAAATTCAATTTCCATTCAGGATTCTACAAAGAAATGAATATTTGGAGAAGGATTTTTCCTTTCTATTGACCTTGACACAAAGGAAAATGCCAATTCTCTTATTACAAAGGAAACCTTTCTCATACAAATAACACTCTTGGTCTCCACTACAAGGCACCATGCATGCATATCATGACAAGTGTAGATAGAAATAACACCCATCAACTAATTTAGGAGATATCCACATTGAGAAGATTATGTAAGTTATTAATAAAGACTTAGATGTTATGCTTGAGAGCCTAGATGATAGAAGTGTATTTATATTCATATAACAAACAAAACCGTAAAGCAAAAGTTTAGACAAATCTATGATAAACAATATCTAAAATTGGGTGGCTAGTGAAATTCATTTATATACATATGTAGAGTTTAGAAAACATCAAATTCAATTTCCATTCAAGATGCTACAAAGAAATGAATCTTTGGAGGAGGGTTTTTCCTTTCTAATGAACTTGAGACAATGAAAAAGTCCAATTCTCTTATTAGAAAAGTGATATTTCTCTTATACAAATAGTAATTTTAGTCTCCACTATAAGGTACCATGCATGCATCTCACAAGCACATATGGCAATAACACCTATTGAAAAGTGTAGGAAAGACCTCTATTGAGAATATTTCATAAGATATTTGCATAGAATTTGTTGTTGTGCTCAAGATCCTAGATGAAAAATAGTCTACTTATAGTTTTATAATAGTTGAAATTATAGATCCTCAAGTGGGAAACTCAATTGACAAGTGTCATGATATGAAGTGTTATGTTTGATGAGATTCCGAGTTCAAATCCCCCCAATTTACCCATGCCTACAAAAGGGGAATACGTATGGAACCTGGAGGTTTGTTGAGACCATTTCCCCCTTCTGAGTTTCCCTCCCCTTTCTATTGTCCCAAATTCTTTTTCCATTTATTTTCCCTCTTCTATACTTACCCAAATTTCCTTTTTTCTTTTCTCCCCTCTATTTTTCACTTTCTGGTTACTATACTTGGTAGTTTCTCAAAACAATAGGTTCATAGGTTGGCGCACTCATGGGTTCTCACCTCCATCCACATTCCCATAGCACGAGTCCAACCGAACACTGTGTTATTCTATATTTAACCATTTTTTGCAATCGTGGGTTCCCAGGTTCAAGGTTTCATATTCCAAGTTCAGTGATATCCATTTTGCACCCAAAGATCCGCAATCTACATTATGACCATCAGACTTACTGATCTTCTATGTATCTCATCTCTTCTATATTGAGTCCAACTGACCACATTACAACACTTAGCCTATTATCGACCTTTCGCAACTGTAGGTTGGTGGGTTCACAAAAATTCCCAAATCCTAATTTCTCTTATCTGTCCCCGCCATCCTCGTGCTTTTCCCAATACACATTTAAGAATGGTTTAATGCTACTAAACCGTCATGCAGTTTTCGTAAATATTGTCATTAATAAGTGAAGGGATCGATGATATTTCTCATCAAAACCACATTAAAGCACGATTTGACGAAGATTATATTATTGTTATCTCTCTCAAGCGCTCATTGCAAATATTATTTGATTAAAGGAACACTCTCGTCAACTTATGGCCGCAACAACTCAAAAACAGTTATGTGATGATACTTTGAATGTTTTTGGGTGTGAGGACCAAAAATTTCAATGGTTTAGAGCATATTCTTACTATTCATCCCCTTCCGCTCAAAAGGAAGTGATCTAGACGTCCAAAATTTCTCGTGCAGGGTGTGTCCCTGAGGTTTTCGATTGCAAGGAACTGGTTGCATGGTGCGTTGATAAATATATACCAAGTCAATGGATTATTCAACTTCAAGACCATTCTCCCATATCTCTTTCACCTCAAGTGTTCCATAAGATGTTGAAACTCCTTGAACCAACACTTACTTTCAAAGGAGAGGATTGCAAGGATTTCTTGAAAAATCATGACAATGACATGGACCTCTTGCCTGAGTTCTTGGAGAATCCTGTGGCCATTCCTGAAGATATTACCAGGTTGCAGGTCGACTCATTTAAAAACCCCTTTCGGGCAATTGCTTGGTTTTTCACTAGGGTGACATGCCAAGAAAGTACCGCCAACATTTCCGACATGATTCTTTATATATTATATTTTAATGTCAAAGAGAAAGCTATTTTCTATTGGGCAAAATTTGTTTCCATTGAAATCTCCTCCCAATTGTCACGGTACCAAAAAGATAATAAATTCTTTATGACTTCTTATTTGGTGTTTGCGATAACATATTGTTGTTAGTTTCCTAAATTGTCTATATGTAAGAGGGTGAACTGTGAACTTGACCCAATTACCTTCTGGTACCAAGCGTTGTGGAGACACAAAGCTTATTTGCATTTCTATGAAGTTTTTAATGATTTTGTCTCGGTTTTCAAAGGATTATTGTTTGGAAAAGATACCCCCAGAATATCTAACTAGGCAAGTAAATTCCTGGATAAAAAGGGGACATTGGAGAAAATGGAAAATCACAATGTTATTAGGATTATCGGTTCTAAGGAAAATCCCTCATTTCTTCCATGCCATGTATCTAATAAAATGTTTATTACGGAAGTTGCAAGGCAATATAATTTATGGCTGCACTTTTTCCATGAGAAACATAAAAAGCAATTCATTCCCTTGCCTTGGAAAATTTGGGACTTTATATTCAAAAATATAAACAAAATCGATGAATTTGCAAACCTCTTCCACAATATGAATCTAAAATATGTTGAAAAGATAAAAGGGTTTGACCCTAACAATTTTTTTTTGGAACATATGTTGGAAGTAGGATTCACCAATGCATTTATCCATATCGTTCTGAGTGAAGAAGAAGATAATTAAATTAGGTGCTCCTACTCACAATGCTGGTGACTTGTAAACAGTAATCAATACCAATGAGTTTTACAAGAAAAAAGGAAAGGGTCCCAACGAGAAGAGTGCTTAGTACCCAACTATTACGTATAAAACTACAACATCTCGGAGCAATGCTCCAGCAGCCCACCCATCTAGAAAAGTGACCAACAATAGTTTAGGTGGTGGAGGAGAAAAAAATCCCCCTCCAGAAAAAATTGAGAGATCACACAAGCTTCATCTGAGAAAAAAGAGGAAAAATTGCGTGCAAGAGGAAGACGACCAACGTATAGAAAGTGGCATAAATAGCTTCTCCCTTGAAGACATGGAGCTCAAGGTGGATATCAAGAAGATGTTTCCCAAAATGGATCAACCAGGGAACATGACCGATCAAAATTCATCATTGGAAATTATTGAGAATGTGACCTTCATTGAGGAGGAGTCATTTTCTTTTCAGAGCGTTGTCTTTGCCAGAGAATCTAAGAAATTGATTATTGAGAAAGGTGATGTAAATAATAATAAATGAAAATATTGTTTAGAGGTTGACCTAAGAGATATGCAACCTTCTAGATTTATAGAATTCATAGAGAAACCAAGGATGCTCTGGATGACTCCATTGGTGGTCTTGAAGTGGAAAACATGAAGTTAAAAGAAAGGATCAAGGAACTGGAAGACGCCTTAATGCCTCTTCCATTGCTTTACAGTCCTTTGACAATAGTTGGACCCACCACACCCGCTTCTAAATTGAAAGGATCCTCAAGACTACTTACATCATCCAGGAGCTATGTGGAAACAAATATTAAGAAAATAATGGCATTGATCACAGAGGCATGTGAAATTTCAAAAAACATGGTTTATTTTGGCTCAAGAGTGCATGCCTTCCATGAGTATTTGCAAGCCGAAGAATGAAGAAGGTTTTTACCTTGATGTTGTAGTACCCTTTAGAATCAAATTTTCCAATATGACATAAATAAGGAGAAGAGAGGAGGATTTTCCCTCTCCAAGTCGGATAAAACAGTTGAACGCGTGCTGGAAAGAAAAGATAAAAAACTTGAATAATATTGTTCAAGCGTGCAACCAAGCTATATCAAGGAGGGAAGAACTATTCAAAAGGATCATAGAGGTAGACCTAGCTGGAAGTAGTAACGAGGTTGATCCAAATTTAGGAGCGGAACGAATTGATTAACAGAATGAATACAATAAACACAGAGATATGAATAATAACACAAATATCTAGTGAACAATATATTCTATTAAATAATGAAATAGGTTGAAACTGTAAAATTGCAGAACTAAAACACTTGCTCGAATGGTGGTAGCTATCTCTGAGAAGAGATGTGGTTGCTATGCGCATCTGTTTGAGAAGAATGGAATACAATGAGGCTCCAAAGGCCATTTTCATATTACTCATGAATGCCAAAACCCTAATCATCAAAAATCCTAACCCTAGAAGATGAAACACCAAAAGTCATGTGGGCCCTATGGGTAAGTTGGTGTAATTTGGTACCTCAACTTCCAAGGGTCGTAACATTTTCATACAACCTTCGTTTTAGGCGTGTGATAGCCCATTGGAAAGGTCTTTCAAAGAACTACACATTCTGCCATTAAAATCTGACTTTGTCTATAGTTTGACTTTGGTGAGCCAAAAAAACAACGTTTAGCGTCCCAAAACGACCCTGGAAGTACAACAAGATGTGATGACATGAAAACATACAAAATAAGACAATTGGATTAGGAGAGAGGCCGCCCATATCCACCTGGAGGATGTGTGTGGATTCATACAACCCTAGAAGTGTAGAACCCACAATTACAAAGAAGTACAAAAGAGAGTGTTGAACAAAAAACAAACACAAGGTTCCATTTGGAATAGGTGGGTGGCCACCAATATCCACCTGGATCAATGCTCCCCCCTTAGGAAGCAATGGAATCCATTGCGTTGAGTTCCCCCATAAGGTGAAAAAACTTCTGCTGGATTTGGCCTCGGGTTAGCCACTTGCCTTGGTGTAGGAGTTTCCCTACCCTGACAACTTGATAAAGCTGGATCTGTTGCTGGCGCATTCCATTGACTTGTGTGTCCACTATCTGATCAGTGGATGCTTTTTCCATGCAATCAGGGTTGAGCTCTGTTGGTGTCAGCTTTTCTACGATCTCAGAGCTATCCAATAATGGGGGAAAATATGTCCGAAGGAGTTCCACATTGAATATTGGATGCAGGCCAAGGAAGAGTGGAGTGTTGAGCTCAAAATCATTGCTACCCATAGCCTTGGTGATAGTGTAAGGCCCATAACAAAGTGGGAGAAGCTTCTGATGGGGCCTGGTGAGACACTCCTTCTGCAAATGTAACCAGACTTTTTCGCCAACCTGGAACTTGTGTGGTACCCTATGTTGATCATGTCGTTGTTTGTACTTAGCATTGGATTTCTGCAAAATCTCTTGGACCTGTTGGTGGATGTGATGAATCCACTCAATGAATTTGGTCACTTTGTCGATCGCAGACTGATTAGGGGAAGAGTTTGTTTGTGCGGTGGCAAGAGGAAGTGCAACATTAATGGATCCCAAGGGTTGGAATCCCAGACCCACCTGAAATGGGATATGGCCGATGGAACTATGGAGAGCCCTATTGTAACTATGTTGGACATATGGGAGACTCTCGTCCCATGTATGTGAATGCTTAGAATTGTACATGTGCAGGATGTGCACAATCATCTGATTGGTGAACTCTATTTGGCCATTGGTTTGGGGGTGGAAAGTAGTGGATTTTGTGAGCTTGGTGACCAACAGAGACAAGAGACTCGACCAAAAGGTGATGAGGAACTTGTTGTCTCGATCAAAGATGATGGTCCTGTGGTATCCCAAAGTGGACCCACACTCGTTCAAAGAAGAGATTAGAAATATATGTCATTGTGGCATTATTCTTACAAGATGTGAGGATGGACATCCTAGAAAACTGATCAACGACTACAAACACACAGTCATTTCCTTACTTGGTGGATGACAAGCTAGACATGTAATCCATTGAGATGGATTCCCAAGGCTTCTCGGGAATATGAACAGGGGTGTATAATCCTTGGTTCTTGATGGTTGGCTTGGAAATGGCACATGCAGTGCAAGATATGATATACTTGCTAGCATCATGTCGAAGTTTTGGCCAATAAAAATGTTTCTGAAGAATGACCATAGTTTTCTCCACGCTAAAATTTTCTGCCACCTGACTATAGAGGGATTCCCAAATCAGCTTTGCATGCTCGCTTGTAGGAACACAGAGATGGCCCAGGTGGCATAAGAGTCTATCCTGAATGTGAAAATAAGTGACAGTTGTGCCTGTACCCAAGAGCTGATAGGTGGTGGCGAAGTCCGGATCTTGTTGATAAAGTTGGGGCCACTTAGATGCTTCACGTCCACAGGAATGGAGCACAGTGGTGAGTGCATCCATATGAGGCTGACTGAGGCATTCGGTGACATGATTGGAGATACCTATCTTATACTTTCTAATGAGATGGAACTGCTACATGTAGGTGGACCACTTCTGATGGAAGTCGTTTTGTAATTTCCCTTGTGTCTGTATGAATTGCAAAGGCTTGTAATGTTTCCCTTCCCCAGAATGTAATGTTTCCATTGACGATAGGCTTGTACAATGGAATACATTTCCTTTCATTTCCAGAATGTAATATCAAAGAGTGTATCACTATGGTATGCCACCATGCCCGTGCTAAGTGAGAACTGCGCCCACAACATAGTCAGATGCATCATTCTCAATCTCGAATGGTTGTTGCAGATCAAGAAAGGAGAGTACTGGAGCTGAGCACAAGCGATGCTTCAGATCACTGAATGCTCATTTATGTTCCTTCACCCACACAAAATTGGACCTACCACTGCCCTTGGTCACCTGGCTAAGGGCCCATGCAATATGGGAGAATCCGAACATGAACCGTCAGTAAAAGTTGGATAGTCCCAAAAAGCTCCAAATCTCGGTTAGTGTGGTCATGGTTGGCCAGTCACAGATGACTTGTATATTAGCTGGATCAACATGTACCCCATGCTCATCAACAATGTATCCCAAGTATTGGACCATGTTCATTCCAAAAGATCATTTTTCCAAGTTGGCATAAAGCTTGTGTTGTGGTAGAGTGCTCAAAACCTGTTGAATATGCCGCATGTGCTCCTCCCACGTTCTGTTGAAGATGAGGATGTCATCCAAATATACTACCACAAAGGATTTACTAAAGCGTCTTAATACATCATCCATCAACCTCATGAAAGTGGCTAGTGCATTTTTTAATCCAAAGGGCATGACTAGCCATTCGTAGAGACCTTCTTTAGACTTGAAGGTTGTCTTCCATGCATCAATTTGTTTGATGGGAACCTGGTGGTAGCTAGAGTTCAGGTCAATCTTGCTGAAGAAATTTCCCCCCTTGAGTTTTTCAAGAAGGTAATCAATCCTGGGAATGGGGTAGCGGTTCCTGACTGTGATTTTGTTTAAGGATCTCTAATCAATGCAGAGTCGCCAAGTCCCATCCTTCTTCTGCACTAGTACAATCAGGCTTCTGCAAGGGGAGGAGTTAGGTCTGGTGTGCCCCTTTTGAAGAAGCTCTCAGATCTAACACATGTTTTTGTCATTCTCCATCAACAAGCACTAATATACTATTCCATTAGGTAGAGGTTCTTTGGGGGTCAAATCAATCAGATTCTTGACTTGGCAGTGTGTCGGTACCCCTGTAGGTGATGTGAATATGTCTCTGTATTCTTCCATGATCCTGTCCACTTGATTTTGCTGCAAAGAGAGGCATTGTGTATAGGCCACGGATGTGGCAACGACCTTTTGCTTACTGTGAGAATGGATCACAAAGAAGACAAACTTCTCAGTCTGTGAAATGACCTTACTGCATTGCTTAGCATAGATTAAAGAAATAGCAGTAGGTGACGCTACCTCTAGGGTCCTGTACAATTTTCTACCCAAAGTAATAATAAAACTATAGGGTCTAGACTCATACACAACATGACGCTTCCACAAACATGGTTTTCCTAAAAGAACATCAAAAAATTCAAGGGGAGAAATATCACACAATACCTCACCTTTGAAAGGCTTGATGTCATAGGGCAGACGACACTGTTGGCTGACACAAAGATCTCTTCCTTGGCGAAGCCAGTTGATGGTGTAGGGCTATGGGTGCGTTGTCATTGGCAGGTCCAACTGCTTGACGACCTCTATTGAAATCAGGTTCTTCTAACTACCGCTATCGACAATGAAATGAAGTGGAGCCCCCTTGACCCACATCTACAAGTGAAAGAGGCGTTCCCCTTCCTTTTTTTCTTTTGGTTCACTTGGTCGGACTTTGGTGGTAGTGACAGTGGCACTGGGTTCAACATCGATAATCTGCTTCCCTCCTTCAGGATTTGACTCATAATCATAATTGACCTCTGACTCGGAATCCTTCAGCTCGACCATGAGGGACTGCTTGGAGAGACATTCTTCGGTGTTGTGCCAAGGAATTTTATGGTACTCACACCATTTTCCCGTTTCCTTATTCATCTTCTCATTTCCCTTCTTGTGTTACATATTGGATTGGTTTTCCTGAGGGAGGCCATGTCAACTTGGTCTCTTGTTGTGTGGGTTGGGGTTTCCTTTTCCCTACTTTGGCTATGAAGGGTTTGTAGATCCAAACTCTCGCCTTTTTTGCTTAAATTTATGATCGATCTTGACAACGTATCTATAAGTCATGCCCAATGAGGTTATTTCTAGGAACTCCATTTATGTTTGAATGTATCTATGCAAACAACCGCAATATTTGATCACCACTTGACGCTCAGAGTGTTTGATACCCAATTCGGTGCTTAGGGTATGGGAAATATTGGTGAAGTTTGGTACTGTCTGGTCCCTTTCTTGACGTAGGATGGTCCATCTGGTGTACCAGTCCTTGTAATTGTGTGGGTTGGGGATGCCTTTTCAATGCTTCATCTGTGAGGAGTTTGCAGATCCAAACTCTCGCCTCTTCTGCTTAAATTTCTGCTCGATATTGACAACGTATCTATAAGTTGTGCCCAATAAGGCGATGTCCATAAACTCCATTTCTGTTTGAATGTATCTACGCAAATAGCCACGATATTTTATCACCAGATGACTCTCAGAGTCTTTGATACTCAATTTGGTGCATAGGGTATGGAAAATATTGGTGAAATCTGGTACTGTCTGGTCCCTTTCTTGATGCAGGGTGGTCCATCTGGTATACTAGTCCTCGTAGCTTCCAACAGGGTAGTATTGTTCTTTAATAGAATCCCAGAAGGAATCCCATGTAGGGGTCACCAAAAACATTGTATATTCCTCCACAACCCTTTTCTCAGACTAAGTATCCCACCAGTCTTTAACATGGGGAACAACCTTGAGGAGTGCAAAAGTGATATTTTCCTTATCGAAAAAATTATGTACCGAAAAATATCCTTCGAGCAGATTCATCCATTTATCTACAACATTCGCATCTATCAGTCCTTCAAATAATGGAATATCAAAATTTACCTGCACCTTGAAGGGGGTTGCATGGCCACTTGATGAAGATGCTTCTCTTGTGGGCAGTCATCGAAGGATCTGCCCGAAGTTGTCCATCATTTTGTTCCTTTGTCGTGCGAGGGATTCCTCAATTAACATTTTAATAGGATCTCCTGCTCCATCATATTTCTTTTAGTCCTTCATGGGTTGTGTTATCACTAATAGTTGTCAAGGGTCGCAGGCCATGATAGTGAGCACAAAGCACCACACTCGAGCAACTCAATCCAGACTTGAATCAAGCAGCATGCAGGTTTAAGATTTTAGCGGCCGAGATTCCATGTGAATTTCTGATCGGCAGTTCGCAGGTTTCAGAGTTCAAAAATTTCTCGGAGTTTAACACTTGCGCAAAGGGTCCAAGGTCCTGAAACCCCGAAGTAAGTATGAGTCGTTGATCTTTGAAGGGGACAAGTGGAAATCGATCCAAGCCTTTAGGGAAATGAGCTTTGGGAGAATTGAAGTGAGAAGTGCGCATAATCCCCGAGTCCTGAAATGTCGATGGGCCAAAGTGTCGATTTCCGATATGTCGAAGTCCTGAAACCCAGAATTCATGGGAGACATCTGATCTAGTGGGGACATGTGGCAGTGGATTAAACAATGTCATGGGATTGGGTTCGGGGGTTTTGAAATGAGCCACGAGAAATTGTCACGATTTGCGAAATTGTGAAATAGATATGGGTCGTTCAAACTAGTGGAGCATGTGGCACCTAATCGACGATTTCACGGTTTCGCACATCGGGAAATATGAAGTTAGGAGTATGAAAGCTCCTGATAAGCAAAGTCTCGAAACACCTTGGAAAGTTTGGGCCCGTGGTCACAGCCTGAGGTCACATCAAGCGGGCCCAGGAAAGGAGTTAATGCCCATTTCTTAGAGATTTCATGATTTCGGGTATCGAGAGATCTGGAGGCGAGCGATGAGGGAACTCCCAAAACACGAAATCACCAAGCACCCAAGTTTGGGCCCATTATCACAGCCCAAGGTCGCATGTGGGTTAAGGTGTTAGGTTTTGCGAGAGCTGTACCAAATTATTTCCTTGATGAAGCAGTTAAAGAAAGCCAGGGAGGCGGTTGGAATGTCATCTCCTTCCATGAATACAAAGGTCAAAGTTGTCATCCCATGGTACCCCTGCAAGGAGATGTTCCCGTGAATCCCATACTATCTTAGCTCACGTCTGACAAAGGAATACCTACGTAGTTTGACAAAGCAGGCGTCGACTGGAAACTTTGAATGCAGGGGTCCGATCATGGTCCCGGTAGTTGTAGCAGTTTTGAGTATATATACTCAG
The DNA here is from genome assembly GCA_000966675.3 of Picea glauca. Taxonomy (NCBI): domain Eukaryota; kingdom Viridiplantae; phylum Streptophyta; class Pinopsida; order Pinales; family Pinaceae; genus Picea; species Picea glauca. The sequence continues at coordinate 124,491 of JZKD02S0047617.1, read as the reverse complement.
TTTTTATATTTTGTAATGGTCGATGGTAGAGCAAGGCTCCCGTATTATAAAATTTTAGCAAAGCCTTTGGCTTCTGGTGTTGTATTTGTGTTTGAGATTTCCTGTTTAATCTAAGTCGGTTTTCTCCCTCCATCTTATTATGCGTCTGATTCGGAATGTTCATGACTGAAGGATTCACATGGATTATTGTAACTTTGCTGCAATGGATATTTTATTGCAGTGTTGATTATAGTGTTTTCAATTTCTTGAAACTCTGAATCCAAGAAGATCTTGTTTTCTGAGTTTTCCTTCCTTAGGCTGCTGGAAAACCTGATGTTCATAACAGACCTTTACATTTCCTTCTCAAGTTCTTCCTCCTACTCACCCTTATTACAACATTACTTACTAAAATTAGATCAAGACCTCACCTATCTGTGCATACCAACCCAATTTTCTGAGTCAAGATTATAATTTATTGAGACTTCACCCATTCGACCCCTTTTATAACCAACTCGTGACACAAAAATATGATGGGTATCAGGCTTACCTCTACCGCAATCCAGAGGTGACTTTTGGTGCTAACATTTCTAGCGCCGTTTCCAGGGAATGAATGGAAGACTTTTCCCTGGGATTGAACGACAATGAAGTTTCTGATTCTAAAGGTGTGTCAGATATCAAAACCATTGAAGATTGCACTTGCACCTGGCGACTCCATTGTGGCAACTCCACTGTTTGCACTCAACTTTTTCAGTTGTGGATTCCTCTAGCACACCTGAAGCTGACCTAGAGGAGCTTTCTCGAGAAAGTTTTAGCAATTTCTTTCTCATCTTGAGAAGTTCCCTGGTAGAATGAAGACGATCAGATATGGGCTTTGATGGTGAACAAAGACCATACACATTCAAAGTTGTGCATATTTCACCTGGTGAATTCATGCCTAAAGAATCCACTAGCGACTCCACTGGTTTGAAATGAAAGAAACTTCGGCTCCGAGGTATGCCTTCTGTGATTTTTCAAAAATAGTTGGTTTCCCAAATCCATTGCCTGATAGAGATGAATGGGAATATATCCTCCCTGAATTTCAAGAAAAAAGTTGGGAGGTACCAGTTGAGCATTTACTGGACTTTCATGAATTTATTCATCGACTTAATATCATGCATGAAGATGTCCATATTAATCTTTTCAAATATTCATTATGGGGGGCTGCTCTTGATTGGTGTCAATCTCTTCCCACTGCAAGAATCAATTCTTTGACAGTTTTTCATACAACTTTCAATTAATTTTGTGAGGATTATTTTCCAGCTAATCATCTTTATGAAAGTTGTTGTGATGAATTTTCTTTGTTTCATGAAGCCTTTGCTGGTCCTGAAGACCATGTTTGTGATGAATCTTTTACTGTAGAAGAAATCATTTTCTATGAAAATCTAGTGTCATTGAATGATATCCATTATGTTATCCCTAGCACAGAAACATCTAGCATCATTTCAAATACATATTTTCTTTTATATGTTCATAAAGATCAGCATGCCTCTTGTGAAAATTCTGAGTTTATAGAGAAGATGTTATCTATAGTAGATAGCTCTCCTGGATATGGGGTTGAAGTAGATGTTCCTGGAAGCCTTGCTTATGATGAATAAGATTTTCCATTTTTTAAAGAAGAGATGGTTGTGGAGGAGGATTATTCTCTTTTCCTTCAAGAGGTTTCCCATGATATATTTTTACCTAGGATTAAAGACAAAAATCATATGTATGAACAACTAGAAGCAACAATTATTGTTGTCTCTGAAATGGATATTTTTAACAGTTATATTCTTGATGGGATAATTGTTTTGGAGGTTGATCATAGATATGAAGGGAAACCCTTTTTTGATGAATATATTAGTGATGATGAGCACCAAGCTTATCCTACATTTGATCACTATGAAGACATTGAACGACATGACAAAAATAAGAGCTTTCTCATGGTCCCTATTTATGATGATTATGAATCTGATCCTTGGGAGAGCCATGGAGAAGAAGAGGAGGAGCCAAAGATGCAGTTTACAGATTGCTCAAAGCCTGTAAGTGAGAAGCCATCATCTGAAATCAGTCAGCCTGCATCAGCCTCTCATTCACCTGATCTTGCCATAGATATACATCCATGTGTGAGCAGCTTCCAGACAAAACATGCTTTCTGTCACCTATTCTATGAGCCAGTCAGGGAGTACATGGAGTTGGAGTTCCTCCATGTTTTGAAGCCTCTTAGCTTCATCTCGTTTTCATCATTTGAAGGAAAGATAAAGTATGTAACCATTCTATTGTCACGGTTGCATCATATGTTATCAATAACTGACAGAGCCAAGGGCCTTCCAGTTAGACAGTTACTTGAATGACTATGGTGGAAGTTTGCTTTCACCTAGCTTTTTGTAAAATTTTCAGTTAGTTTAGGATTGAACATAAATAAGCTCCTTCTGGAGCCCATGTGTTTGTTTTCATTTTAGTAGAGTAGTGTACATATTTCCCTATTTTCTTCTGTGAATATTTTGAGCATGACTCCATAACCCAACAACTAAGGCACTAGAACTACATGTTCTTGAGAGCTCGCAGGGAGCATGCCATCCCCTGTGGAGCTAAATGTTATCACTAATAGTTGTCAAGGGATGTAGGCTGCGACCATGAGCGCAAAGCACAACACTCGAGCGACTCAATCCAGACTCAAATCAAGCAACATGCAGGTTTAACCTTTCAACGACTGAGATTCCATCTGAATTTCTGATCAGCGGTTCATAGGTTTTAGAGTTTGAAAATTTCTTAGAGTTTAACACCTGAACAAAGGGTCCAAGGTCCCAAAACCCCAAAGTAAGTATGATTCGTTGATATTTGAAGGGGACAGGTAGCAGCCGATCCAAGCCTTCGAGGAAATGAGCTTCGGGAGAATTTAAGTGAGAAGTGCGCATAATCCTTGAGTCCCAAAATGTCGATGGGCCGAAGTTTCGATTGTCGATATGTCGAAGTCCCAAAACCTAGAATTCGTGGGAGCCATCCGATCCAGTGGGGACAGGTGGAAGTGGATTAAATGATGTCGTGTGATCGAGCTTTGGGGGTTTTGAAATGATCCATAAGCAATTCTTACGATTTGTGAAATTGCGAAATAGATCTGGGATGTTCAAACTAGTGGAGCATGTGGCGCCTGATCGATGATTTTGCAGTTTCGCACATCGGGAAATATGAAGTTAGGAGTATGAAATCTCCTGATAAGCGAAGTCCCAAAACACCTTAGGAAGTTTGGGCCTGTGGTCATAGCCTGAGGTCACATCAAGCGGGCCCAGGAAAGGAGTTAGCGCCCATTTCTTAGAGATTTTGAGATTTTAGGTATCGGGAGATCTGGAGGCGAGCAATGAGGGAATTCCCAAAATGCGAAATCACAAAGCACCCAATTTTGGGCCCATGATCATAGCCTGAGGTCGCATGTGGGTTCAGGTGCTGGGTTTTGCGAGAGTTGTACCAAAGGATTTCCCCGATGAAGCAATTAAATAAATCCAGGAGGCAGTTGGAATGTCATCTCCCTCCATGAATTCAAAGGTCAAAGTTGTTAGTCCATGGTACCCCTAGGAGCAGATGTTCCCATGAATCCCATATTGTATGAGCTCATGTCTGACAAAGGAATACCTACGCATTCTGACAGAGAGGGCGCTGACTAGAAACTTTGAATGCAGGGGTCTGATCACGCTCCTGGTAGTTGCAGTAGTTTTGAGTATATATACTCAGTTTTTATATTTTGTAATGGTTGATGGTAGAGCAAGGATCTCGTATTGTAAAGTTTTAGCAAAGCCTCTGGCTTCTGGTGTTGTATTTGTGTTTGAGATTTCCTATTTAATCTAAGTCAGTTTTCTCCCTCCATCTTATTATGCATCTGATTCTGAATGTTCATGACAGAAGGATTCACATGGATTATTGTAATTGTGTTGTAATGGATGTTTTATTGCAGTGTTGATTATAGTGTTTTCAGTTTCTTGAAACTTTGAATTCAAGAAGATCTTGTTTTCTAAGTTTTCCTTCCTTAGGCTGATGGAAAAAATAATTTTCATAGCAGACCTTTACATTTCCTTCTTAAGTTATTCCTCCTACTCACCCTTATTACAACATTACTGACTAAAATTAGATCAAGACCTCACTTATCTGTGCATACTGGCCCAGTTTTCTGAGTCAAGATTATACTTTCCTGAGACTGCGCCCATTCGACCCCTTTTATAACCAACCTGTGACATAAAACTATGATGGGTATCAGGATTACCTATGCTCAATCCAAAGGTGACTTCTGGTGCTAATAGGTTGTTGTCGAGCTCGATGCGACCGATCTTGTAATGGCTCGATTGGTTTGAGTCCCAACTTCTTGTACCCAGATCTTGTTGGGGACATGCACGGAGAAAAATAAATGAAGAGAAGACCACTCTGATACCATTGATCCAGATTTAGGAGCGGAACAAAATGATTAACATATTGAATACAATAAACTCAGAGATATGAAGAATAACACAAATATCCAGTGAACAATATCTTCTATTAAATAATGAAATAGGTTGAAACTGCAAAATTGCATAACTGAAACACTCACTCGAATGGTGGTAGTTATCTCTGAGAAGAGATGTGGCTGCTATGTGAATCCATCTGAGAAGAACGGAATAGAATGAGGCTCCAAAGACATTTTTTATATTACTCATGAATGCCAAAACCCTAGACATCCAAAAACCTAACCCTAGAAGGTGAAACACCAAAATTCATGTGGGCCCTATGGGTAAGTTGGTGTAATTTGGTACCTCAACTTCCAAGGGTCGTAAATTTTGCATACGACCTCCATTTTAGGCGCGTGATAGCCCATTGGAAAGGTATTTTAGAGAAATACACATTCTGCCATCAAACTTTGACTTTGTCTACAATTTGATTATGGAGAGCCAAAAAAACAACTTTTAGGGCCCCAAAACATCCCTAGAAGTACAATAAGATGTGCTGACATGAAAACATACAAAATAAGCCAGTTGGATTAGGCGAGAGGCCACATGTATCCACTTGGAGGATGTGTGGGGATTTAGACAACCCCAGAAGTGTAGAACCCACAATTACAAAGTAGTACAAAAGAAAGTGCTGAACAAAAAACAGACATGATGAGCCAGTTGGAATAGGTGGGTTGCCACCAATATCCACCTGGATCAGAGCTCCAAGACCCTAAATTATTCCTCAAATTGTTATTCCTAACAAAGCAACATTTTGACGAACAATTTGATATTTTTAAAGGGTTGTCAGTTGAAAATTTCTATGCTATACTTGAATATGATGAGGACAACATAGACAATTGGCTAGTGGACTACTCTGTGAAAAATTAGGACATTGAAGAAGCATTACATTGCATTTCCCTTGATCTGAGAGACTTGGAGGGCAAGTTGTTCAACATCAAAATCTGGCATGAAATCAATGGGGCATGGATGGAAATTTATATTGAAGAATGTTTTAATAAAGCAATCAAAAAATTGACCACTGAGGGGAAAGAAACATTTGAGATGGTTCCTATAACCATTAATGAAGACAATAAAAGGACACTAGCAAGCAAGTGAAGACACGAGAGACCATCATAGTCTTTTTTTTCTTTTACCGCCCACCATATTCCTTCTACAAGATTAATTCTTGTGTATGTTTTCTTTATGGTCTGTGGGAGCCCCAATCCCAGTCTTTAAGACAAACACATTTCAAATTTCAAATAATATGTAACAGACTATATATTTTTAGAAATTTCAGGAGAGATACTTTGGGAAAAATCTCGATTGTACTTTGTTACCCAAAGTTTTGAATACAAAGTATTTGAGGTTGATCTATCATTATCTTTATTTGAGCTTCCCATGTCCACTCTGTTAAAGTTCTCTTATGCATGCAGGACATCTTCTTTTTTATTTTTATGTGATAAAAAATCTTTAGTTAAACTATGATGGATGTGAGGAAATTTTTCGTATTTGCTTTAAATGTGTGAATGTGCTCGGTTCCTAGTCCTTTCACAGGAAATTTCTTATAAAAGGAAACAAAACATTTTCCTTTTATTTTTCTTACAATATTTTTATTTCTTTGAATTACTACGACGTACTTCTGCAAAGTCCCACATTCTGAAGGCCTAAAATTCCCAACAAAATCTAAAGAGGAGTACCACCTCTATAAAAACACAGGGGGATTTACATCCTCGTGAGGTTGTCGTCTTGGTCCTAATGGATTCAAGTGTCAACAAGGTTATAGTGGTAGCGATCAGAATCGACCCCCTGTCACACGAGTGCAAGACCAACCCACTTGTCGATTCCACTAGTGATAAAAAAAAAACAGTTGAAATTATAGAGTAGGGGTTTTTAGACATCTATTATAAACAATATGTAGACCTAAACACTAAACACATATATTTTATATAGTATCTAAAGTTCATTAAACCTTAAATTCAATTTTTATTCAAGATTCTACAAAGAAACAAAACTTCAAAGGAGGTTTTTGTTTTTTGTCTTTCTAGGGATATAGACATAAAGACAAATGCAAATTTCTCTTATTAGAAAGGTATTTTTTCTCTTATACAAATAAGACTTCTAGTATCCACTACAAAGAACCATGTATACATTTCAAAAGAACGCATAGAAAAAAAAACTTATCAATTTGAGTAGGCCTAATGGTTAAGAACATGTGTTTCCTCTTAGGAGGCCACATGTTCAAATCCAGAGGGAGGTAAGGTATGTAAAATTTCATAGAATTTAGTAGTCAAATTGTTGCATGAAGGGGGTCCTTTGTCCCACAAACAAAGGGGTCTCATACACCAATTTGGTTTCTGACTCAGTTGTGACCTTCAAATTAGATTATTAGTATTTAAAGTATCCCTATTATATATCATAGTGAGCACTTTTGTCACCAAGCAAGATGAGGATAAATAAAAATTCAATTTGCAAAGGTTTGCAAATTGGCCTTTGGATTTTGCACATAACATTACTTTTCACAAAAGCACTTAACCTAAAATCTTCATTTACCATGAAAATATTGCATAAAACATCCATTCAATATGTTATTAGCGGTTAAAATGCTTAAAATAGATAGGAAGTCATTCGCAACATAATCTAGAAGTGAAAATAAGCATAAGCATAACATGGATTAAGTATGTATTTGTAGAATTTGGATGACTCATTGACTAAAGAACTCAATCTATAAACCTTGACAAACTCGATTCTTTTACACAAAAGAAGACAATTTCACTCTTACAAAGGCAACTTTTCTCTTATACAAATAGCATATTTTGGTTTCTAATGCAAGGGACCATGCATTCATACCACAAGAACACATGGCAGTAATAGTCATCAAACAATGTAGGGAATATTCCTATTATCTATCATAATGAGCAATATTGTCACTAAGTAAGAAGGTAGATAAACAAAATATCAATTTCCATAGGATCACTATAAGAAGATTTGCAAGCTAAGCTTGGACTTTTGTACTAGCTAGCCAAATTTACTTACATACAANGTGGCCATTCCTAAAGATATTACCAAGTTGCAGGTCGACTCATTAAAAAACCCCTTTTGGGCAATTGCTTGGTTTTTCACTAGGGTGACATGCCAAGAAAGTACCGCCAACATTTCCCACATGATTCTTTATATATTATATTTTAATGTCAAAGAGAAAGCTATTTTCGATTGGGGAAAATTGGTTTCCATTGAAATCTCCTCCCAATTGCCACGGTACCAAAAAGATAATAAATTCTTTATGACTTCTTATTTGGTGTTTGCGATAACATATTGTTGTTAGTTTCCTAAATTGTCTATCTGTAAGAGGGTGAACTGTGAACTTGACCCAATTACCTTTTGGTACCAAGTGTTGTGGAGACACAAAGCTTATTTGCATTTCTATGAATTTTTCAATGATTTTGTCTCGGTTTTCAAAGGATTATTGTTTGGAAAAGATACCCCCAGAATATCTGACTAGGCAAGTAAATTCCTGGATAAAAAGGGGACGTTGGAGAAAATGGAAAATCACAATGTTATTAGGATTTTCGGTTCTAAGGAAAATCCCTCATTTCTTCCATGCCATGTATATGATAAAATGTTTATTACGGAAGTTGCAAGGAAATATAATTTATGGCTGCACTTTTTCCATGAGAAACATAAAAAGCAATTCATTCCCTTGCCTTGGAAAATTTGGGACTTTATATTCAAAAATATAAACAAAATCGATGAATTTGCAAACCACTTCCACAATATGAATCTAAAATATGTTGAAAAGATAAAAGGGTTTGACCCTAACAAATTTGTTTTGGAACATATGTTGGAAGTAGGATTCACCAATGCATTTATCCATATTGTTCTGAGTGAAGAAGAAGATAATAACTTAGGTGCTCCTACTCACAATGCTGGTGACTTGTAAACAGTAATCAATACCAATGAGTTTTACAAGCAAAAAGGAAAGGGTCCCAACAAGAAGAGTGCTTAGTACCCAACTGTTACGCCTAAAACTACAACATCTCGGAGCAATGCTCCAGCAGCCCACCCATCTAGAAAAGTGACCAACAATAGTTTAGGTGGTGGAGGAGAAAAAAATCCCCCTCCAGGAAAAATTGAGAGATCACACAAGCTTCCTCTGAGAAAAAAGAGGAAAAATTGTGTGCAAGAGGAAGATGACCAACGTATAGAAAGTGACATAAATAGCTTCTCCCTTGAAGACATGGAGCTCAAGGTGGATATCAAGAAGATGTTTCCCGCAATGGATCAACCAGGGAACATGACCGATCAAAATTCATCATTGGAAATTATTGAGAATGTGACCTTCATTGAGGAGGAGTCATTTTCTTTTCAGAGCATCGTCTTTGCCAGAGAATCTAAGAAATTGATTATTGAGAAAGGTGATGTAAATAATAATAAATGAAAATATCATTCAGAGGTTGACCTAAGAGATATGCAGCCTTCCCAGATTTATAGAATTCATAGAGAAACCAAGGATGCTATGGATGAATCCATTGGTGGTATTGAAGTGGAAAACACGAAGTTAAAATAAAGGATCAAGGAACTGGAAGATGCCTTAATGCCTCTTCCACTGCTTGTCAGTCCTTTGACAATAGTTGGACCCACCACACCCGCTGCTAAATTGAAAGGATCCTCAAGACTACTTACATCATCCAGGAGCTATGTGGAAACAAATATTAAGAAAATAATGGCATTGATCACAAAGGCATGTGAAATTTCAAAAAACATGGTTTATTTTGGCTCAAGGGTGCATGCCTTCCATGAGTATTTGCAAGCCGAAGAATGAAGAAGGTTTTTACCTTGATGTTGTAGTACCCTTTAGAATCAAAGTTTCCAATATGACAGAAATAAGGAGAAGAGAGGAGGATTTTCCCTTTCCAAGTCGGATAAAACAGTTGAACGCGTGCTGGAAAGAAAAGATAAAAAACTTGAACAATATTGTTCAAGCGTGCAACCAATCTATATCAAGGAGGGAAGAACTATTCAAAAGGATCACAGAGGTAGACCTAGCCGGAAGTAGTAACGAGGTTGATCCGAATTTAGGAGCGGAACGAATTGATTAATAGACTGAATACAATAAACACAAAGATATGAATAATAACACAAATATCCAGTGAACAATATCTTCTATTAAATAATGAAATAGGCTGAAACTGTAAAATTGCAGAACTAAAACACTTGCTCGAATGGTGGTAGCTATTTCTGAGAAGAGATGGGGTTGCTACGCGCATCTATTTGAGAAGAATGGAATACAATGAGGCTCCAAAGGCCATTTTCATATTATTCATGAATGCCAAAACCCTAATCATCAAAAATCCTAACCTTAGAAAATGAAACACCAAAAGTCATGTGGGCCCTATGGGTAAGTTGGTGTAATTTGGTACCTCAACTTCCAAGGGTCGTAACATTTTCATACAACATCCGTTTTAGGCATGTGATAGCCCATTGGAAAGGTCTTTCAGAGAACTACACATTCTACCATTAAAATTTGACTTTGTCTATAGTTTGACTCTGGTGAGCCAAAAAAACAACGTTTAGGGTCCCAAAACGACCCTGGAAGTACAACAAGATGCGATGACATGAAAACATACAAAATAAGACAGTTGGATTATTAGAGAGGCTGCCTGTATCCACCTAGAGGATGTGTGTGGATTCATACAACCTTAGAAGTGTAGAACCCACAATTACAAAGAAGTACAAAAGAGAGTGTTGAACAAAAAACAAACACAAGGTGCCATTTGGAATAGGTGGGTGGCCACCACTATCCACCTGGATCAATGCTCCCCCCTTAGGAAGCAATGGAATCCATTGTGTTGAGTTCCCCCATAAGGTGAGGAAACTTCTGTTGGATTTGGTCCCGGGTGAGCCACTTGCCTTGGTGTAGGAGTTTCCCTACCCTGACAACCTGATAAAGCTGGATCTGTTGTTGGTGCATTCCATTGACTTGTGTGTCCACTATCTGATCAGTGGATGGTTTTTCCATGCAATCAGGGTTGAGCTCTGTTGGTGTCAGTTTTTCTACAATCTCAAAGCTGTCCAATAATGGGGGCAAATATGTCCGAAGGAGGTCCACATTGAATACTGGATGCAGGCCAAGGAAGAGTGGAGTGTTGAGCTCAAAATCATTGCTACCCATAGCCTTGGTGATAGTGTAAGGCCCATAACGAAGTGGGAGAAGCTTCTGATGGGGCCCGGTGAGACACTCCTTCTGCAAATGTAACCAGACTTTTTCGCCAACCTGAAACTTGTATGGTACCCTATGTTGATCATGTCGTTGTTTGTACTTAGCATTAGATTTCTGCAAAATCTCCTGGACCTATTGGTGGATGTGATGAATCCACTCAATGAATTTGGTGGCTTTGTCGATCGCAGGCTGATTAGGGGAAGAGTTTGTTTGTGCGGTGGCAAGAGGAAGTGCAACATTAATGGGTCCCAAGGGTTGGAATCCCAGACCCACCTGAAATGGGATATGGTCGATGGAACTATGGAGAGCCCTATTGTAACTGTGTTGGACATATGGGAGACTCTCGTCCCATGTATGTGAATGCTTAGAATTGTACATGCGCAGGATGTGCACAATCATCTAATTGGTGACCTCTATTTGGCCATCGGTTTGAGGGTGGAAAGTAGTGGATTTTGTGAGCTTGGTGACCAACAGAGACAAGAGACTCGACCAAAAGGTGATGAGGAACCTGTTGTATCGATCAGAGATGATGGTCCTGTGGTATCCCAAAGTGGACCCACACTCGTTCAAAGAAGAGATTAGCAATATATGTCATTGTGACATTATTCTTACAAGATGTGAGGATGGACATCCTCGAAAAGTGATCAACGACCACAAACACATAGTCATTTCTTTGCTTGGTGGATGACAAGCTAGACATGTAATCCATTGAGATGGATTCCCAAGGCTTCTCAGGAATATGAACAGGGGTGTATAATCTTTGGTTCTTGATGATTTTCCTGGAAATGGCACATGCAGTGCAAGATATGATATACTTGCTAGCGTCATGTCGAAGTTTTGGCCAATAAAAATGTTTTTGAAGAACGACCATAGTTTTCTCCACACCAAAATTTCCTGCCACCTGAATGTAGAGGGATTCCCAAATCAGCTTTGCACGCTCGCTTGTAGGAACACAGAGATGGCCCAGGTGGCATAAGAGTCTGTCCTGGATGTGAAAATAAGTGACAGGTGTGTCTGTACCCAAGAGCTGATAGGTGGTGGCGAAGTCTGAATCTTGCTGATAAAGTTGGGGCCACTTAGATGCTTCACGTCCATAGGAATGGAGCACAGTGGTGAGTGCATCCATATGAGGCTGACTGAGGCATTTGGTGACATGATTGGAGATGCCTATCTTATACTTTCTGATGAGATGGAACTGCTACATGTAGGTGGACCACTTCTGATGGAAGCCATTTTGTAATTTCCCTTGTGTCTGTATGAATTGCAAAGGCTTGTAATGTTTCCATTCCCCATAATGTAATGTTTCCATTGACGACAAGCTGGTACAATGGAATACATTTACTTGTCATAGGTGGGGTATTTCCGGACAATATCAAAGAGTGTATCACTATGGTATGCCACCAGATGCCCGTGCTGAGTGAGAACTGCACCCACAACATAGTCAGATGCATCATTCTCAATCTCGAATGGTTGTTGCAGATCAAGAAAGGAGAGTACTGGAGTTGAGCACAAGCGATGCTTCAGATCACTGAATGCTCATTTCTGCTCCTTCACCCACATGAAATTGGACCTACCACTGCCCTTGGTCACCTGGCTAAGGGCCCATGCAATATGGGAGAATTTGAACATGAACCATCGGTAGAAGTTGGATAGTCTCGAAAAGCTCCAAATCTCGGTTAGTGTGGTCGGGGTTGGCCAGTCACAGATGAATTGTATATTAGCTGGATCAACATGTACCCCATGCTCATCAACAATGTAGCCCAATTATTGGACCTTGTTCATTCCAAAAGATCATTTTTCCAAGTTGGCATAAAGCTTGTGTTGCAGTAGAGTGCTCAAAACCTGTTGAATATGCCGCATGTGCTCCTCCCACGTTCTGTTGAAGATGAGGATGTCATCCAAATATACTACCACAAAGGATTTGTTGAAGCGTCTTAATACATCATCCATCAACCTCATGAAAGTGGCTAGTGCATTTGTTAATCCAAAGGGCATGACTAGCCATTCGTAGAGACCTTCTTTAGACTTGAAGGTTGTCTTCCATGCATCAGTTGGTTCGATGGGAACCTGGTGGTAGCTAGAGTTCAGGTCAATCTTGTTGAATAAATTTCCCCCCTTGAGTTGTTAAATAAGGTCATCAATCCTGGGAATGGGGTAGCAGTTCCTGACTGTGATTTTGTTTAAGGATCTCTAATCAATGCAGAGTCACCAAGTCCCATCGTTCTTCTGCACTAGTACAATCAGGCTTCTGCAAGGGGAGGAGATAGGTCTGGTGTGCCCCTTTTGAATAAGATCTCAGATCTGACACATGTTTTTTTCATTCTCCATCAACAAGCGTTGATAGACTGGTCCATTAGGTAGAGGTTCTTTGGGGGTCAGATCAATTGGATGCTTGACTTGGCAGTGTGTCGGTACCCCTGTAGGTGATGTGAATATGTCTCTGTATTCTTCCATGATCCTGTCCACTTGATTCTGCTGCAAAGAGAGGCATTGTGTATAGGCCACGGATGTGGCAACGACCTTCTGCTTACTGTGAGCACGGATCACAAAGAAGACAAACTTCTCAGTCTGTGAAATGACCTTACTGCATTGCTTAGTAGAGACTAAAGAGATAGCAGTAGGTGATGCTACCTCTAGGATCCTGTACAATTTTCTACCCAAATTAATAATAACACTGCAGGGTCTAGACTCATACACAACATGACACTTCCACAAATATGGTTTTCCTAAAAGAACATCAAAAAATTCAAGGGGAGAAATATCACACAATACCTCATCTTTGAAAGGCTTGATGTCATAGGGTAGACGACACTGTTGGTTGACACAAATATATCTTCCTTGGTGAAGCCAGTTGATGGTGTAGGGCTACGGGTGTGGTGTCATTGGCAGGTCCAACTGCTTGACGACCTCTATTGAAATCAAGTTCTTCTAACTACCACTATCGACAATGAAATGAAGCGGAGCCCCCTTGACCCACATCTGCAAGTGAAAGAGGCATTCCCCTTCCTTTTGTTCTTTTGGTTCACTTGGTCGAACTTTGGTGGTAGTGACAGTGGCACTGGGTTCAACATCGATAATCTGCTTCCCTCCTTCAGGATTTGACTCATAATCATAATCGACCTCTAACTCGGAATCCTTCAGCTCGACCATGAGGGACTGCTTGGAGAGACATTCTTCGGTGTTGTGCCAAGGAATTTTATGGTACTCACACCATTTTCCCATTTCCTTATTCATCTTCTCATTTCCCTTCTTGTGTTACATATTGGATTGGTTTTCCTGAGGGAGGCCATGTCGACTTGGTCCCTTGTTGTGTGGGTTGGGGTTTCCTTTTCCTTGCTTTGGCTGTGAAGGGTTTGTAGATCCAAACTCTCACCTTTTTTGCTTAAATTTCTGATCGATCTTGACAACGTATCTATAAGTCATGCCCAATGAGGTTATTTCTAGGAACTCCATTTATGTTTGAATGTATATATGCAAACAACCGCGATATTTGATCACCAATTGACGCTCAGAGTGTTTGATACCCAATTCGATGCTTAGGGTATGGGAAATATTGGTGAAGTTTGGTACTGTCTGGTCCCTTTCTTGACGTAGGGTGGTCCATCTGGTGTAACGGTCCTTGTAATTGTGTGGGTTGGGGCTGCCTTTTCAATGCTTCATCTATGAGGAGTTTGCAGATCCAAACTCTCGCCTCTTCTACTTAAATTTCTGCTCGATATTGACAATGTATCTATAAGTTGTGCCCAATGAGGCGATGTCCATAAACTCCATTTTTGTTTGAATGTATCTACGCAAATAGCCATGATATTTTAGCACCAGATGACTCTCAGAGCTTTTGATACCCAATTTGGTGCGTAGGGTATGGAAAATATTGGTGAAATCTGGTACTGTCTAGTCCCTTTCTTGATGCAGGGTGGTCCATCTGGTATACTAGTCCTCGTAGCTTCCAACAGGGTAGTATTGTTCTTTAATGGAATCCCAGAAGGAATCCCATGTAGGGGCCACCAAAAACATTGTATATTCCTCCACGACCCTTTTCTCAGACTAAGTATCCCACCAGTCTTTAACATGGGGAACAACCTTGAGGAGTGAAAAAGTGATCTTTTCCTTATCGAAAAAATTATGGACCGAAAAATATTCTTCGAGCAGATTCATCCATTTATCTACAAAATTTTCATCTATCAGTCCTTCAAATAATGGAATATCAAAATTTACCTGTACCTTGAAGGGGGTTGCATGGCCGCTTGATGAAGATGCTTCTCCTGTGGGCAGCCGTCGAAGGATCTGCCCAAAGTTGTCCATCATTTTGTTCCTTTGTCGTGTGAGGGATTACTCGATTAACATTTTAATAGGATCTCCTGCTCCATCATATTTCTTTTAGTCCCTCATGGGTTGTGTTATCACTAATAGTTGTCAAGGGCCGAAGGCTGCAACAGTGAGTGCAAAGAACCACACTCGAGTGACTCAATCCAGATTTGAATCAAGCAGCATGCAGGTTTAAGATTTTAGAGGCTAAGATTCCATATGAATTTCTGATCGGCAGTTCACAGGTTTCAGAGTTCAAAAATTTCTCGGATTTTAACACCTGCGCAAAGGGTCCAAGGTCCTAAAACCCTGAAGTAAGTATGAGTCATTTATCTTTGAAGGGGACAGGTGGAAATCGATCCAAGCCTTCAGGGAAATGAGCTTTGGGAGAATTGAAGTGAGAAGTCCGCATAATCCCCGAGTCCCGAAATGTCGATGGGCCGAAGTGCTGATTTCCCATATGTTGAAGTCCTGAAACCAAGGGGAGACATCTGATATAATGGGGACATGTGGTAGTGGATTAAACAATGTCGTGGGATCGGGCTTCGGGGGTTTTGAAATGAGCCACAAGAAATTGTCACGATTTGCGAAATTGTGAAATAGATCTGGGTCGTTCAAACTAGTGGAGCATGTGGCACCTAATCGACGATTTCACGGTTTCGCACATCGGGAAATCTGAAGTCAGGAGTATGAAAGCTCCCGATAAGCAAAGTCCCGAAACACCTTGAAAATTTTGGGCCCGTGGTCACGGCCTGAGGTCACATCAAGTGGGCCCAGGAAAGGAGTTAATGCCCATTTCTTAGAGATTTCGCAATTTCGGGTATCGAGAGATCTGGAGGCGAGCGATGAGGGAACTCTTGAAATGCGAAATCACCAAGCACCCAAGTTTGGGCCCATGATCACAGCCCAAGGTCACATGTGGGTTAAGGTGTTGGGTTTTGCGAGAGTTGCACCAAAGGATTTCCTTGATGAAGCAATTAAAGAAAGCCAGGGAGGCGGTTGGAATGCCATCTCCTTCCATGAATGCAAAGGTCAAAGTTGTCATCCCATGGTACCCCTGCGAGGAGATGTTCCCGTGAATCCCATACTGTCTTAGCTTGCGTCTGACAAAGGAATACCTACGTAGTCTAACAGAGCAGGCGTCGACTGGAAACTTTGAATGCAGGGGTCCGATCATGGTCCTGGTAGTTGTAGCAGTTTTGAGTATATATACTCAGTTTTTATATTTTGTAATGGTCGATGGTAGAGCAAGGCTCCCATATTATAAAGTTTTAGCAAAGCCTTTGGCTTCTGGTGTTTTATTTGTGTTTGATATCTCCTGTTTAATCTAAGTCATTTTTCTCCCTCCATCTTATTATGCGTCTGATTCAGAATGTTCATGACTGAAGGATTCACATGGATTATTGTAATTTTGCTACAATGGATATTTTATTGCAGTGTTGATTATAGTGTTTTCAATTTCTTGAAACTCTGAATCCAAGAAGATCTTGTTTTCTGAGTTTTCCTTCCTTAGGCTGCTAGAAAACCTGATGTTCATAACAGACCTTTACATTTCCTTCTCAAGTTCTTCCTCCTACTCACCCTGATTACAACATTACTTACTGAAATTAGATCAAGACCTCACCTATCTGTGCATACCAACCCAATTTTCCGAGTCAAGATTATAATTTCTTGAGACTTCACCCATTCGACCCCTTTTATAACCAACTCGTGACACAAAAATATGATGGGTATCAGGCTTACCTCTGCCGCAATCCAGAGGCGATTTTTGGTGCTAACATTTCTAGCGTCGTTTCCAGGGAATGAATTGAAGACTTTTCCCTGGGATTGAACGACAACGAAGTTTTTGATTCTAAAGGTGTATCGTATATCAAAACCATTGAAGATTGCACTTGCACCTAGCGACTCCATTGTGGCAACTCCACTGTTTGCACTCAACTTTTTCGGTTGTGGATTCCTCTAGCACACCTGAAGCTGACCTAGAGGAGATTTCTCGAGAAAGTTTTAGCAATTGCTTTCTCAGCTTGAGAAGTTCCCTGGTAGAATGAAGACGATCAGATATGGGCTTTGATGGTGAACAAAGACCATACACATTCAAAGTTGTGCATATTTCACCTGGTGAATTCATGCCTAAAGACTCCACTGGTTTGAAATGAAAGAAACTTCGGCTCTGAGGTATGCCTTCTGTGATTTTTCGAAAATAGTTGGTTTCCCAAATCCACTGCCTGATAGAGATGAATGGGAAGATATCCTCCCTGAATTTCAAGAAAAAAGTTGGGAGGTACCAGTTGAGAATTTACTGGACTTTCATGAATTTATTCATCAACTTAATATCATGCATGAAGATGTCCATATTAATATTTTCAAATATTCATTATGGGGGGCTGTTCTTGATTGGTGTCAATCTCTTCCCACTACAAGCATCAATTCTTTGACAGTTTTTCATACAACTTTCAATTAATTTTGTGAGGATTATTTTCCAGCTAAGCATCTTTATGAAAGTTGTTGTGATGAATTTTCTTTGTTTCATGAAGCCTCTACTGGTCCTGAAGACCATGTTTGTGATGAATCTTTTACTGTATAAGAAAGCATTTTCTATGAAAATCTAGAGGCATTGAATGATATTCATTATGTTATCCCTAGCACAGAAACATCTAGCATCATTTCAAATACATCTTTTCTTTTATATGTTCATAAAGATCAACATGCCTCTTGTGAAAATTCTGAGTTTATAGAGAAGATGTTGTCTATAGTAGATATCTCTCTTGGATATGGGGTTGAAGTAGATGTTCCTGGCAGCCTTGCTTATGATGAATAATATTTTCCATTTTTTAAAGAAGAGATGGTTGTGGAGGAGGATTATTCTCTTTTCCTTCAAGAGGTTTCCCATAATATATTTTTACCTAGGATTAAAGACAAAAATCATATGTATGAACAACCAGAAGCAACAATTATTGTTGTCTCTGAAATGGATATTTTTAACAGTTATATTCTCGATGGGATCATTATTTTGGAGGTTGATCATAGATATGAAGGGAAACCATTTTTTGATGAATATTTTAGTGATGATGAGCACCAAGCTTATCCTACATTTGATCACTATGAAGACACTGAACGGCATGAAAAAAATAAGAGCTTTCTCATGGTCCCTATTTATGATTATTATGAATCTGATCCTTGGGAGAGCCATGGAGAAGAAGAGGAGGAGACAAAGATGCAGTTTACAGATTGCTCAAAGCCTGTAAGTGAGTAGCCATCATTTGAAATCAGTCAACCTGCATCAGCCTCTCATTCACCTGATCTTGCCATAGATATCCATCCATGTGTGAGCAGCTTCCAGACAAAACATGCTTTCTGTCACCTATTCTATGAGTCAATCAGGGAGTACATGGAGTTGGAGTTCCTCCACGTTTTGAAGCCTCTTAGCTTCATATCGTTTTCATCATTTGAAGGAAAGCTAAAGTATGTAACCATTATGTTGTCACGGTTGAATCATATGTTATCAATAACTGACAAAGCCAAGGGCCTTCCAGTTAGACAGTTACTTGAATGACTATGGTGGAAGTTTGATTTCACCTAGCATTTTGTAAAATTTTCAGTTAGTTTAGGATTGAACATAAATAAGATCCTTCTGGAGGCCATGTGTTTGTTTTTGTTTTACTAGAGTAGTGTACATATTTCCCTATTTTATTCTGTGAATATTTTGAGCATGACTCCATAACCCAACAACTAAGGCACTAGAACTACACGTTCTTGACAGCTCGCAGGGAGCATGCCATCCCCTGTGGAGCCAAATGCTATCACTAATAGTTGTTAAGGGATGTAGGTTGTGACCCTGAGTGCAAAGCACCACACTGGAACGACTCAATCCAGACTCGAATCAAGCAACATGCAGGTTTAACCTTTCAGCAACTGAGATTCCATCTGAATTTCTGATCAGCAGTTCATGGGTTTTAGAGTTTGAAAATTGCTTAGAGTTTAACACCTGAACAAAGGTTCCAAGGTCCCGAAACCCAGAAGTAAGTATGAGTCATTGATATTTGAAGGGGACATGTAGCAGCCGATCCAAGCCTTCGAGGAAATGAGCTTCGGGAGAATTTAAGTGAGAAGTGTGCATAATCCCTGAGTCCCAAAATGTCGATGGGCCGAAGTGTCGATTGTCGATATGTCGAAGTCCCAAAACCTAGAATTCATGGGAGTCGTCCGATCCAGTGGGGACAGGTGGAAGTGGATTAAATTATGTCGCGTGATCGAGCTTTGGGGGTTTTGAAATTATCCACAAGCAATTCTTGCGATTTGCAAAATTGCGAAATAGATCTGGGATGTTCAAACTAGTGGAGCATGTGGCGCCTAATTGATGATTTTTTGGTTTCACACATCGGGAAATATGAATTCAGGAGTATTAAAGCTCCCGATAAGCGAAGTCCCAAAACACCTTGGGAAGTTTGGGCCCGTGGTCACAGCCTGAGGTCACATCAAGCGGGCCCGGGAAAGGAGTTAGCGCCCATTTCTTAGAGATTTTGATATTTTAGGTATTAGGAGATCTGGAGGCGAGCAATGAGGGAATTCCCAAAATGCGAAATCGCAAAGCACCTAATTTTGGGCCCATGATCATAGCCTGAGGTCGCATGTGGGTTCAGGTTCTAGGTTTTGCGAGAGTTGTACCAAAGGATTTCCCCGATGAAGCAATTAAATAAATCTAGGAGGCAGTTGGAATGTCATCTCCCTCCATGAATTCAAAGGTCAAAGTTTCCAGTCCGTGGTACCCCTGCGAGTAGATGTTCCCATGAATCCCATACTATATGAGCTCATGTCTGACAAAGGAATACCTACGCAGTCTGACAGAGAGGGCGTCGACTAGAAACTTTGATTGCAGGGGTCCGATCACGCTCCTGGTAGTTGCAGTATTTTTGAGTATATATACTCAGTTTTTATATTTTGTAATGGTTGATGGTAGAGCAAGGATCCCGTATTGTAAAGTTTTAGCAAAGCCTCTGGCTTCTAGTGTTGTATTTGTGTTTGAGATTTCCTATTTAATCTAAGTCAGTTTTCTCCCTCCATCTTATTATGCATCTGATTCTGAATGTTCATGACTAAAGGATTCCCATGGATTATTGTAATTGTGTTGTAATGGATGTTTTATTGCAGTGTTGATTATAGTGTTTTCAGTTTCTTGAAACTTTGAATCCAAGAAGATCTTGTTTTCTGAGTTTTCCTTCCTTAGGCTGATGGAAAACCTAATGTTCATAGTAGACCTTTACATTTCCTTCTCAATTTCTTCCTCCTACTCATCCTTATTACAACATTACTGACTAAAATTAGATCAAGACCTCACTTATCTGTGCATACCGGCCCAGTTTTCTGAGTCAAGATTATACTTTCCTGAGACTGTGCCCATTCGACCCCTTTTATAACCAACCTATGACATAAAACTATGATGGGTATCAGGCTTACCTATGCCACAATCCAAAAGTGACTTCTGGTGCTAATAGGTTGTTGTCGGGCTCGACACGACCGATCTTGTAATGGCTCGATTGGTTCGAGTCCCAACTTCTTGTACCCAGATCTTGTTGGGGACATGCACGGAGAAAAATAAATGAAGAGAAGACCGCTCTGATACCACTGATCTAGATTTAGGAGCGGAACAAAATGATTAACATATTGAATACAATAAACTCAGAGATATAAAGAATAACACAAATATCCAGTGAACAATATCTTCTATTAAATAATGAAATAGGTTGAAACTGTAAAATTGCAGAACTGAAACACTCGCTCGAATGGTGGTAGCTATCTCTGAGAAGAGATGTGGCTGCTATGCGAATCCATCTGAGAAGAATGGAATACAATGAGGCTCCAAAGACATTTTTGATATTACTCATGAATGCCAAAACCCTAGACATCCAAAAACCTAACCCTAGAAGGTGAAACACCAAAATTCATGTGGGCCCTATGGGTAAGTTGGTGTAATTTGGTACCTCAACTTCCAAGGGCCGTAAATTTTGCATACGACCTCCATTTTAGGCGCATGATAGCTCATTGGAAAGGTCTTTTAGAGAAATACACATTCTTCCATCAAACTTTGACTTCGTCTACAATTTGACTATGGAGAGCCAAAAAAACAACTTTTGGGGCCCCAAAACATCCCTAGAAGTACAACAAGATGTGCTGACATGAAAACATACAAAATAAGCCAGTTGGATTAGGCGAGAGGCCACCTGTATCCACTTGGAGGATGTGTGGGGATTCAGACAACCCCATAAGTGTAGAACCCACAATTACAAAGTAGTACAAAAGAACGTGATGAACAAAAAATAGACACGATGAGCCAGTTGGAATAGGTGGGTGGCCACCAATATCCACCTGGATCAGAGCTCCAAGACCCCAAATTATTCCTCAAATTGTTATTCCTAACAAAGAAACAATTTGACGAACAATTTGATATTTTTAAAGGGTTGTCAATTGAAAATTTATATGCTATACTTGAATATGATGAGGATGACATAGACAATTGGCTAGTGGACTACTCTGTGAAAAATCAGGACATTGAAGAAGCATTACATGTCATTTCCCTTGATTTGAGAGACTTGGAGGGCAAGCTGTTCAACATCAAAATCTGGCATGAAATCAACGGGGCACGGATGGAAATTTATATTCAAGAATGTTTTAATAAAGCAATCAAAAAATTGACCACCGAGGGGAAAGAAACAGTTGAGATGGTTCCTATAACCATTAATGAAGACAATAAAAGGACACTAGCAAGCAAGTGAAGACACGAGAGACCATCATAGTCTTTTTTTTCTTTTACCGCCCACCATATTCCTTCTACAAGATTAATTCTTGTGTATGTTTTCTTTATGGTCTGTGGGAGCCCCAATCCCAGTCTTTAAGACAAACACATTTCAAATTTCAAATAATATGTAACAGACTATATATTTTTAGAAATTTCAGGAGAGATACTTTGGGAAAAATCTCGATTGTACTTTGTTACCCAAAGTTTTGAATACAAAGTATTTGAGGTTGATCTATCATTATCTTTATTTGAGCTTCCCATGTCCACTCTGTTAAAGTTCTCTTATGCATGCAGGACATCTTCTTTTTTATTTTTATGTGATAAAAAATCTTTAGTTAAACTATGATGGATGTGAGGAAATTTTTCGTATTTGCTTTAAATGTGTGAATGTGCTCGGTTCCTAGTCCTTTCACAGGAAATTTCTTATAAAAGGAAACAAAACATTTTCCTTTTATTTTTCTTACAATATTTTTATTTCTTTGAATTACTACGACGTACTTCTGCAAAGTCCCACATTCTGAAGGCCTAAAATTCCCAACAAAATCTAAAGAGGAGTACCACCTCTATAAAAACACAGGGGGATTTACATCCTCGTGAGGTTGTCGTCTTGGTCCTAATGGATTCAAGTGTCAACAAGGTTATAGTGGTAGCGATCAGAATCGACCCCCTGTCACACGAGTGCAAGACCAACCCACTTGTCGATTCCACTAGTGATAAAAAAAAAACAGTTGAAATTATAGAGTAGGGGTTTTTAGACATCTATTATAAACAATATGTAGACCTAAACACTAAACACATATATTTTATATAGTATCTAAAGTTCATTAAACCTTAAATTCAATTTTTATTCAAGATTCTACAAAGAAACAAAACTTCAAAGGAGGTTTTTGTTTTTTGTCTTTCTAGGGATATAGACATAAAGACAAATGCAAATTTCTCTTATTAGAAAGGTATTTTTTCTCTTATACAAATAAGACTTCTAGTATCCACTACAAAGAACCATGTATACATTTCAAAAGAACGCATAGAAAAAAAAACTTATCAATTTGAGTAGGCCTAATGGTTAAGAACATGTGTTTCCTCTTAGGAGGCCACATGTTCAAATCCAGAGGGAGGTAAGGTATG
Organism: Picea glauca; assembly: GCA_000966675.3. Lineage (NCBI taxonomy): Eukaryota > Viridiplantae > Streptophyta > Pinopsida > Pinales > Pinaceae > Picea > Picea glauca. The sequence goes on along the minus strand of JZKD02S0047617.1, from coordinate 101,603 downwards.
TAAAATTTCATAGAATTTAGTAGTCAAATTGTTGCATGAAGGGGGTCCTTTGTCCCACAAACAAAGGGGTCTCATACACCAATTTGGTTTCTGACTCAGTTGTGACCTTCAAATTAGATTATTAGTATTTAAAGTATCCCTATTATATATCATAGTGAGCACTTTTGTCACCAAGCAAGATGAGGATAAATAAAAATTCAATTTGCAAAGGTTTGCAAATTGGCCTTTGGATTTTGCACATAACATTACTTTTCACAAAAGCACTTAACCTAAAATCTTCATTTACCATGAAAATATTGCATAAAACATCCATTCAATATGTTATTAGCGGTTAAAATGCTTAAAATAGATAGGAAGTCATTCGCAACATAATCTAGAAGTGAAAATAAGCATAAGCATAACATGGATTAAGTATGTATTTGTAGAATTTGGATGACTCATTGACTAAAGAACTCAATCTATAAACCTTGACAAACTCGATTCTTTTACACAAAAGAAGACAATTTCACTCTTACAAAGGCAACTTTTCTCTTATACAAATAGCATATTTTGGTTTCTAATGCAAGGGACCATGCATTCATACCACAAGAACACATGGCAGTAATAGTCATCAAACAATGTAGGGAATATTCCTATTATCTATCATAATGAGCAATATTGTCACTAAGTAAGAAGGTAGATAAACAAAATATCAATTTCCATAGGATCACTATAAGAAGATTTGCAAGCTAAGCTTGGACTTTTGTACTAGCTAGCCAAATTTACTTACATACAA
>JZKD02S0047617.1:83371-95491 GCA_000966675.3 Picea glauca | reverse complement strand
AAATGATGAACAACGGAAAATATGTGAGAATCAATTAAAACAAAAAAGCAATGAAGAGTTTCTTTGTCATAATATTAGAAGACAAACATTTATATCTTTAAAAGGTCAGAAACAAAGTATATGAAGATAAATCTTGCAACCTTCGCTACTTTTAAAAGATTAGGTTTAGAAAAACATAATGATAATTAAGAAAGATATACATTCAATGAAGAGGAGAAAACTTCACCAACAGCTAACACGCAGGAATCTTGTGAAAACATCCTTTTATATTACTGGAAAATATCTTGATAAAAATTACAGTGCTTATAGCTTGTTAGGGCGTAAAGATCAACCCCCAATACTTCGAAGTTTGAAGTATTTATAATCAAAAGTACAAACGACCTTGTCATCAATGATGAGGATGTGGTGGATTCTAAACCTAACTAACTAAGTAACATAATAAAAAATGATAGGAACTGTCGATGATTTGTCGTATCCTCTGCTGAATTTGGGGAAGGTTGTTGGTGAATCATCCATGTGACTTTAACTGCTCTACGTGATGACTCAAATTGTAAACCTCATCTCTCATTCGATCAAAGTGCACAGCTCCTCCCATCTTTCCTGACTGGGAATGGTGACTTTGAGCAGTCTTTGGTAGATTTCATCCACTTCAGTGTATTGGGAAAAAGACGGCTTGGTGATGAAAATGTATTTGATTTTGTGTTGGATACTGAGGTCCGACTATAGAGTCTCCAAAAATGCCTTACCTCTGATGCTGCCCCGAATTCCTGAAAACTTGGAACTGTCCTTGGCCACTGTAACCATTTTTTGCTTATAGTCATAAAGGGTCATCAACTTGTCATTTAGAACCAATAAACCCGGAAGACCTTTCTTCTACAAAACATCAATCTTGCTAAAGAATCTCTACACTCTGATATCCATGTTTTGAATCTTCTCCTCCAGCTGCAACATTAATCCTCTTTTGGTCAGAACTCTTTTAACCTCCATAATGGTTTCTATCCTATCTTCAACCTTCAGGTCTTCCAACTCTTCTCTTGTCTTCGAGTTCATGAACTTGATGATTTCATTTGCTTCTGTAGACATTTCCCCTAGCTCTCATTTTATCTTATCAATGGTCTGCCTGCTCCTTAGCACCAGCTCATGTTGTTCAAACATAATTTGCACCATGGGCCAGATTTAATTTATGGATTTGGAGATATCTATCCAAATATTCTCCTTGGCTTCTGCTAGTGTTTCCCCCCCCACAGTTTTCTTTTGCAACTGTTGTATTTCCTGTCGGAGTTTTTCTAATGTTTTCCTCTTTATGTTGTAGCTTGTTTGGTAGGAAGCCGTAAGCTCCTTAAGATTCTCTATCTCTTTCTTCATTCTATTGATTTTTGTTCCTTGTAGGGCCATCTCCTCCATTGATTTTGATAACTCTACATATTTATCCAGAGCTGTCAGTGGGGTGGCTGATGGAAGTTCTGTTGTGGTGGTTGTTGATACAATTGTTGTGCTAACTCATGTGAGAGGAACTGCACTCAGTGGAATCACTTCCATGGGAACTGTCTATTCCTTTTATTTTACTAGCCTTTCCAACTCTGCCTCCATTTCCTTTATCTGTGCATTTTGTTCCATAACTAACTTTAGCAATTCCTCCTTATCACCTTCTATCTCATCTATCTCTTTGTCCTGTGAGTCTTCTGTAGCTGGCAATTTCAGTTGCTTCCTCAGAGATGTTATGTCAGCATTCGTTTTCTTGAGTAACTCTTCAATTGCTTTCACGTTTGAGGGGTCATATCCAATTGTGAGCACCAATTATTCTAAAGACTTAATCTTGTTATCCTTTGCAAAAGATGATATTTTCTCCAGCTTTCATTGGGTCTGGACATTGTTTAGAAAAACCTACAATTTTACAGCAGTAGTGGAAGCATGGGCCAATGTGAAGAAAACCGTCTCTCCAATCTGCCTGTGCAAATCCATCTGATCAGTTGGATGAACTTGCCTGGCATCAAATTCAAGAGTTGACCTTTTGTAATCAATGATCTCTTTTGGATGGGGCACCTGTGCTTGCAAAAATGCCATGTGCATTCTTCCCTTTTCTGTATCGAAAGAAGAGAGTAATCTATGATGTGTTGTTGAGGTCTGCTTCCAAAATTGAGCATAGGTGTGACTTGTCAACATCTCATTCTTCTTCTTGATTAAATCATACTTTTCAAAAATACTCATCTTTGTAGATGATCGTGGATGTGTGGTGATGACAGTGGTATCAGTCTACTTCTTTGAGGAAGAAGTAGACATGCTTTGCTGACTTCTTGAAAAAGGTGAAGAGTGCTCTCCCTTGACTATTGTGGTGGACTGGGTCTCTTCCACTTTAGACTTGTCAGTAGTGTGAGTGTTTTTAGGCCTTTTCGTGTACACCTGGAAATCCTCTGCTGACACTTCAGTGACCGAAGGGGAGACATCCTTCCTGGGTCTTTTCTCTTTTGGTACCTGTGGAGTGGTAGTTTGTGAAATAATGGTTAGAGGAGACTGTTGTTCAGTGTCTTCCAGAGTGTTCACCTCCCATTCTGTCTGGTTCACAATTTTTCAATTTCTGGTTTGAGCGTATGAGTGTATGGGGAACTTGTGTTCTTCAATCTCATATCCACAATGATCCCACATGGATCATAGTGCCAGATGAAACTAGTACTAAATTTCATTTGATTTAATAATTTTTCTGCCTCTTCCCCAACAGCTCGACTATTGCAGATAAAGGGTCCTATCTGCCCTTTGATTCTCAACTATTGTTTCTTATTTAGAGATACAAAATGTATATCATTTGAATTGATCATTTGTCTAATATACTCCAAGGCAAATATCCTATCAGGAAAGTAATTGGGTAGTTTGTATGGAGCTAAATCACACCCATATACTCTGATTTTTGTTTGATTTTGATATAGGTACCAATCTCCAGACTTGGCGAGGTCTGAGAGGTGCAATATTCTTTGAATCTCCTCATTTATCCTTGGCTCTGATCTACCACTAAGCATGCTCACAACTGGATGGTAAATTTTCCTAATGAACTATTTGAAACTAAACTCTGTGGAGTTTCTTCTAAGAAATGAAGTCCAAGAGGTTACAACCTGTGGTTTGACGTCCTGGTCCATTTTATGCATTGGGAAAGAGAGCCTTTCTACTTGAAATAAGGTGAACATGTAAGCCAGTATTGAAGAATACCGAAACATGCCCTCTGTGGTGAATTTTACAAGATGTTCATGGATGTTCTCTGCTAGAAAAGTGTTGTAGTCGAACTGGATGGTGGCTTTTTCTTCAGCAGAGAAAATGGATAAGAAACCCAAGATAGGTTCATCCACCCATTCATCTGAGAAGTAGCTGAGCATAAAACATAGCGATGAAATAATTTGGTTTCCCTTTTCTGAAAATAGTGAGGAATGGTAAGGGGGATTTATCTTGGGGAATTGTGCATCCTGTGGGAGGAAAATCTCAAAAATCTGGGATATTTGGGGAAAATATAGGTTCTGTTACATTTATATTAGAACTTCAAAGGTGAGGGGAGAGTGGGATTCATCTCTAGATATTTGCATCATTTGATCAATGGCTTCGGGTTTGATAAAAAAAATAGTTTCTCTGGACAATGAAACTATGGCTCTTTGATCAAGGAGGTAATGAGCCTGACATTTGAGGGTGAACTCAGGAAAATGGTGGATTTGAGGAAAAATATACAGAGGGAGATTTGACACCCAGAGCCCGATCTCATCACTTTGATCCATGAATGTGTCTTTAAACCATGACTACAATTCGATGAGATCGAATTTTCACTTGGTCTCTAAGATAAGGTAATCCTTTTCTACTAAAGGGATCCGGTCAAGGTCGACAGGAGGTGGGAGGAAGGGATTTTCCTTGACTTCTGCTCTTTTAGATTTAGGCGCCATCGATCCAATAGGTACCTGCAAACTGAAACAAAAGCATTAGTAGGTAGTGGCTATGGATGGGTTGCGGATTGAAATGGTGAGGAGAGTGTGTTTCTAGTGTGCGGAGAGTGTGAGCAGTGTGCGAATGGCGGAAACGGGGCTAATGTTTGAGTGAATGGGTATCTGTTGGGTGCGGGGGATAGGTTAGCAGGCAAACGAATATGTTAGCCTGTAATAAATGGCCAACAGATCATTTGTAGCGTGAGGTGACAAGTGAAGGACGGGTGACGGGTGTACTGGGATGATGTGGAGGTCGGTAATTGGAGGATAGGAAAGTGGAAGGTGACCTGTGACGGGTGAATAGAGGGGAATAACTGACAGAGTTATGAGACGAGACTCATGGGAGTGGGTAGTGGAATATGACGTCAGGAGGCGGCGGGATAGTGGAGGATGATGTCATGAGGTGATGGTGGTGTAGAAATGATGATATGGCAGTATGTCGGAGGGTGTTAAAGCAGTATGTGGTTTGGAGTGGAGGGGGACTGATGCAACATATTTACGCCATGATAGGATGGGGCCCGCTGGGAAAAACCGCCCATATTGGACCCCCCCCCCCACCATTAAAGGCAAAATGATTGAGGGGGTTTGGAATCTCTTGTAGGTCATATATCCAAACGTCATTGGATCAACCATTGATCTATGCACGCTCCTTAACATCTATATCGGACCCCCCTTCGTCGTTAAAGGTAGAATGGTCTGGGGGGTCTGGAATCCACTGTCAGTCGTTGATCTACACGTCGTTAGATCAACCGTCGATCTAAGCATGTTCTTTACTCTTCACATCAAACCCCCCCTCCTGTTAAAGGTATAACAGTCGGGGGGTCCGGGATCTGCTATCCACCGTTGATCTACGCGTCGTTAGATCAACCGTAGGTTTCTGGGCACTCTTTACTCTCTAGGCACGAATCAAAAATGTGCAGCGAAACTTAGGATAGTGCTCTTTTTGTGGGTTTTTTCTTCTTCCTTTGCATTTTGTCACCATGGGGTTAGGAAAAACACTTCAAACATCCAAATCATGAAATTTCATCAACATCATGCATGTCTTATTGAAATAAAACCAACTAACCTATATTCTAACCTAGTTACCTATCACATTTAGCCCAGATTAGACTGTTGGGCTAAGAAATTACTCTACCCTGGGGCTATTTGACCAAGATTATACATTTTGATCAAATTTATTCACTAGCTAACCTATCTACTTGGCTAAGATTAAATAGTTTAGCCAAGCTTATTCACTAATCCTATCAACATGAATTCAAAAGGACTTGGCCATGTTTAAACTGTATGGATCAAGTTATTACTATTGCATGGGGCTTTGTCCATTTTTTTTTATGCCCTCTTTTATGTTTTTTCTCAGTTTTTCTTTTTTCTTTTCTTTTCAAATCATTTGCAAAATGAAACATTATTTGAAATCCCAAAGACAGTAAAGGGATAAAATTTCAGTCACCAATTGATCCTATGAATTATAGGGTTATAACAGGAAGAAGGGGATAAAGGTCCAGAGGGTAAAAGTAGTTGGAAAAAGATAAAATCCAAAATATCAAAACCTTTAGATGCTTCGCACAGGGATCCCCGAGAAAGAAATAAAAGGCTTCTTAGTAAGAAAAGGAGGGACCCATAAAATAAATAAAACTCAAGACCTAGTTGGTGGATAGGGGGTCTCATCATGAGCGAGCCTATTAGGTCCATGGGAATGTAGCGGTATGACACTACCATTCAGTTGGTCATCATGCCAGGGTAGTGGTCCTTGGTAGCATATCCAAGAGAAAAGGGGTCTCGTCACGAGCTAACCTTCTCATCTCCATGAAATTATTGTGGGTAACACTGTCACCACTGGTCACCACGCCAAGGCAGTGTCCCCGAGATTTTCTCTTGAAAGTAAAAGCAATAAGATAAAAGGTAAAAAGGCATTGAGTGTGATTAGAAACATTTGCATCCATGACAAGGTGCAGCTCACCCTCTTCAAAGGCACCCACAAGTAAGCCAGACACTTCCCTATCATCACTGCACTTATTGCCCAAACATCCCCATACCATCTCATGCACTTACATGATCTAGATTGGTCTTCACCTAGAAACATCCCACATATAAAGAGAATTATCCCAATGGGATGTCCTAAAACCCTCTCCAAACATGGCTTGTAGAATAGCATAACGTCTTTGAGCACTTGTCTGGGAAAGGGGGGTTTTATGCACATGTTTTTGTAACTTGATTATTAGATGTGATTGGCATTGCTATGATCCCTGTGATTTATGATCCCATGGAGGGTGTACTTGTTGTTGTTGTAGGACCATGATCGACGAATAGGTACACATGGGGAGATGATTAGCTCGGACCTCCATAGGGATAAAATCCCACTAGATGGATGTTGAGACCCCAACTAGGGGCAAACATATACCAGAGGTTTGCATCGGAGAGTGAGGAGGATGTTCCACCAGAGACAACCTAGAAGGCCTGGACCCAGGGGGGTCTTTCCCTCCCACCATGATGTTGGCCCTTGGCATCATCATTCAGAGCCTTGACTTCACCCAAGTGAGGCACCCAGCTTGAGGACGACATTGGTTGGCACGTGTGGCAGTTCCAGAGGGGTTTTGAGCCCCAACGTTCCACTTGGAGGGCTAACGTTCCAACAAGGAGGATAACGTCACCCTAGGAGAGGCATGACATCACCCTAAAAAAATTAAATTAGGGTTTTATTTGACAAATTTATGTAAAATTGGATTTTCTCATGTAAACTAGCTATGTTGGCCTTTTTGACCTAATTTTGTAATTAAAGGTAATTTTGATTGTACAAATAAGGGATTTTCCCCTTGTATTTTTTTATCATTCTTTGAATCACATAAGTGAGGTCTGAAATTCATCTCCCTTAGGGTTTATTGGCTGAAATTAAGTGGTGTGCAACTCTTGGAGGAGGCTCATTTTGGTATTGTTTTGGCATTTTCTTGGTGGAAAGTATTCAACTAGGATATACGCTAGATTATTCTTAGTGAATGTAAGTGGATTTATGCAATTCTTCTTTGATTTGAATGGTTATAGTACATTTACTTTGAATTTTGCTAAGATTATGAAATTGCTAGCTTCAAACCCTAGGAGATCAAGCACATGTTATTGTCCTTGTCTCAATAGTTTTTAACCTACTAGATTTTGCTAAGAAAATCTATCCTTTTCATGTGCTATAGTCCTACCATTGTAGCACTCTAGCATCATTTTCTTCATCAAGCCTTCATGTACTTCAAGCTTGAGCAAAAGAAGAAGGAAAACTGCTAGGGCCTAGGGTTACCTACTTCCTAGTAGTCGTTTTCCTTCTAGGGTTTTTTGATTGAGGCCTTGGGTTACCAACACCTCAACCATCATCCCTCTTGTCCTTATATCACACATTATCATTTGATTCCTTCAATATTGTTGCTGCAAAAGGTGACTCCATTAGCCCTAAAGACATTGATCTAGAACTTATGTTTGATTAATTGATGAGAGAAACCCTTAAATCTTCTACCTCAAGCTAATTACTAACCTTTCCTAACCCTAGATTAGACTAATACACTAAAATTCTTGTTGTTGTTATAAAATTAAGCTACAACCAATTATTACAGCAGTAAAATCTCTTAAAAGAAATTACAAAAGTTTATTTTTACATTGCCTCATTAGCTTCTGACAAGTGCTAGTGTATTGCTATTGTTAGAATATCATTTTAGGTCATTTTGAAGCTTATTTAAGGCATTGATTGTGAAGCTATCATCTTATATATAGTTATTTGATAGATTTTTGTTTGCATCATCTCAAATCAACTTATTGCTTTCATGGACAAATTCCAAGGTTTTATGAAGAATTAACATCAATTGTACTTGCAAAAATAGTGTTTTCTTGTTGCTTTGTTCTGGGTAGGTACACTCAAGCATATCATTACTTCATTTGTGAAAACTTTGGGAAATTTTGATCGGTGTGACTTGTGAGAGGGGATATCTTTTCTTGATACTTCAACCTTTGCCTTCTCAAACCCCCAGGTCACCGGGGACATCTCCCTTGGGCTATCACCCCTAAATAGAAAGAGGTGTCTTATTAAGGTGACGGTGATAGGAAAACCTCATGTTATGCCAATTTTCCCTCCTTTAGTCTTTCCCTTTTGGACAAGTACAAATTGCACGATAACATTTTGGCACCTTTGTCAGGGAACACTGAGTCAATTCTGCTCAAAGATGACACTTTTCGGTAAGCCTTTTCTCAAAAGACTTTACGATGCAAAGCTTACCTAGTGACTCCACTGAGGGTGATCCCCTCATCCCTTTGATAGTTTCAAAAAAAAAATCTAGCGACTCCACAAACCTTAGGGAGGTACACCAAACCTCCCCTATCCTTTAGAATAAAACCTTCCTGAAACTCTCCTATAGTAAAATAATTGTTTGGAGGCAATCTTCCCTTGAACACAATGTCTAGCGCAGGAACTCAGACTCTTAATCCAAACGAAGCCAATAACCCAAAGCAATGGTCATCCAAGCTCTTCAAACTGCTAAACGAGACTCATGGGAGTGGGTAGTGAAATATGACGTCAGGAGGCGACGGGATAGTAGAGGATGATGTCATGAGGCGGTGGTGGTGTAGCAATGTCGGTATGGCAGTATGTCGGAGGGGGGTAAAGCAGTAAATGGTTTGGAGTTGAGGGGGTCTGACGCAACAAATTTACACCACGATAGGATGGGGCCCACTGGGAAAAACCACCCATATCGGACCCCCCCCCCCACCGTTAAAGGCAGAATGGTTGGGGGGTCTATCTCTTGTAAGTCATAGATCCAAGCATTGTTGGATCAACCGTCAATCTATGTGTGCTCTTTAACCTCTATATCGGACCACCCCCAACGTTAAAGGTAGAACGGTCTGGGGGGTCCGAAATCCATTGTCAGTCGTTGATCTACGCATCGTTAGATCAACTGTCGATCTAAGTGTGTTCTTTACTCTTCACATCGAACCCCCCCCTTCCTGTTAAAGGTAGAACAATCGGGGGGTCCGGGATCTGCTATCCACCGTTGATCTACGTGTCGTTAGATCAACCGTAGGTTTCTGGGCACTCTTTACTCTGTGGGCACGAATAAAAAATGTGCATCGAAACTTAGGATAGCGCTCTTTTTGTGGGTTTTTGTTGCTTCCTTTTCATTTTGTCACCATGGGGTTAGGAAAAACACTTCAAACATCCAAATCATGAAATTTCATCAACATCATGCATGTCTTATTGAAATAAAACCAACTAACCTATATTCTAACCTAGTTACCTATCACATTTAGCCCAGATTAGACTGTTGGGCTAAGAAATTACTCTACCCTGGGGCTATTTGACCAAGATTATACATTTTGATCAAATTTATTCACTAGCTAACCTATCTACTTGGATAAGATTAAATAGTTTATCCAAGCTTATTCACTAATCCTATCAACATAAATTCAAAGGGACTTGGCCATGTTTAAACTGTATGGATCAAGTCATTATTATTGCATGGGGCTTTATCCATTTTTTTTATGCCCTCTTTTATGTTTTTTCTCATTTTTTCTTTTTCTTTTCTTTTCTTTTCTTTTCAAATCATTTGCAGAATGAAAATTATTTGAAATCCCAAAGACAGTAAAGGGATAAAATTTCAGTCACCAGTTGATTCTATGAATTATAGGGTTATAACAGTGGCTCCACCTGGGGATGGTACTTTCCTTGTGAAATTCCAAGAATCCTGCTTCCTGATGTCCTGAAAGATTTTCTTCAGAGGTTCTTCTGCTATCTAATTTGTTTTATTTTGAAAAATTTTGGTGACATTGTCCAGTGGCTTAGGGCCTTCTTTGCGGGATTCAACCATCTGATCAAATCACCCACTCATAAACTGCAAGTAAAATAAATGGTTTGTACAATGGAGATGGGTGGAAAAAGCCTTTATTGGGGTGGTGAATAATGCTTCAACATCCTGGCATTCACAGGTCCACCTGGCAGGTCTGTTCCATCACTGTTCTTGAGCAGAAAAGCGTTATTTCCTTTGAATGCCTGAATCATGTAAGGACCCTTCCACAATATATCAAACTTTCCATGTTTACCCTTATCTTCGTTCCTAGAGTCCCACCTCAGTACCAAGTCACCTAAATCAAAATCATCTTCTTTAGTTCCTTTGTCAAAAATATTTTTGATGTTTTCCTAGATGACCTGAGTTTTGTTGTATACTTCTTCCCTAGACTGCTGCAAATGGATCATCTAGTTTATTCTTCTTTGGGAATCATTTGGCTCAGCTTGCATCTCTTGCAATAGTTTCAAGACAGGGACCCCCAAAGAGGTATGGAAAACTACTTCAGTTCCATAGACCAACTGGTATGGAGACATACCAATTGACCTCTTAGTGGTGAGCCTATCAGCCTAAAGCACAAAAACCAGTTTGTTATGCCAGGACTTCTTATTTTCTTACAGTGTCTTCTTAATGATGTTCACCAGAGTTTTATTTGAGGACTCGGCTAGCCCATTTCCCTGAGGGTAATATGTTGTGGAGTGTCCCAAAGTTATGTGATATTGGCTACAAAACTCTATGAGCCTTTTGGATCGAAAAGCTGCTGCATTGTCAGTTATGATTTTTCTAAGACATCCAAAACGAGACAAAATATTATTTTCCAGAAATTTAATGATGATAGAGTCAGTAGCTTTCCTGCATGGTATAGCTTCGATCCACTTCGTGAAATAGTCTGTGGCAGTGAGAATCTACCTATGCTGACCCAAATAAAGAGGATGTATCTCTATGACGAAGTCCTAACCCCATTGCTGAAAAGGAGCTTCAACTGAAATGGGTTTCAGGGGCAAAGGTAGAAGTTTCTTTTTACCTTCGAAGACTTGGCATTTATGGCATGAGGTGACTCTTTGATGTACATCAGCAAACAATGTGGTCCAGTAAAACCCAGCCCTGAGGATCTTATTTGTTGTTGTCTTCCAGCTCAGATGCCCACCACAGTCTCCTACATGAAAATCCTGCAGAACTTTGTCAGCTTTGTCTTTCAACAGGAAATTAAGCAAGATACCTCCAGGATCTTTCCAATAAATATTACCTTCTAGAATACAAAATTTTAATGCTTTTAATTTCAAAGACCTGTCTTTAGTTTTGGTTAGACCAGGGGGAGCTTGTAAATTGTGTAGGACAAATATCAGGTCTGCGTACCATGGAGAGTTTAGGAATACCTCTTTCACGCTTGGAGTCGCCTGCTCTCCCTGCTCATCTTATGCATCCAAGAAATTAATATCTAAAGCATGGAAATTGGATTCAACCATCAACTTTGAGAGACCCTAACCTTTGATCAGTTTAGTAGGCTTAATATCTATATCATATTCCATAATAACAACAATCCACTTTCCTCTTCTACCATCTAGACTATCCTGAATTAGAATGTCCTTTACCACTGCATTTGGAACATAAGCAATTGTGTGGGAATGGAGAATATAGACTCTAAATTCTTTTATTTCTTTTACCAAAGAAAAAGCTTGTTTCTCCATTATTTTATAATTCAACGCAACATCTCTTAAGGCTTTGATGAAAAAGGCTATGGGTTGTTCATACCCTTTGCTATTTTTCTGCAGTAATACTGTTGTGATGGTGTGTTCAAATGCAAAAGAAAAAAGGTAAAAGTCTTTGGTGAAGTCTGGACTGATCAACATTGGAGCTTGTGTGAGTGCATGTTTAACCTGCTCAAATTATTGCTTGGATTCAATGTTCCATTTTATTTTTGTGTCTTTTTTCAACATATTTGTGATGTTCCTGAGAAGCTCAGCCAAGTTGGGTATGAATCTTCTTAGGAAGTTTATTTTTCCGATGAAAGATTGTAACTCTTTAATGTTCCTAGGGTGTCTTAGTTTCTAGATGGATTCTATTCTGTTGGGATCTATTTTAATTCCATCCTTAGAGATTATGTGTCCCAATAGCTTGCCTTCCTCTAACCCGAAAAGGCTTTTCTTGGGATTCAAAGAGATCCCAAATTTTCTGCACTTCTCAAACACTAGTCTGAGATGTCGTAAATGTTCCTCATCAGATTAGGAGTAAAAAGGTACATCATCCAGATAAATGACTATAAACCTGTCAATCTCGTCCACAAAATCAATGTCCATTGCTCTTTGGAAAGTGGCACCAACGTTCATCAAACCGAAGGGAATCTTCACATACATGAAGGT
>JZKD02S0047617.1:45420-72372 GCA_000966675.3 Picea glauca | reverse complement strand
AACTTCCCGCCCTTTCTGAATCTTGAACTTCGCGACTTCGTGAATCTGGATGTTGTACTCTCGGTTCTCTGACTCATGAAACCCCAAAATGGTCAACAAAGGTTTGACCTTCGTGTCGGCGAGTGTGCCACATGTCCACTCTCAGATGGACGATCCTAATTCTCTTCATAGCTTCGCCACTCGTGAAGTTGGAAGACCTCCCTTTCTGACCTTCGATGCCTGAATCCCCAATATGGGTGATTTCGTGACACGTGTCCTTCCAATCGGATGGCTCAGATTCTTTTCGCTATTTCAGGACTTCGCACCTCGCGACCTCACGAGTCTTGATGCAAAGATTTTGACTCTTCAACTCACGAAACACCGAAATGTGATTTACGTGGACGATCCAATGGCCCTGGTTGGTTCGGATCCTATGGTCCATCCTCCCGAGAATTACACTCGACGAATGCTGTCATAACTCCCTTCCTCCTCTGTGAGATCTGACGGCTCTCGAAATTTCGTGAATTCTCCACGGAGAATTCCGACCGTCGAATTCCTCCTTGACGATTTCAGTGATATGAACACGGTATCTCCTTTTAGAACTTGTCCTCCTCGCGAAACGATATCACTACGCCTTCTCCCGACAATTCAAGGCACTAAACTTCTTGAGATTTTCTTTGACAACTCGAGTCTTCAAGAAGACTCCTGCACGCATTCCTTGCGGCAACTCTTCAATACTCCCAAGTATTGAATTCTTTGACTCTGTGCATTCTGTGCGACAGCAGTCTTTCCACAGTTTCACATAGGTTGCAGACCCTGAGACTCTTCTCAGCCAGCGCACACTTTGCACGGCTCCTATGATTAACTTGCACTTCTGCGAGAATGAGAACAGTGTTATCTCTCCTGAGCTTGCAGAGATGAACTCTGACTTCTATCAACGCACACCTTGCGGACAATTTCGTTGCACTCCTTGCAAGAAAACTCTTGCTCAGACAGAGAAACAATTGAAACTCATCCTTACTCTCCTTCTCTTCATATTTCAAAGATTAAACACGAAATCATACATTCACGCAGAAAAGAAAAATGCATAACAGAGAGTAAACAATCATGAGCATAACATTCAATCATGCATACACAGAAAGTATTTGAATGCCATGATTCTGAATCAAACTTCATATATATTAATCTCAGAACTTTTGTACATGGGGTTCTTCTACAAAGTTTTCTTCTTCTGCTCTCCTATGCTCTCTTCAATATGCTACTAATAATGTTACAACTATACAATGAGGGTGTTTATATCTTGTTTCCCTCCGACTCCTAAATCTGTCAAATCTAGGAATTTAACGCTATCTACTTACATTAACTAACATAAATTCCTTCACCTAATACAGACGAGAGCGGGACGCTCAAGGTTTGTTTACAATATCGAAGTATGCCCTTCCTTAATTGCTACATTTAAATTTGGCGCATCCAACTCAAAACAATTCAAACAATTTATCATGTGTCAAAATGCGTTGGTGTGTGCCCCACGTTCACTTGATGTTGGCAATGCTCCTGCATCAGAAATCAAAGTCTCTTTTAGGGGGTAATCCTGGTATTTCCTTAAACACATCTTCAAACTCTTTTAGTACTACATAATCTTCAATATTTGACACCATATCTTTAGGTGTTTCTTACATATGAGTTGCAAATATTTGACACCCTTTTCTGTAACATTTCTTCAGCTTCAATGCTTAAATTTCTTTTATGGTTATTGCCCTAGGAATTCCCTGCATTGTCTTTAGGTTCCCTTCCTCATCCAAGCAAGTAAATTCCTTGTTATGACATTCTAAGATAGCATGATGTTGGTCCAACCAATCCATCCCAATTAGACAGTCATAGGAACCTAAAGGAAATATTTTCAAATCTGCCCTAGTGTCCAATCCATTCATGTCCATAAGACATGAATTAACCATCTCATTAACTTTTCTTTTGGCTCTAGTAGCCAGTTGCACCAACCAAGATTTTCCATGCTTGCTTCTTGTAAAATGTAAACTTTCCACCATCTTAGGATCTATATAACTATGACTAGCTCCTGAATCAATTAAAATAGCAATGGTTTGGTTGTTGATCATACCTTCCACTTCAATCATATGTGGTTGATACTCTGCTTTCTTGTTTTCCAAGGGTACATAGATCCTTTGTACATTTATGCCCATGTCTTCCATTGTTTCAGCTTGTTGTACATTGTGAACAGTTCTCACTTTTTCACCTTTGTGAGGAAAATCTCTTAACATATGATCTCCTTTACAACCCCAACATTGAATATGTGGTTTCCTTGGCCTTTGCCCCCCTGTCTCAATCATTCTGGCTTATCTAGAACTTGGTTGTCCCTGAGGACTATTTCTGAAGAATGGTGTCTTAGTCCCCTTCTTCCTCTGATCCATCTTGAATTTCTTCTTGTCTTCCCAATCTTTTTGGAAATTTGACCTTGTTTTTTACTGATCATATAGGCATTTAGCTCGCCTTATGGTCTCCTCCAATGTTTTGGGAACATAATTTTGTATTTTTTCACTGATAAATGATGGCAATCCACTCAAATACCTTTGAATCTTAACTGTCTCATCCTTGATGAAAGAAAATACTTCAGCAGTAACTCTAAAAACCTTATTTCGTATTCATCTATGGTCATACTCCCAAGCTTGAGTTCAAATAACTCTTTCATTTTATTTTCATAGTATCTCTTATTCAAGTATTTCTTTTCAAAATACTTCTTGAATTCCCTCCTAGTAACATTTTTCTCTTTAAAGTGTTGCACATTTCTAAGTTGATCCCATCACATGGATGCCTTTCGCTTGAGTTGATAGATGGAAATTCTTCCTTCTGCATGAGAAGAATAATTATGCAATTAAAAATAATTTCTCATGCCCAGCAGCCATGTCTCTGCATCTTCATCCTTCTTGTGCTCACCATCAAATGTAGGAGGTTTGATTTTGTTCATTTCTCCTCATAGTTTATGGGTGTTATATATGCACTAAATCCCTCAATTAAATTGTCAACCCGGGGTAAGTAAACATAGAGTTGTAGCACTATATGTTCCAAGGAAGAAAATCTAAAGGAAGTATGATGTAACTAAGGAGATGGTCTATCTAAGGGTTAATCTACTTAAGAAAATACTATCAGTGAGAAAACCCTATTAAAGAAATTGAACTATTTACCCTAAGAACTTTTAAACAATGGATTGATGGATTGATGGATTGTTCCTAAAGAAGCAAATCAAAAACCTTACTTTGAACAAGTTAACCTATTTAATCTAATGAGAAACATCAACTAACCTATTCAATCTATTCAACTTAATGAGAAACGACAACAGCAAGTTAATCTATTCAATCTATTGAATCTAATGAGCATCAGCAAGTAAGCAAGTAAGCAATCAAACAACTAACCTAGTAAAACGCATTCAGCAAGTAAACCTATCAAAACTATTTAGAAAATAAACTAATCAAAATTATTCAGCAAGTAGACTCTATTCTTAAGATAAATCTCATAATCATTTCTAATTTGCAAAGGGAAATCTTAACCTACTTAATCAAAAGCATCATGACAGTATTCAGAGATTAATCAAAAACTATTCTTAATCTATAAAAACAAGAAACTTCAAAGATGATGATTATGTCTTCGGTGCCTAATGACATCACGATGGAATCTAACGATTAGTGATAGCTCAAGAGGAATGAATTCAATATTTACTTCTATGGAGAAATGAAAAGTATGAATCAAACAATCTAACAAGAGCTTATCCATCATAGAAGAAATATTAACTATCCTGAAAATCCATGTGATCTCTCAATTTCATGCATCAATCATTGATGATAAGAAAACATTATTATACTTAATTCAAATGCACTCTTATGCTAATTCAAGTAAATCTATGAGGCTATAAACTTATGATTAAAAAATTAATCCAAATCCAAACTTCTAATTAAAATCATAACTCGAATATAAAATTGAGATTTCATAAATTAAACTAAGCTTAATTCTATCATTAAAAACTCAGATTGCAAATTAAAATGCTTGTAAAAACATAATCCAAAACCTACTTCTATTCTAGCACACTAAGACCATATTGATAATCAAAATAGATTCATGAAAGCATAGATAAACTGCGAATTAAATCAATTAACAAAACTCGCAACTATTAATCCATCGAAACTTGCAAAAGAAACTTTGTATTAAACTAATGCTTTGTTTTAAAAACTACTCTGTTTCAACCTACAAAAATCAATTTAACTTTTAACACAAAAACAAAGTTAGTATCTTGCAAGCCATTCACTAATAAATAAAAGACATAGCATAATAGATAGTTATCTCCTACAAGCAACCTGCAAAAGGGAAATTAACAATTAAATGATGAACAACAAACACACAGCATTTAAAATGACAAAACACATATAACAGGGAAATGGAGTAAATGATAACTACACAATTTAAATATGCAATATATCTATCTAAGTATTCACCCAGACCATTGGTGGGGCTCCCAGCAGGTCGTGGCTACTCCTCAATAGCAAATCGCAAGCTTAATCAACACAGTTCTGGCATTAAATTAAAAAAAACAAGTCTTAACACAAGTGTGCATAAATGTCTGAGTTACACAGTGAAATGTATTCTAACCATTCTTGTTTTTTATTTGGCCACTATTGGTGGTATTTATAATGATTACAATTCGATAGGTCGACCACTAGAAGGGTCGACCTCCTCTAAAAATAGTAAATCCCATTATATATGCTCTAATAGCCTTTAGCTTCTAGAAACTGAACAAGCCACTCAACAATTAGCAAAACTTCTTAATCCAAGATGTCAAGAGCTCAGTAGCTGGAGGCCACGAGGGGGAACAAAACCCAGGTCATTGATTCACCCAGCACAGGCCACCAATATAACAATCGCCAACTCTCCTACGCTCCAAGTGTTGGATGTAGTGTTGGATGCAATATTGGATGAAATATTGGATCGGGTGTTGGATGAAGTGTCGAACGAGATACCAAATGGAAATTTTCATTGTGAATTTGTCCTGTGACACACAGATCGCGCATTAGATTATTTTAAACATTAAATCGAACTGATTCTAACTCATAACCATTGCAAAACATAAATTATGCATACATGTTATAAATCCATGATGAATTGATACAAAATATTTCGAACACTTCTTCAAAATGGTTAAATACACATACAATACCGGTACAAAAAGGATTCAATCATCATCATTAAAAAACCAAATCACGAGCCCAACAGTAGCTCATCCACCCCAAACCTCTTATGCTTCCTAACAGGGTATGGACTTGATTTTTTGTGTGCTCTCTTATTGGAATGCCTCTGGGAGTGATGGTGATGTCTACTAACACTTCTTGTTCTTCTTTTCTCATTAGGAAACCTGTGACTTCCTAATTTGCTTGTGCCACTCTCCTTATCCAATTTCTTTTCTATTATGTTCAAGCTCTGCATTAACTTCATGTTGAAGTCCTCTTGTTTCTCCTTGGATTTCATAAACCTTTCATTATTACATTTATCACTTTGGACATCCTTCTGCAAAATTTTAATGGTCTCTACCATATCCATGTTTTCATCCCTTCCTTCTCCATGTCCATTTTATTTTGTTCCTTCAATGCCCATATATACATCCATCCCTCTGATCTCATGTTCATGGTTGTAAGCCCCTTATGCATCTTCCATTCCTCTGCACTTTGTGTTGATCCTAATCTGATCTAGTTGTTGTTAACTCTGAAAAATGTGCAGCCAAAAAAACTTTGTCAGGTTAACTGACTCATCAATTTCATGAAAAAAATATGAACCATTTTGGTTCAATAACATATCATAATTTTATCTTCTGATTTATTGAAAAATTAATTACCCAGATCAATTTTCTAGGTGACTAATTATATTCTACTATCCAAGACCTTTCCAGCTCCTGCTTCCATGCTCAATTCTAAGTCTTGAGAAGAAAGTTATGGCCTTTCGAAGTTACTTGGGTCTTAAAATTTACCCTCCAATTTTTGTCATGTAACTTCCTCATATAAGCTTTGTTTGACGAATGGTTTACACCATTAGAAATATCTCTCTGGGATCTTTCATTTGGGATGCAGAGACAAAGTGCACCTTGGTAGTACACTCTTTCTCTCTCCATGAGTCATTCTCAGGTTGCAAGTTTGAAGAAGCCTGGTAACTTAAGGTGTGAATGGTTTTGTATTTATGATTGGATCAAATGGGATATTGACCTACTGGATATATTATCTAGACAGTCAAAGGTATATAATCAGATGAGAGAATGCTTTCAAGAATAAATGATCAGAAAAATAGCTTATTGGTGGATGAAGAAAGCCTATACTTATTAACCAGAACACACATGTGATGGGTCAAATAAGATAGTAAAGATTACTTATTAAATCACGGTTTATGAATTGACTAAGTGAGATAACAGTCACTAGAAATTAAGATAAACATAGATCATTAACAATAATGCAAAGTATAGAAAAGATAGAAGAATGGAAATCTGACATCAATAATGAAAGGAACTTGTGATCTGTATTATATATATATGAAGGGTCTAATACAATAGCAACAGGGTCTAGTCTCCAGACTCAAACCTATTGTCTATAGAATTTACAGGCTTTATAGTCTTTACATCAAACTTCCAGATCCTAAAAGAATGGATCTGGTTTGCTAAAAATAGAAAGTCAAAAACATTTTCATAAAAATAGGAAAAGATCCTATTTAATAGGTCAACCTCTTATCTCAATGGTCTTCATGGTCTTCGATAGCAGCAACAAATCTTCATAGGCTGATAGATGAGGTCGAAAATGCCACCTTGGCAGACAGGTCATTTTTGCCACAAATAGGCAACAATCTTTATCTTTTTTTCTTTGTTGCCTCCAAAACTAGAACATAGCACTAAAACTAATGCTCTTAATTATAATCATCACTTAGAAATCCTCCTCATACCAATTGGAATAACAAAACTGAGATCTGTGAAAAATAATGCCTCTTTGCCCTTGTCTGTGCTTTTGGTGACTAAAAATCCAAAATTCTAACCTGTAAGCCACCGAAATCTCTGCTTTCGGTGGCTAAGCACAGCTTTGAAAGCCTACCTATGTTGTATTTCCTGTTCTTGATTTCTCTCATCCTTTTTCCTATCTATGCATTCATATTTCCTATGATGATCTTCAATTTTATGCACATTCGGTTCAACCTTCTTTAGTACAGTTGATATTTCCTCATCATAATCCATCCTTGAAGCAAGATGCAGATCTTTGGCAGCCTCTTCCCAGTGACCAAGCATATCTTTGGCCATACCTCACCATTTGTAGCTTTTTGCAGAGTCTGGGTTTATTTTGATAGCAACATAGCATCTTGAATGGCATCGTTAGGTTTCTTCATCTTCACATATACACTAGCTCTACTAGCACAGTTGATTGTTGATGTGGGATTACATTCAATAGCCTCTGTGAGATGATTTACAACCTCATCCAAATCACCATCTGACATTACCTTTCTCGTTCTTCTAAGTCAAATGGAATGTTGTCTAGTAGCCTTATAACCATAAGATGTACATTAGTATTATGTTGATGCCTTCGATATGCCCACAGCCCTGCCAAACTTCCTCCTACAACAAACGGTGATAGTCACAGAGTAGCAGTCTATATATCAAACTAAGGAGCATAAAAGATCGTATCTCCATAATCCTTTCCTAGACTTCCTTTGCATCGGCCATTTCAACCTCTCTGTGAACAATGGGGCACCTATATTATCAACACAATCGGATCTCGATTTCTGCTGCAAGTGCTTGATCAGCAACAGTTCTTCCTATTGGCACAAATTTTGAACACCTATAAGATAGCATACAACTTACAAACTTTCTTCTTCATGACTCTTTGGTATTTCAAACTCCTCTACTTGTTGTTTATTTTCCAGTCACCTACACAGTCTTACCGGTAGATATATCACCCTCGGGAAGGTGCAATGGTATCAACAGAATATGAGCTACAGACCTACTCTGTAGATTCCTGATGGTCTCGCCTCCTCTGCCAATGATAATTCCTTGTGTCCCTTCTTGCATACGGCCTGGTTCCTATTATTTGATTCGTGGCTTGTGGATTGTAGACTTAGCATGAGAGTTGGGCCCATGGGTTGTGTGGTATAACTCAGTTTGACTCGTGGCTATTTTCGATGAAACAAGTGGATTGAAAAGGCTTGGCACTTGAGCTTTGTATGTTGATATATGTGTTGGTTTAGGTACTAAGGATAGGAATCGTAAATTAGGCATTGGGATAGTTTATTTTGGTGCACACACCACTATAAAAGAAATATATAGTTTTGATTATCGAAAAGTAATCAAAATAAAGGATTTATGCAACTAACCCAAAAGCTATTTTTGATTGTGCGGGTTATTGGAAAAAGAAGGAAGTCAAAGTAAGAGTAATGGTAAGAGCTCGTTGAGATTTGATAAAGTAAATCTCAATGGAAGAATAATGACCTTGCCCAAAAAATTTAGAAATGAGCATATTAAGTAAAAGTGGAAAAAACACAAAAAATACCAGGGTATTTTTTATCGCTAACACACTCTGTTCTCGAGGTTTTTGAGTAGATAAAAACGTTGTTTAGGGCCTCAAAAACACGCTACAAAAATATGACCTTCAAACAGTATAAAATGTCACAAAAATTTACTGGTTTTTTGTTGTTGTAGACCATCCAAACGACTTCACGTGCACAAATTTGAAAATTTACACCCATATTTAGCCTGCACGGCAACACCATAAGGTATTTCATGCTTCGTGCACCTTTAACCAATGTCGATCACTTCTCTGCCATGCCAATCACTCGTGCGCACTACTTTTGCGTCGTGCACCAATTTCCACCACGCACAATTTCAGTTCATGCACTAATACATGTTGCGCGCAATTTTTGTGTCACGCGCATTGCACTTTACGCGTTGCACCATGACAAAGTTTAGTACTCCCCCACCGTGCATCAATACTTTGTGTGCACCATTAATTAACTGTCGTCCATCATCATATACCCACATTGTGTGTGCACCAACAAAATTCCTCTGCACTCTGCCAATACTGCGTGTTGACGATTAAAATCGCAACGAAGTTTTGCCCCAAAAGTGTTGCTAAAGCATATTATCATAAAAGCTAAATAATACTAGTAGATGGGACCCCCTTGTAGATTGGAGATAATATCTAGCTCTTATTTGATGTTTGTGCCACTATTCGACACTTCTTACATGGTTGATGAGATCCTATAGGTGATGGATTGGGATTATTATGTGTTGGTTCTATGTGTGACAAGCGAATGTTGGGTAAGGCATGTTGTGTTTTGTTCTGAGATCTAATCCCATGTTACGACTGCCTATGTTATCCATTCTACTATTGCTATATGTTTCTGGACTCATTACTTTGACACCTACACAACAGACATGTTAGTAATAATACTAAAGAGAAGTTGGAAAAAGGAAAAAGCAATACAAACAAATGCAAAGGGAATGAATTAAACTATGCTATATACTACTCTACATGCATTTTAAATGGTTGGTGTTAGCCCTATCAATAAGCTAATAGTTATGTGATTTGATTGAGTTATATGAAGTGGTGATTTATGTTATGGCACAAGTTTGATATGGGTCGTGCTATTGGTTTTAGTGGGTGATGGTTTCGATACATGGTTTAATTAATTGTGTTAATGGGAAGCTTGTTGGCGTGTACTACGGAATTAATGGACTGGGGATGGAGGTGACGTGCATTTACTACACATCACCCTTATTCCTTCCACTAGCCACCACCCTAATCAGGCTATTTTTCAACTGTGTTTGTTCTGGTTATGCTCCGACTTTCAAGAAGGGGGAGAATCGCTCAGCCAATTCACGTTTTAAGGTGATTTTGATTACAGGTATGTATTTTGTTTTCCATCCTTGAGTCTGATCTGGTTATGAAATACATATTGGCTTGGATGTATGGGTTTGTTCTTTCCTTAAGTATGGAAACTGTGTTAAATTGTGATTTTTGGAATGAATCGTTGGTTGCTTTCACTGCAATAATGTTTGGAGTCACAGTGTCATGGGTCGTCCTGAGTGTTAGCAGTCATAGAGGCTCTTTGTCATCCCTGCTAGTTTTAGTTGGAGGGTTTCGTTGGTCTGGAATGGATGATTGTCTTCACGAATTCATATCCCTTACCCAGTCTTGGCTTTTATGGGGTTTAATGGGTTTGAAATGTCTGGTGTCACTGCGCATTATTCACTTGGGCATTGGATTGTTCATGCTACTATTGTTCATGCAGTGGGTTATATTACTTCTTCTCGGCTCTGCTTCATCTTAGCATTGTTAGTTGGTTGGTTGGGAGAGCCACAAGGGTTATACCCTGTGTGTGCTAAGTATCATTACAAGGCCCAAATGGAGCCTTATTCCTCTATTCATGGCCTCTCCTGTCATGGGATTGTTCACCCTGCCCATGAAGTCAATTATGGTATTTCTTGTGTGTGCATCATTGGTCTCGAAGGTTTTCACCATCAAGAAGAGTTGACTCTAGCCTCCTTGTGTTGGTCCACAGAGAAAACCCTTGATTCCTCAAGTCCGAGTGTTGATAGAGGAGACCGTTATGTCCTGTCAGGTGTACTGTTGGTAGTTCTGGATTGGTGGTGTATTGTCGACAGAGTGGATTACTGGCTCAGCCCGTTGATTATATGACAGTGGTGTTGGTTTTTGGTATCTAGTCACTGCAATTGTTACTATAATTGGATGGATAAGCTCATCATAGTTAATTGGAATGAGTTGTTAAATCAGATACATAGTCGGTGTCCTTGTGTTTATTGAATTGATAACCCAACACTATTTTTAATTGATTAATGCACAATGATGCTTCGCGCTTGATGCATTGGTATGAGTGGCATTCCTATAGCATGAATCAATTATTATTGTAACTATGTGTTTTAATAGCCAAATGATTATTGCAATCGGGGTGTTTATGGCATTTCCATCCACTGTATATGTACGGTTATTTGATTACGTCGTCAAGGATGGGCACAATTTTTACACAATATGGTTCGATTGCAATATTGATTACTTTTGGGAAATACCGTTGTTGCCTCCTTGTATTAGATTGATAGATCGGCACGATAGGTTGAGTTAATAATACTATGACTGTGTGTTTTAGAATTGTTCACTGGGAATGTCGCAATTGTGGTAATTATGGCATGGTTATCCAATATATTTGTTATCGATATTAATTGATTGTGCCATTAGAGAAGGTCATGGGTTTATGAACAATGGCTTGTTGCAACTTGATCGATTTGTGTTATAAAATCGAGCATGTTGTTGGTGCCTCATTGTATTGGATGGATAGCCCAGCATTTTGAATGTTTAAAGTCAAAGAAAATTGGACTTGTACAGTCACAAAAATACACTTGTGTTTGGTCAAATGGTTTCATGTATCCCACAACATGGCATGAGTTGAAGTGGTGATTGTTGTCTATGTGTTTAAATGGCAAGTCGGGATCTTACAATTTGGATATGAATTGTGGTGTCTATTGTCCTCTATGTATGCTAAATGAATACCATGATTTTTAACAGTGATAGGCACTGGTGTTGTGATAGTATAACTTCATTGCAATTCAATTATTAAATGATTAAAAGATAAAATCAAGCACGACATTTGAGTTTGTATTTGATGATTGGAATAATTCGTGGGCAGTGGTTGTTTTTCAAGCTGAACAGAGTGGTTTACTGTTTATTCATTTGGGAAGTGTTTAAAATATTTGATGGATAAGTGAGATGAACAGAGCTCCCCTACAGGCTGTTGTGGAATGCATATTGTCTTGTTTTGATGGCACTGTGTTAAATATTTAATTACAAGCAGGGAGCAAGTTAATGCACAGGATTGCTTGAACTATACACAGTAATTGTTTCAAGGCCTCAGTGGTCATTTGGTTGGTGTGTTTCCTTTTACATAATGGTTTCATCGATCACTTAATTAATTTTATGAACAATAATCGTTCTCTTCCCTACTATTATTTCGATTTCCGCTAATTACAACCCCCTCGCCTTCCCACATTCATTTTTCACTCCCTGTTCTAAAATTTAATTACAGTCAAGAGGAATTTTGTATTGAAACAATTTAGAGTCACCTTTTCTTGGTTGGATTACAGTGATGTTTTCTTTGGTTTGCATTATAGTTGATTGTTTGTGGTCTTTGAGAAGTAACTGTGTTTCTTTCCCCCTCATTTTATCATTTTATTTCACTTAATACAAGCCCCTCGTATATCCCAAGACCTTTTGTTCACCCCTTGCTCATTGACAATAGTTAAGAAATTTTTATGGATTGCATTGCATGAGCCTGATATGTTACTGAGCCAAAATATATTTCATATTTTTAAAGAGTTATCATATATGATTGTTTAAAATACTATTTCCTAATCCATCATGCATGCAGGAATGAGTTTTTTCAGCCGAGGTAGCCATGGCAGAGGCAACCGAGGGAGAGGTAATTGGAACAGAGGCCCAAGAAGGCCAAGGTTCTCCATACACTTTGGTGTTGACTTGCAAGAGCTAGGCCCATTGTTTCAGGCTATAATTTTCAATTGGATTGGGCAAGGAATGGTCCAACCTAGGCCTGAAAGGCCTCCTTTCCAAGCTCCACAAGCCCCTAGTATTCCCGTACACCCTCTTGTCTCATTGCAACCCAAGGTTCCCGAAAATGACAGATGGAAAGAGATTTTCCACCCGACAGTCTCCCAACATCATGGCTGGCCCAATTTGTCCCTATCTTATCCCCGGCCTATTAACCCCATTGTCCAAGATGCACCTATTCATTCACCAATTCAGTCCTCTCATGCTAGCAAAAGGTTGAAAATTGAGGCCCACCATGCCCTTGACAAAGGAAAATCCATTGTTGCCCCTTCCTCACCCTCCAGTGGATCTGATAAATATGTGTCTTCCTAAATGCATTTGAAGGATGATTGTTCTCACGTGATCAGTAAGATTAGGCCTAAGGGCTCATCATAGCCAAAGGAAAATACAGAAAAATCAAAGGGTGACAGTAGAAATCAAGGAAAGATTGCATCTCAAAGTGGGAAATATGGATTTTGAGTTTTTTTTTATTTTATCTATTGTTGATGACAGTTGACTTCAAAAAAATTTGAACAGTATATTTCATTTTTGGATATATGAGTAATGCACTTTTGAAAATAATGTCAAATATCAATGAGCTAAATTGTCAAATCTTAATGTGATGAGGGGAGTCACAAGGAGGGGTGTTTTTCTTAACTAACTAGTTATTTTATGATTGTTATTAGCAAAAGGGAGTCACAAGGGGTCCCACCTGTTGATATTATGGTAGTTGTGGGAGTTATTTACCTCCACGTGTAAACCTAACGAGAATAGAATATTTTGGGAAGCAAGAAGAAATCCTAATTAGTTGGCTAATAACCCTAGAACACAATTCATCTCAAGAGGATAATTTGTATTAGGTTATTAGCCTCCAAGAGAAGAAGTCGGCTGAAAGAAATAATAAATAGGCACCCAGAATGAGAAGTTGGCCTAGGGAGGTTACCAGTTTTAGTATAAATATAGGAGGCCAGTCTCCATTCTGGCAGGTATTCTCAGAATTGCAGAGCTCACTTGTGTGCACTGCAGTTAGCCAGTTTGTGCGCAATTTTGGAGGAGAGTTGTCGTTGCAGTTGTTGTGACGCAGCCCTCCCCAGCAACCCGTAGGTCAGAAGGTCCACGTACACAAGATCTTCTTCTTTCTCTCGGTCCGAAGAACTCTCAATAGTCTCTTCTGTTTTCCTTTTGGAAAATCCGCACCCATAGCAAATCCTTGCGAGATTCTCCCTTCACACTTTGGGAGATCGGACCTCTCAATTTCGTGAATCCTGTAGTCGAGTGTCTTGTCGCTCAGACCCCTAAATCCCAAAAATCCGATATTAACTCTATCTTTTCGGCTTTCGCGAGTTCGCGAGTTGTGGTGACATACAACTCTTCCTACGAACCCCGAAATCCCGATATTCTATTCCCTGAAATCCTGAGGTGTCAGACTTCGACACGTTTCTCAGCACTAGCCCCACAACTAGGCTTCTCGTTGTTTCAGGACTTCGCACTTCATGAGTTCAGAAGTCCTGATGCAAGGCTTTCGGGACTTCAACTCACGAACCTCTGAAGTGGTCAATGCAGATGACTTCTACGTCGATAGTGTGCCACCTATCCGCCTCGCTAGCTCCTATGGCCCCACACACACAAATTTCTTCGCCTTTCGTGGTTTTGCGTTTCGTGATTTCATGAACTTTGATACCAAGACATCGACCCTTCAACTCACGAAATCTCGAGAAGCGATTTTGTGAGTGATCCAATGGCCCCTGGATGACTTGGATCGACGGTTCTACTTCTTCTTAGCTTGGACTCCTAGGATAACCTCTGTAACTCCCCTGCTACTCTGCGAGAACTGACGACTCACGGGACTTCGCAAATTCTCCTTGGCGAATTTCGACCGTCCAATGTCTCCTTAGCAATTCCTGCGAAATGAGCCAAGTATTCCTCCTCGAAACTTATCCACCCGCGGCAAAAACTTATGATGCTTTCTCAATACTTCAAGGCACAAAATTTTTGTGATGCCCTTCAACAATTTCAAGGCTTTATCCTTCCTGAGCTTTCTCACAACTCGAGTCTTCTGGAAAACTTCTGCGCACACTCCTTGCGGCAGATTTTCAAACACTCCCAAGTGTTGAACTCCTTTTGACTCTGCGCACACTCTGCAGCAGCAGTCCTTCAATAGCTTCTCAGGTTTCAAACCCTGAATTCAAGCTTGGTCTGTGCACTCCTTGCACGACTCCTGTGTCTAGCTGCACTTCTATGAGAATGAGAACAATAGCCATTCTATATGAGCTTTCAGAGACAAACCTCTGAACCCTTTGTCAACGTACTCCTTGCGGACAATTCAACTGCACTCCTTGCAGGAACTCTTGCTCAGATAGAGAAACAATTGAAACTCATTTCTCTTACTCTCTCTTTCTCAAATTCCTAACATTAAAAAATAAATCATTCATACATAGAATAAAAGCAATTGCAGGACAGAAAGAGTAAAACCATGAACATACCATTTAGCATACCCATACAAGAACCAAATACAACGCCATGAATCTGAATTGAGACTTCTTCTATTAATTCAAATCTTTGTACATGGGTGGTTTTCAAACACAGGTTCTATGTTCTGCTCTGTATTCTCTTGCTAATAATCTTCATGCATATGTTACAATACACAATGAGGGTGTCTATATCAGTTTTCCCTCCTCTCCTAAAACTATCTAATCTACACATTAACTTCTATCTACTTGCATTTACTATCATAAACGTCTTCTACCTACTAAGGACGAGAGTGGATCTCTCAAGGTCTGTTTACATTTTACAAATGCACCTCCACTTGGAAACTTCATTAATATTTCAAAAATTCTGTTGGGTGCTTTTCCAGCTGTCTTTTTCCTCTGCACTGGCTCACTTAAGATGCTCCTGCATCATGCTCCTTTGCTTGAAATTTTTCATGGGCTCCTGTCCATGAGCTCACGCACGGTCCGACCATTCTTCTGTATCTCTTATTCGTTCTCCCAGCTGGCATCTTCAACTGGATGGCCCTTCCATTTGACCAAATATTCAAAGTATTGCTTTCGCCTGGTCTTCTTGCTAACCTTTTTGTCCAGTATGCGCTCCATCTGCGGTTTTTCTGCAACTGGCATCTGCTTTCGCCACTGGACCTATGGCTACTCATTTTCTGTCCCTGCTTCCTCAGCTTTATATGGGTACAAATCTGAGATATTGAATATCGGAGAAATTTCGATCCCATCGAGTAATTCAATCTCGTAAGCATTCGCCCCAAATTTCTTCAAGATCTTGCATGGTCCAATTTTTTTCATTTTCAGTTTATTATATGTTCCTCTTGGGAACCTTTCCTTTCTCAAATGTGCCAGAATCAAATCACCAACTTCAAATTGAATTTGTCTCCTATGTTGATATGCTCTCCACTTATATTCCTGGCCCGAACTCTGCAACCGCTCCTTCGCCTGGCTGTGAAGTTCCTTCATTGCCTCTGTGAAATCTTCTACACTAGCACTCCTAGTTGCACTCTGTTCTGAATCCCTCAGTTCAGAAATCCCTCTCGGTTGCATGCCATGGACAATCTGAAATGGACTCTGCCCTGTGCTTCTGTTAACTGAGTCATTATAAGCAAATTTTGCCTATGGTAATATGTTGTCCCACTGGCTGTGATGTTCTGTCACCAAGCTTCTCAGCAAGTCTCCCAGACTTTTGTTTACTACTTCAGTTTGTTCATCCGTATGAGGACGATAAGCCAAACTAAATGATAAGTTAGTTCCCAGCTTCTTCTATAAGGTCCTCCAAAAGTGTCCTATGAACTTAGTGTCTCGATCCAAAACTATGCTCTTTGGTAAGTCGTGAAGTCGAATGACTTCTTTGAAAAACAGGCTCGCAATGTGAGTTGCGTCATTGGTTTTCTGACATGGAATGAAGTGTGCCATTTTTGAAAATCTATCCACCACCACAAAGATTGAGTCAAACCCTCTTTGTGTTCTTGGCAACCCCAATATGAAATCCATGTTGATTGCATCCCACGGTCTCTCAGGTATGGGCAACGGTTGATAAAACCCTGCATTCTGTCTCTTTCCCTTCGAATTCTAGCAAATTTTGCATCTGTCCACGAATCTCTTGACATCTGCTCGCATTCCCAGCCAAAAATATGACTCACTCAACTTTGTAAACATCTTGTCGTGACCAAAGTGCCAGGCCAATCCTCCACTGTGTTTCTCCTTCAGCAAATTCTCCCTCATGGAGTATTTTGGAATACAAAGTTGATTACCTTTAAATAGTAATCCTTCCTGGATCATATATTCTGTCCATTGGCTTTTATCTCTGAGAATTGGATTCTCAGTTCCCTCATATGCTTCCTTAAAATCTGGATCATCTGCATACATGTCCCTAAAATCATCAAAACCCAATGTTTTGACTTTGAACTCCTGCAATAGCAAACACTTCCTGCTCAAAGCATTAGCAACTTTGTTAGCAGTACCAGAAATATGTTTCATCACAAAAGTGAAATTTTGCATATATTCTACCCATTTAACATGCCTTTGATTCAACTTCTCTTGTTGAGTCACAAATTGCAGTGCATGATTATCACTATACAAGATAAACTCCTTGGGAATCAAATAGTGTCTCCACTTCTTCAATGCCTGAATAATGGCATAAAACTCCTTGTCATATGTGGAGTACTTCACTTTCGCTTCATTTAGCTTCTTGCTGAAATATGCCACTGGCCTGTCTTCTTGACTTAAGACTGCCCCTATTGCAAATCCACTTGCATCGCATTTCACTTGAAATGTCTTTCAGAAATCTGACAACACCAAAATTGGTTGTTCTGTAATCTTCCGTTTCAACAGATTAAAACTCTTCTCTACTTCTTTTGTCCAGCGAAAAGACTTGTGTCTTTTCTTCACTGTATCCATCATCAGTGCACTAATTCCACTGAAATTCCTGATGAATTTTCGGTAGAAACTAGCCAATCCGTGAAAACTTCTCACCTCAAATATATTCTTCGGTGATGGCCAATTCTTGATTACCTCCACCTTATCTGGATCCATCCTCAATTTATCTACAGAAATAACAAAACCCAAATAAATGAGCTCTGTCTTCATGAATGAGGACTTCTTCATGTTTATTAGCAGCTTCTCCTGTTGTAGCCTCTTCATCATTGTAGCCAAATGCTTCAAGTGTTCAGCCTCTGTTTTACTGAAAATCAATGTGTCATCCAAATAATCAATGAAAAATTTTCCGATGAACTATTTCAGGACTTCGTTCATCAACCTCATGAAGGTACTTGGTGTGTTTGTTAACCCAAACAGCATAACAAGCCATTCATACAACCCCTCATTGGTTTTGAATGTTGTCTTCCATTCGTCACCTTCTCTCATGAAAATCTAGTGATATCCACTCTTCAAATCAATATTTGAAAAGAAATTTTCCCCACTCAAGCAATCCATCAGATCATCCATCCTTGGCAATGGAAATTTGTACCTGATAGTTATCTTGTTGATCACCCTCGATTCAGTACACATCCTCTAGCCTCCATCTTTCTTTGGACTAAGTACTGTCGGAACAGCACACAGACTCAAGCTTTCTCTGACCAAACCATTGTCCAACAAATCCTGGACATGTCTTTTGACCTCTTCATTTTCCTGTGGCGTCAATCTGTACGTTGCTTTGTTTGGAAAACTAGCTTCGGGTATGAGATCAATATGATGGCTCACACTTCTGATCGGTGGCAACGAACGAGGTAGTTCGTCCACTACTATGTCAGCGAACTCTTCCAGCAGCTCCTAAATCTCTTCTGGTAAATCATCTACCCTTGTGTTGGTCAAAAAAATTCTAGGCTTCCTAACCACAATGAATTGTGGTTCCCCTTTCTTCTTGACCTCTGTAATAAGTTCCTTCCCATTCATGAGAAGTACAGTGTTGCTTACTTCCGGCTTCACTTCCTTATCCTTGATTGGAAGCAACATGTGAGTTCTCCAATTCTTCCCTAGGGTGTAGGTGTTCATTCTCCCATCATGAATCACATTCCTGTCATATTGCCATGGTCTACCCAGCAATAGATGACAAAAATCAATGGGAATAACATCACATAATATCTTATCATTATATCCTCCTATCTTAAATTGAACTAAACATTGTTTAGTCACAGTTACCTGATGTCCTTTTTGTAGCCACGAAACTCTGTATGGGCTTGGATGATCAATCGTCTCCAGCTCCATCTTTTCTACGATCTCTGTAGAAACAAGATTATATGTGCTACCACTGTCCACAATGACCTTGTATACCCTGTCCTTGGTCTTGCAAGAAGTCCGGAAAAGTCTATTTCTTTGGACTGAACTCCCCACCTCCTTCTCTGGTGTCAAAAGAACTTTTCGCATCATCAGCGATCTTCTGCCTTCAACATCTTCTGCCTCAACATTCCGCCTTTCTGCTTCGGCGATGTGAGTCTCACCTCCGTATTTCTTTTTATCTGGACACTCATAAGACCTGTGCCCATTATTTCCACATGTGAAGCATGTTATCACTCCACCTCTTCCTCTTCCTCTACCTCTAATGCGAGGAAAAGTATTACTATCAGCATGATCTCCTCTCTGATCAGCATATTGCCCTCGCTGTGAGGTTCCACCTCTCTTAGTTCGAGTCTGAGGCTTCTTCCAGTCCTCCTTGGGCTTTTGATTTTTATCCTGGGCAACTGATTTGCCTCTTGGCTAACTTTTGCCCTGGCCTCTTTGACCCTACTTTCGGCTCAGCTTCTCTTCCACCTTTAGAGCCATTTGATAAGCATCTTCGACCATTCAGATGGTCAACATACTTATCTCATCTTGAATGTCGTATCTCAGGCCATTCATGTACCTGGATACTTTCTCATCGTTCATTTCACGTTGACCTACCCTGATGTTTAGTCTGTAGAACTCTTCAGTGTATTCCTTCACTGACATCAGCTTATGTCTCAAGTTCTACATCCTTATGAACAGACTAATTTGATAATCTCTGGGGATGAATTTCGCTTTCATATTTGCGATCATCCTGTCCCAGCTTTTGATCTTCTGATTACCTTGGCAACGTCTGTCAGCTTGTAGTTCATCCCACCACAATGTTGCATGTCCCTTTAATCTCGTGACAGTATGCTTGACCTTCTTTTCCTCTTTGACATCTTCATAGTCAAAGTATGTGTCCAGAGCTCTAATCCAGTCTAGAAGCTCCTCTACATCCAAGTTTCCCTCATAAAATGGAATGTCCATTTTCGCTCTTGCACCCATTCTTGCAATAACCTTAATCAAACGTTTGTTTGCTTCATCTTCATATGCAACTTCGTCCCCTTCATGTTCAGTCTCAATTTCACTTTCGGAATCACCAAGATCCCCAACACTGACTATATGCCTCTATGTTGTCTCCATGTCTTCAAGTCTGGCGTGTAAGTCACGCGTCTCTCTCTCTAGGGTTGGATCAGTCATCTGCCTACCCCTTCTTCTCGGCATTTCCATGTCCTCTTGCGGATTGGGTGATTGTCTATCTCTTCCCCTCGGTGGAATGGTGAATCTTCCTTTTCCCTACTACAGAAAGCAAAGAAAACTTTTTGAGCTCAGATACCAAACCTGACGCAGCCCTCCCCAGCAACCCGCAGGTCGGAAGGTCCACGTACACAGGATCTTCTTCTTTCTCTTAGCCCGAAGAACTATCAATAGTCTCTTATGTTTTCCTTTCATAAAATCCGCACCCACAACAAATCCTCGTGGGATTCTCCCTTCACACTTTGGGAGATCGGACCTCGTGATTTCGCGAATCCTGCAGTCGAGTGTCTTGTCGCTTAGACCCCCAAATCCTGAAACTCCGAAACTTCGATATTAACTCCGTATTTTCGGCTTTCGTGAGTTGTGGTGACATACAAATCTTCCTATGAACCCTAAAATCCCGATAATCTATTCCCCAAAATCTCGAGGTGTCAGACTCCGACACGTTTCTCGACACTGGCCCCACAACTAGGCTTCTCGCCATTTCAGGACTTCGCACTTCACGAGTTCGCAAGTCCTGATGCAAGGCTTTCGGGACTTCAACTCACAAACCTCTGAAGTGGTCAACACAGATGACTTCTACGTCGATAGTGTGCCACCTGTCCACCTCGCTGGCTCCTATGGCCCCACACACACACGTTTCTTCACCTTTCGCGGTTTCACGTTTCGCGATTTCGCGAACTTTGATACCAAGACTTCGACCCTTCAACACACAAAATCCCGAGAAGTGATTTCACGAGTGATCCAACAGCCCCTGGCTGACTTGGATCGACGGTTCTACTTCTTCTGAGCTTGGACTCCTAGGATAACCTTCGTAACTCCCCTGCTACTCTGCAAGATTTGACGACTCACAGGACTTCACGAATTCTCCTCGGTGAATTCCGACCATCCAATGTCTCCTTAGCAATTCCTACGAAATGAGCCAAGTATTCCTCCTCGAAACTTATCCACCTGCGGCACAAACTTACAATGATTTCTCAATACTTCAAGGCACAAACTTTCTATGCTGCCCTTCAACAGTTTCAAGGCTTTATCCTTCCTAAGCTTTCTCACAACTCCGAGTCTTCCGGAAAACTTTTGCGTGCACTCCTTGCAGCAGATTTTCAAACACTCCCAAGTGTTGAAATCCTTTTGACTCTGAGCACACTCTGCAGCAGCAGTCCTTCAATAGCTTCTCAAGTTTCAAACCCTGAATTCAAGCTTGGTCTGTGCACTCCTTGCATGACTTCTGTGTCTAGATGCACTTCTGTGAGAATGAGAACAATAGTCATTCTATCTGAGCTTTCAGAGACAAACCTCTGAACCCTTTTTCAACGCACTCCTTGCGGACAATTCAACTACACTCCTTGCAAGAACTCTTGCTCAGATAGAGAAACAATTGAAACTCATTTCTCTTACTCTCTCTTTCTCAGATTCCTAACATTCAACAAGAAATCATTCATACATAGCANTACATTTATGCCCATGTCTTCCATTGTTTCAGCTTGTTGTACATTGTGAACAGTTCTCACTTTTTCACCTTTGTGAGGAAAATCTCTTAACATATGATCTCCTTTACAACCCCAACATTGAATATGTGGTTTCCTTGGCCTTTGCCCCCCTGTCTCAATCATTCTGGCTTATCTAGAACTTGGTTGTCCCTGAGGACTATTTCTGAAGAATGGTGTCTTAGTCCCCTTCTTCCTCTGATCCATCTTGAATTTCTTCTTGTCTTCCCAATCTTTTTGGAAATTTGACCTTGTTTTTTACTGATCATATAGGCATTTAGCTCGCCTTATGGTCTCCTCCAATGTTTTGGGAACATAATTTTGTATTTTTTCACTGATAAATGATGGCAATCCACTCAAATACCTTTGAATCTTAACTGTCTCATCCTTGATGAAAGAAAATACTTCAGCAGTAACTCTAAAAACCTTATTTCGTATTCATCTATGGTCATACTCCCAAGCTTGAGTTCAAATAACTCTTTCATTTTATTTTCATAGTATCTCTTATTCAAGTATTTCTTTTCAAAATACTTCTTGAATTCCCTCCTAGTAACATTTTTCTCTTTAAAGTGTTGCACATTTCTAAGTTGATCCCATCACATGGATGCCTTTCGCTTGAGTTGATAGATGGAAATTCTTCCTTCTGCATGAGAAGAATAATTATGCAATTAAAAATAATTTCTCATGCCCAGCAGCCATGTCTCTGCATCTTCATCCTTCTTGTGCTCACCATCAAATGTAGGAGGTTTGATTTTGTTCATTTCTCCTCATAGTTTATGGGTGTTATATATGCACTAAATCCCTCAATTAAATTGTCAACCCGGGGTAAGTAAACATAGAGTTGTAGCACTATATGTTCCAAGGAAGAAAATCTAAAGGAAGTATGATGTAACTAAGGAGATGGTCTATCTAAGGGTTAATCTACTTAAGAAAATACTATCAGTGAGAAAACCCTATTAAAGAAATTGAACTATTTACCCTAAGAACTTTTAAACAATGGATTGATGGATTGATGGATTGTTCCTAAAGAAGCAAATCAAAAACCTTACTTTGAACAAGTTAACCTATTTAATCTAATGAGAAACATCAACTAACCTATTCAATCTATTCAACTTAATGAGAAACGACAACAGCAAGTTAATCTATTCAATCTATTGAATCTAATGAGCATCAGCAAGTAAGCAAGTAAGCAATCAAACAACTAACCTAGTAAAACGCATTCAGCAAGTAAACCTATCAAAACTATTTAGAAAATAAACTAATCAAAATTATTCAGCAAGTAGACTCTATTCTTAAGATAAATCTCATAATCATTTCTAATTTGCAAAGGGAAATCTTAACCTACTTAATCAAAAGCATCATGACAGTATTCAGAGATTAATCAAAAACTATTCTTAATCTATAAAAACAAGAAACTTCAAAGATGATGATTATGTCTTCGGTGCCTAATGACATCACGATGGAATCTAACGATTAGTGATAGCTCAAGAGGAATGAATTCAATATTTACTTCTATGGAGAAATGAAAAGTATGAATCAAACAATCTAACAAGAGCTTATCCATCATAGAAGAAATATTAACTATCCTGAAAATCCATGTGATCTCTCAATTTCATGCATCAATCATTGATGATAAGAAAACATTATTATACTTAATTCAAATGCACTCTTATGCTAATTCAAGTAAATCTATGAGGCTATAAACTTATGATTAAAAAATTAATCCAAATCCAAACTTCTAATTAAAATCATAACTCGAATATAAAATTGAGATTTCATAAATTAAACTAAGCTTAATTCTATCATTAAAAACTCAGATTGCAAATTAAAATGCTTGTAAAAACATAATCCAAAACCTACTTCTATTCTAGCACACTAAGACCATATTGATAATCAAAATAGATTCATGAAAGCATAGATAAACTGCGAATTAAATCAATTAACAAAACTCGCAACTATTAATCCATCGAAACTTGCAAAAGAAACTTTGTATTAAACTAATGCTTTGTTTTAAAAACTACTCTGTTTCAACCTACAAAAATCAATTTAACTTTTAACACAAAAACAAAGTTAGTATCTTGCAAGCCATTCACTAATAAATAAAAGACATAGCATAATAGATAGTTATCTCCTACAAGCAACCTGCAAAAGGGAAATTAACAATTAAATGATGAACAACAAACACACAGCATTTAAAATGACAAAACACATATAACAGGGAAATGGAGTAAATGATAACTACACAATTTAAATATGCAATATATCTATCTAAGTATTCACCCAGACCATTGGTGGGGCTCCCAGCAGGTCGTGGCTACTCCTCAATAGCAAATCGCAAGCTTAATCAACACAGTTCTGGCATTAAATTAAAAAAAACAAGTCTTAACACAAGTGTGCATAAATGTCTGAGTTACACAGTGAAATGTATTCTAACCATTCTTGTTTTTTATTTGGCCACTATTGGTGGTATTTATAATGATTACAATTCGATAGGTCGACCACTAGAAGGGTCGACCTCCTCTAAAAATAGTAAATCCCATTATATATGCTCTAATAGCCTTTAGCTTCTAGAAACTGAACAAGCCACTCAACAATTAGCAAAACTTCTTAATCCAAGATGTCAAGAGCTCAGTAGCTGGAGGCCACGAGGGGGAACAAAACCCAGGTCATTGATTCACCCAGCACAGGCCACCAATATAACAATCGCCAACTCTCCTACGCTCCAAGTGTTGGATGTAGTGTTGGATGCAATATTGGATGAAATATTGGATCGGGTGTTGGATGAAGTGTCGAACGAGATACCAAATGGAAATTTTCATTGTGAATTTGTCCTGTGACACACAGATCGCGCATTAGATTATTTTAAACATTAAATCGAACTGATTCTAACTCATAACCATTGCAAAACATAAATTATGCATACATGTTATAAATCCATGATGAATTGATACAAAATATTTCGAACACTTCTTCAAAATGGTTAAATACACATACAATACCGGTACAAAAAGGATTCAATCATCATCATTAAAAAACCAAATCACGAGCCCAACAGTAGCTCATCCACCCCAAACCTCTTATGCTTCCTAACAGGGTATGGACTTGATTTTTTGTGTGCTCTCTTATTGGAATGCCTCTGGGAGTGATGGTGATGTCTACTAACACTTCTTGTTCTTCTTTTCTCATTAGGAAACCTGTGACTTCCTAATTTGCTTGTGCCACTCTCCTTATCCAATTTCTTTTCTATTATGTTCAAGCTCTGCATTAACTTCATGTTGAAGTCCTCTTGTTTCTCCTTGGATTTCATAAACCTTTCATTATTACATTTATCACTTTGGACATCCTTCTGCAAAATTTTAATGGTCTCTACCATATCCATGTTTTCATCCCTTCCTTCTCCATGTCCATTTTATTTTGTTCCTTCAATGCCCATATATACATCCATCCCTCTGATCTCATGTTCATGGTTGTAAGCCCCTTATGCATCTTCCATTCCTCTGCACTTTGTGTTGATCCTAATCTGATCTAGTTGTTGTTAACTCTGAAAAATGTGCAGCCAAAAAAACTTTGTCAGGTTAACTGACTCATCAATTTCATGAAAAAAATATGAACCATTTTGGTTCAATAATATATCATAATTTTGTCTTCTAATTTATTGAAAAATTGATTACCCAGATCAATTTTCTAGGTGAATAATTATATTCTACTATCCAAGACCTTTCCAGCAACTGCTTCCATGCTCAATTCTGAGTCTTGAGAAGAAAGTTATGGCCTTTCGAAGTTACTTGGGTCTTAAAATTTACCCTCCAATGTTTGTCCTATAACTTCCTCATATAAGCTTTGTTTGACGAATGGTTTACACCATTAGAAATCTCTCTCTGGGATCTTTCATTTCGGATGCAGAGACAAAGTGCACCTTGGTAGTACACTCTCTCTCTCCAGGAGTCCTTCTCAGGTTGCAAGTTTGAAGAAGCCTGGTAACTTAAGGTGTGAATGGTTTTGTATTTATGATTGGATCAAATGGGATATTGACCTACTGGATATATTATCTAGATAGTCAAAGGTATATAATCAGATGAGAGAATGCTTTCAAGAATAAATGATCAGACAAATAGCTTATTGGTGGATGAAGAAAGTCTATACTTATTAACCAAAACACACATGCGATGGGTCAAATAAGATAGTAAATATTACTTATTAAATCACGGTTTATGAATTGACTAAGTGAGATAACAGTCACTAGCAATTAAGATAAACATAGATCATTAACATTAATGCAAAGTACAGAAAAGATAGAAGAATGGAAATCTGACATCAATAATGAAAGGAACTTGTGATCTGTATTATATATATATATATATATGAAGGGTCTAATACAATAGCAATAGGGTCTAGTCTCCAGACTCAAACCTATTGTCTATAGAATTTACAGGCTTTATAGTCTTTACATCAAACTTCCAGATCGTAAAAGAATGGATCTGGTTTGCTAAAAATAGAAAGTCAAAAACATTTTCATAAAAATAAGAAAAGATCCTATTTAATAGGTCAACCTCTTATCTCAATGGTCTTCATGGTCTTCGACAACAGCAGCAAATCTTCATAGGCTGATAGATGAGGTCGAAAATGCCACCTTGGCAGATAGGTCATTTTTGCCACAAATAGGCAACAATCTTTATCTTTTTCTCTTTGTTGCCTCCAAAACTGGAACATAGCACTAAAACTGATGCTCTTAATTATAATCATCACTTAGAAATCCTCCTCATACCAATTGGAATAACAAAACTGAGATCTGTGAAAAATAATGCCTCTTTGCCCTTGTAATTGCTTTTGGTGACTAAAAAGCCAAAATTCTAACCTGTAAGCCACCGAAATCTCTGCTTTCGGTGGCTAAGCACAGCTTTGAAAGCCCGCCTACGTTGTATTTCCCGTTCTTTCTTTCTCTCATCCTTTTTCCTATGTAGGCATTCATATTTCCTATGATGATCTTCAATTTTATGCACATTCGGTTCAACCTTCTTTTTTAGTACAGTTGATATTTCCTCATCATAATCCAGCCTTGAAGCAAGATGCAGATCTTTGGTAGCCTCTTCCCAGTGACCAAGCATAGCTCTGGCCATACCTCACCATTTGTATCTTTTTGCAGAGTCTGGGTTTATTTTGATAGCAACATAGCATCTCGAATGGCAGCGTTAGGTTTCTTCATCTTCACATATACACTAGCTCTACTAGAACAGTTGATCGTTGATGTGGGATTACATTCAATAGCCTCTGTGAGATGATTTACAACCTCATCCAAATCACCATCTGACATTACCTTTCTCGTTCTTCTAAGTCAAATGGAATGTTGTCTAGTAG
>JZKD02S0047617.1:28180-45410 GCA_000966675.3 Picea glauca | reverse complement strand
TAGTTATGGAGAAGTTCAAAGATAATGACATCAATGCCATGAGTATCATAGTGGATTCTATAAAATACCACTTGATTCCCTACATCTCCCATCTTGACTCATCTAAGAAGATGTACGATGCCCTAACAAACCTCTTCTCAGTCAGAAACATTGGACAAGTAATGAGTCTAAAGAATGCACTATGTGATATGAATATGAATGATGATGACAGCATAACATCATACTTTTTAAGGATATCTCGATTAAGAGATCAACTACAAGCTATTGAAGAGATCATCTCAGAGAAGGAACTGGTAAATATAGTACTCAATGGCCTTCCCAAGACATGGGATTCATTTTCCGCAAGTATGAACACAAGGAAGGAGTATCCTACATTTGAAGAACTTTGGACTTGTTGTGCACAAGAAGAATCAAGGATTAGTGCAAAATATAAACCTCAAAAGAAATACGATGATCAAGCCTTCACAACAAGATTCAATAATTTCAGGAACAAAAAGAAGTTTGGGAAAAAGCCAAATCAAAAGAAGGATATGTCAGAAATACAATGCTTCAACTGTCGAAAATATGGTCACTACAAGAATCATTGTCCCGAGCTAAAGAAAAGGAAGGAGACACACGAAGCATCAGTTACCGAAGAAAAGAAACCCTCAAGGAAGACCAAGCAGGATAAAATAGACTTATTCTTCTAAAGACAAGGTAACAATATTCTTCATAGTTCTTGTACATACCTTGTTTGCATAGTCCCTATACATATC
Organism: Picea glauca; assembly: GCA_000966675.3. Lineage (NCBI taxonomy): Eukaryota > Viridiplantae > Streptophyta > Pinopsida > Pinales > Pinaceae > Picea > Picea glauca. Next base: position 44,655 of record JZKD02S0047617.1, on the reverse strand, counting down.
TTGTATATCTATTTCTTAGAAGATAATATGTTCCAAGAGAATCTATACCTATGGAAGAACAACAAGATAAGGATTGTTGTCACTATGACTACAAGACAGACAATACACATGAAAGGATGAAGTACATCAAACAATTAATGTGGAAGTTATTACATAATTAACAACTGCAAGATAAGCCTAAATCAAAACAATCTTGAAGAAACCTAGAAGAAGTAAAGACAGAAAGAAGTCAACAATCAAGAGGAAATTGGAGAAATACTTATGACACTTTGCAGAAGGAAATAAGGATGCATATGGAAGCGTGGATTATTTATGATGGAGGGAGTTGATTATATACTTCCAAAAGAAAAACATGCACTCATACATGAAGCAAGGATTAGGAGGGAGATAATCCTATGATCCATTGAAGATGATGAAGTATATATCCATGGTAGCATCCATGAAAAGAAGTCCAGAAGAATTCTTCTTCGAAAAGAAACCTTAAAGTATCCATGGTTGTCCATCCACATCCATGATCCTATGATGAAAGGAAGAAGTTGGAATCTTCAGGGCATGGAATCTATAGAAAACCCCATGGACCTAAAAGCTAAAGAGAAACATGAGGAAGAACATGAAGAGTCCAATAAAGGAAGTAAAACCAGAACAACCAGACATTGTATCGAGAATCACAAGACTATCAACCTGATCTGAACACACTAAAAGCAATCAAGCAAAGGAATTGAAATTTGTGATGAAGATTATTGTATGAAAAAATGATGAATGTAAGCATTGTGATATCTAGAACTAGAGGTTATCCCAGATGGAGGGGGAAGACTATGATGATTACTTTTTCCATTAAACCAGACATATCTCTACATGAGTCATTATATCATCCGCAATATCCATGGGTTGGAGTGTACATCATATGAATTCAAATATTGTTCTTCATAATAATTGAACAAAGAGTGTATGTAGAGGAACCTCAAGGCTTTGAGGTATACCAGAAACAAACCCTTGTATGCAGATGGAAGAATACAACTTGGTGGAGAACCTCCAATGCACAACAGAAATGTGGTGAAGACTTTCTATAACAGATATATTGTATCAGAATGGTTACTCAGAAGCTCAGGATGATGGTTTTCTAATCCATGACAAACTCTCAAGATGGCAGAAGAAGTACCACTTGGATATGTTCCAATTTGACCCTTGCCACGATGTTATGAGCTAGCAGGAAACAAAGATGAATCCAACAATGATATACTATATTGATCAGAGATATATGAAGCCTTCATAGAAGACCAGTGTTCCAGAATGACTGAAGTACATTGAGATCAAGTATTACATTCCCCGTGATGAAGTCCAGAAAAGGGAAAGTGGTTCTCCAATATACATCTCCATAGATGAGCAGATAAGCAGACATTTTGGTAAACCCTTTGTCCAAGATGAAAGAGTTTGCATACTCAAGATAGAGCTCATGGAAACGACTTCTTTATTGAAAAAGGAAGAGATAACTCCCAGGTTGGGAGGGAGCAATGATGTGTTATTGATTTATGGACAGTCATTTTTTAGTTCGAAAAATGGTCCAAGATGAGTAGTTCCTTTCCAGTTCGGAAAGTGGTTTGAGATTTTTGGCGGACATGCATTTTCCAGTTCGGAAAATGGTCAAGATCGAACGGTCATTTTTGTAATGAAAATGGTTCAATGGATTGTTGATGTACCATAGACAGCGATTTCCCATTGTGGTTAGCATGGGGAATGGTCTAGGACAGTCTCTCTTATTGACGGTCACTCTTAGTAGTGGTCAAGAAGACTGGTTCACCTCGTCGGATAGACATTCTTTCAAAGCTCACAGTCGTGAGCAGTTTCGAAGAATGGTTTGTTTTGAGGTTGGTGCAAGACAGTCATTTCCTTAGGAAATGGTCCAGATAGTCATTTTCTAGGGCAGATTCACTCTCTCCAGGTTGCACTTTGTTTAGTGCCGGAGTAATGGCCCAGATAGGTGAATGGTCCGGGTTCAGCAATCAGGGCAGGCATTCCCTAGGGCAGACTCATTTGCTCCAGGTTTCACTTTGTTTAGTGCCAAAGGAATGGCCCAGGATAGGGAATGGTCCATCCTCAGAAATTGGGATAGTTATTCTTCCTTGCTTGAGAAGAATAGTCTAGATAGCTCATCATTGATGTTTTACCTTCTGAGGGAAGATGCTCTTCCAGATCTCACAGATGTGACTGGAAGAATGGCCCGGATGATTCAGTTTATATCATAACAATGTTTTATGTGCAATTTGATATCATATGATTGTTATGGAGATGGTATATCTCTTGACAATAGATGTATGCTACTGTGGTGGATGTGTTCCACTAACTATGACTATATGTCATTGATCAAGTACCTGTGTGCTACTTGGTGTGGTAGTGTACCACTTGATTGTAGTTGTGTACTACTATGGATAGACACAGTTGTGTTCTATTGAATGACATTATTCCGATTACCTTGAAAACTATCAGTAGTGTTGGAAATGATCATAAGCTAGATGGATGATCAATGGATAGATATTTCCCAGACGGAAAATGGTTTAGGACATTTATTCTTCTAGGACATATGTCCAGATTGGAAGAATGGATCTTGTGTCACTCTGTGAAGTGAGTGACTTATCCAGCATCATGTCTAATTACTCAGATGGAGTATGGTTTTGAGAGATGATGCAGCTTATGACACTGATGGTGATGATGGTGCTCATGATCTAGTCATGAGATAGTCTATACAACTATGTTGATGCTACCGGGTGAATGGTATGTTTGTGATCAAGACCATTACCTGTAATACCTCCCTATCTAGGAGGGAGTGTTGATATTATGGTAGCTGCGGGAGGTATTTATCTCCACGTGTAAACTTAACAAGAATAGAATATTTTGGGAAGCAAGAAGAAAACCTAATTATTTGGCTAATAACCCTAGAAGACAAGTCGGCTCAAGAGGATAATTTGTAATAGGTTATTAGCCTCCAAGAGAAGAAGTCGGCTGAAAGAAATAATAAATAGGCACCCAGAATGAGAAGTCGGCCTAGGCATTTTTCCAGTTTTAGTATAAATACAGCAGGCCAGTCTTCATTCTGGCAAGCATTCTTAGAACTGCAGAGCTCACTTGTGTGCACTACAGTTAACCAGTTTGTGCGCAAGTTTGGAGGAGACTTGTCGTTGCAACTGCTGCAGCTAGCAGATTACGTTTTGGCTTGGAATAATGGTTTGGACTATCTGATCATCTCTTGTTTGGTGTGCTATCCTTGGAGAAAGGTGCGCCACCCTTTGTTTGTCTATATAGCCTAGGGTTTTATTCCAGAATGATTCTCTGTCAAGGTTAAGGTGCTCGGAGGGTGGCTTCAACCTATGGTTGGGTGACAATAGTGATATTGTCTATGGTAAAACGAGCACATCCATCATATTCTAACACCACCTACTAGTTATTATTTATTTAAAACCCTTATTATGATTTATTGTTTTTCCCCCCTTAACTAAAATGTTGGTTGAGTTTTATTTAACTTAACTAATGAGTTGGTTCAACTACTCCAACCTATTCTAATTTGCTTAAAGGAAAAAGAAGAGGGAGGATAGATGGAGAAGCATACAAAGGTTTGCTCTTTGAGTTTATGTTGAGATAGTTCAGTTTTCATTCATTCATTAATTTATCACAAGCCTAATTATTTTTTATGATAGAAGGGTCTTATTGTAGACAGCAACATTAAGGGATGAATTACATCATTCAGACACTTGTTTTTCAGAGGTGTTGATCTATCTTTGATAGTCTATGTAGACTTGTCTGTTTTTTAATTAGTTTTCATGACTGACAAAGGCTATTGTGAAGATTCGAGTGGGCAACAATCTATGGTAAGTTGATCCAGATTTTAGAGTTCAGTTTTGATTTTCTGTCAAAGGTCCTTTTGTATGTTCCATCAGGGATGTCTAAGTTTGACTTTGGTCCAGAATTTTTGTATGAAATTTTGTAAAGAGAGTGACTCTTTAGTTAATTGAAATGAAATAAAGGATTTCTTTATGTCTCATATGTCCTGATTATCATCTTGGTTTATTTACTTCTATCTCTACATTTATTTCAGCAACTGTTATCTTCAGAAAATCATATAAAAAGTGAATTTCCAGCAATCTTTTTATTTAATAAAAGACTATCCTAAGCACTCGTAATTGATACTTGTGAATTAGGATGTTATTTTTGTTGTCTATAAACATAGGGTGATATTCCCGTCTATTTTTCTTTAGCCAAGAAAAATCTGAAAATGCTTGAGTAAGATCATTTCATGTATTTTCCTCAACACTGCACACACTATGTGCGCCATTATTATGCATGCGCACACCGTGTGCACCATTATTATGCATGCGCCACTCAATCCGCACCACGCAATGCTAAATTTAGTGCGCACATCCATACATTGTTATTTTTCATGCATTACCACTCTACACCATGCAACACCAAATTTAAGTGCACACACCCGTGCGCCAATATTTTCTTCTGTGCATTACCACTCTGCACTGTGCAGCACAAAATTTAAGTGTGCACACCTGTGCATCAATATTTTCCGCACATTTCCACTCTACACCGCGCAGCGCCAAATTTAAGTGTGCACACCCATGCACCATTATTTTTTGCGCATTACCACTCTGCACCACGTAGTGCCAAATTTTAGTGCGCATGCACCCTTATTTTCCACACATCACAAGCTTTTCACTATGCATCATGCATTTTTAGTGCACACACCTACACACATTCATTTTTATGCCCATCAATTCCTCATGAATTCCACTGTAGAAATTGGGGCTTTTGCCAAAAAAAATCTCAATTTTCACCATAGACATTCTACAACTATGAAATTTGTTCAATTTTACCCCAATAACACTAATTCAACCTTTGCAACAACAAATCGCTATTGGTTGACATTCCTGGAATGAATTTTTTCCAAACTCAATTCACAAATTCAGAATTTAATCAATTGATCTCGCTCCATCTGTCATGGCTTCCTTGTAACTTCAAATTCGACCAATTCCAGGTCTGAATTTTCTATAATAGATATTAAATTAAGAACATCTCACTACTTGGCCAAATTTCTCAATTTTCCCATGAATTTAACAACATAAATTGGGGTTTTTTCCCAATTCCATGCAATTGCTTCTAATTTTTACCATGGACGCTCTGTAACTTGAAATTTGGCCACTTCAAAATCAATTCTCTATGAAATTTCACTTCAATTCAACTTGCTCAGCCCATCCAAGCTCAGTGTTGAAAACTGGAGCTCTGATACCATATTGTAGCATCCCCAGCATCCAACTGGGCTATGCCACATAAAAATTTTCGAACTGTATACAAATTAAAACATATACACACAGAAACTCTTATGGAACTTTATATATTAAACTTAAAATAGGCAAATACATTCTGGAAATGCATAGATTGATATATAATAATAATAAAAATACACATAAAGCACACACAGGAAAAACCCAAAAAAATAAATGCATAAATAATAATGCAGCATGACACACAATTGACATGTATCTTGGTAAAATTATCACCAACTGCGTGCAGACCTTCCATGAACCTCCTAGCCTTAGACCATGATGCTCATCACTCTTAGCAATGGGTCGCCCCTGAGATGGGACTAAACTCCACTCGGGTAAAGGGATTCCTAACCAGGTTGATGTATCTCAGACAACATGAAAAACTTTGTCACAGGTGCCAACTCAAACTAACAGCCTACAGTCCATCATTCCCCACATGCATGTCCCACCCTAGAAAGTGGTCCCCTTCTCTTCTCAACAGTCCTTTGGTTTCCCCACTTCCTTTCTGAGGCTTCAGCAACAGGCCAGACAGAAAGTCTCAGAGCCCTGTAGTTGTAGTTTGGCACCTTCAGGAAATCAATTCCTAGCAATTCTCTCACCTAGAGAGAATTGCTCACGGGCCTGAAAACCCACCTCTTCAATATCCCACAGGCCTGCTCACCCGCTTCTTCAGTCCATCTCCCAAGCTAACTAGGTATAGATACAGGTATAGGTATGGGTACAGGTATGGATATGGTACTGGTTCGGGTACAGTACAGGTACAATGATAGTAACAGAAAGGTACAGAAGACAACTGAATTAGTGAGTACCCCTCATGGAATGAATGATGATGGAATGATTGGGAAAATTAAGTCCAAACTATATGTATGCATGTTCCCAACTTGACACTTGTCATGTTGAGAGCTACTTTGGCCCACGTGTCCCCATCCTTAGAACTTAGGATAAAATAATTATCCATACTTTATACTTTAAGGAATGTTAATATAATATTCTTTTTTGGCTTAAGCTCCCTATCTTAGCCCCTTATCTTTAACTTTTATCCGCCCACTTTTCCCTAACTAGTGGAGTTTATTCCTCCATACTCTTTTATCGTGGTCAGTCTACGCGCAGCAATCTATTATATTAATGATAATACATATAAAAAAAATAGGCTCACTAGCCTTTAGCATCTAGGTTCTCTGGCCTAATTCAACACATAAGCCTCCTAGCTTATAATAACTGGCTCACCAGCCTATAAAACACAACATATACACAAAGGTTTCCTGGCGTCTAAATCATGCAAATTTAAGTTTTTTGTGTGTGGTATCCTAGAATGTGCACACTTCATCATTTTAGTGCATAGTACATGTGCGCACTATACCATGGAAGGTTCATGCAAAATTATATCAACAGCTCACCATATTAAGTATATTTGTATTTACATTTACAGTTGGGGTTCAACCTCTGGGTATTACACTTTTCTTATTATCTTGAGATAAAAATTCATGAGCTAGATCCCAAATATTTTGACAGAACTGAATCCTTTCTTGTCAAGTTAAATACATATATTGAGAAGTTTAACAATTGTGGTAAGGATTATAATAAAACTAGCACATCTCTCATTATTCTTGTAGAACATAAATTTCCTTTAGTTTATGATATGTTCATACAAACTCAGAATAGGACCATTAAAATTTCAAATGGAACTGTGAAACCTACCTTTGAAGATTTTTGCAAATGCTTAATTTGTGAATTGGACAAGTTGATCTCATTGAAACAATTGATCATTGGCAAAGCCCATTTGGCACACAATAAGAAGAATTTATATAAATTATCTCATAAGAACCCCAAGTCCCATGATGTTGGTACTTCTAATCAAACTTCTAATGATGCTCTTGCATATGCCTCGAAGAAGAAAGTATGGAAGCCTTGGAAGCATTGTGGAAAAACCAACCACGCTGAGAAGAATTGATTTAAGAGGTGGAATGAACTGACAAAGGACAAAAACAAAGCCTCCAAGGAAAAACAGGTGGATTTTAGTGCCTATTATTCTCAACCAGGTAACTCATCTTATTTTGTGGAATGGATTATGGATTCAGGTGCTTCAAATCACATGATTGGTATTGCTTCATTATTCACCTCTTATGACAACAACAAACACACGACTTAGAAAGTTTCTATAATCGATGGTAAACAACTTTTAGTAGTTGGTTCTGGTAATATTCAGGTTCCTAACTCTATATTGGAAGATGTTTTTCGTGTTGAAGGCATGCCCATCAATCTCCTTTATGTTTATCGTGCTTGTCAAAAAGGTTATAAGTTTGAAGCATGGCTTGATAGATATGTCCTGAAAGATATCAAAAACAATTTCAAAATTGTTTCATCTGGTCCGGTTGATCATGAAGTAGGTTTGTTTAAGTTCAGTGGTTTTACTTCACCCAGCAAACATCCATTTTATTCTTATGTTGCACATGTTGATGAACAATGTAAGTTGTGGCATGAGAGATCAAGTCATTTGAACTATGGTAAAATGCAACTTTTGTCTAAAATAGTACATGGCTTACCTACAATTTCTTCCACTAAAGGTATTTGTGAAGGATATGTCCTTGGTAAACATCGCAGGGAAAATTAAGATAAGGATAAAGTCTGGTGTGCCCAAAAACAGTTGCAGCTAGTTCATAGTGACATATGTGGTCCTCTTGAGACTCCTTCGTTATTAGGTGTTGTCAAATTCATTACCTTTATTGATGATTACAGTAGGAAGACATGGGTTTATTTCTTGAAGCGTAAAAGTGAAGCATATGGTGTTTTTTAAGAATTTAAATTCCTAGTTGAAAAAGAATCTGGTAAATTCATCAAGACTTTTAGAACTGACAATGTAGGAGAGTACACTAAGCACGAATTTGTAGCATATTTATCCAAGCATGGCATATAGCGTCAAAGGAAAGTTCCTTAAACACCTCAATGGAATGGGGTTGCCAAAAAGAAAAATCAGACCTTGGTTGAAACTTGAAATGGCTATATGTATGCTTCATTCAAAAGGATTGCAGAAAATATTTTAGGTTGAAGTTTTTATTGTGTTAACTGTCACGTCCCCACAGTGTGCCTAGTCAAATATTGCAACTCTTGAGGGTGTGTGACACCAAGATGTTTCTCACTTGGTTGCTTGGCAACACTAAGGATGCTTCATCTAGACTACACCTCTTCACCTAGAGCATACCCATACTCTGTTCTTGGTTATCGATGAGTCACACTCCTACTCTAGTGCAACTCTTATATACTTAGATATTTGTTAAAAACTTTAACACTTAGTCACTTTAAGCATACATCCATGAACATGAGAATCCAAGAGAACAACAATGAAATAGAAAAGAGAAACATAGATATAGTGTTGGCATCACAATTTGTGCCTAACACCCGATTAAGTCTTTTTTATTGCGAAATAGCTACAATATTAGCATTATCGGCTTGGTTCACAAATTCGGTAGAGTCGAATGACTTCCCTCACCTCACAAGACACTCATAAATAGATTTGTCACACCAAGACTCTTTGTCACAACCATCTATGCAATCTGTTGAAGTGCACCTCAAACGTGCCCTCAACTAAAAACTTGCTATCTCTTCATTTATGCATACTTCATAGATTTTGGTTCTACCTCACACATGCCTCCAACAGAGCTTTGTTTACAGACTTCCCCAAAACTATCCCAAGAGATGCTTGCCAAAATTTGTCCACCAAATCCTCCTCAAGGTATCACAAGTCCTCCCAAGTGGAGTGACTTGGATCCTTGAGGGATTTATCCCTCTTCATCTACCTCAAAACGTTAGAGATCTCTTGCTCTCCTTGTCTTCCAAATATTCCTTCCTTGGTTGTGTGCCCTTGTTGTCTTATAGGCACTCCAAAGGTCACCATCACAAACCATCGCTTCCTTTGGGGGTGTTGTGCCCCTTCGCAAACCCATATCCAGATGAATCATCATTCCCCTTCACGGACCCAATCGTTCAAATGAATCATTGTGCCCCTTCATGAAATCGATCACACAAATGAACCCATGTGCTTCTCAACCGTCATGCCCCTTGGTACTAGTGCATCCAACCTTGGTACACCCCTCATGTCAGTGCACCCTAATCTCTTGGTTTCTTCATACTTGGGAAATCCCCTTGGCACTTTTTCATGTCCAAGGTGTCCACTTTCCCAACTTGGGTGCCAGAGCAACCCCAAATTTCGTCTTCTTGAGGACTTGAGAGAATGTATCCATTCCCATATAGTTGAAGGCCTTACATCCTCCCCCACCTCAAGTCGTTTCGATCCCTGGAAACAACTACAAAATCTACAATCTCCAAGTCTCCACCCGAACGCGTGCTCCACTACAACTAAGTCTGCGGGAAACTCCAAGTTTTATGCTAGTCGGAAACCCCAACTTTTTCCAAAGTGGAAACCCTAAGTTTCCCTGTGAAGTGGAAACCCCAAGTTTCTACAAACCAAACTATATTTCACCCAAACCTGCATGATCTGTTGCCTGAGTCAATGCAGTCACTTCACCCAAATCCAAGGATGAAATTTACCCAACTTCTATTGTACTCTATTGTTGTGATGTTGTTTCCTTGTTGTTGTTTGGTTTTGTTGTTGTTGTCATTGCCTACTACAATGGATTGTTGCCCACTTCACTTCAAAATTTATCGAAGTATTGAACTCTTGCGATCTTTCTGTTGCACCCATACTTCAACCAAATCTACCATGTCTCTTCGCACACTAATATCCACTGTGCCTTGGACTGATTGGGTAGTTAGTCTAACCGTCATGCCCAACTCATGAGCATGCAGTTTCTCATGCCTGAACTTAGTGTTTTTTTCCGCATCTCCATCACTCTATCCAAATCCAAATACTAAGGCAAGTGTCCATCCTTGCCTCATTGCTACTACCATCATATGATATTTGTCAAGGAGATCCTCCAAAATGTCTAAGTGTTTCACTTTGAACCTACTGGCGCATTCATACTTTGACTTCCTTCCACAATTTTGTCCATCCATGCAACAATATCAAACCAAGGAAAGGTCGCCCCTCACCTTGTTTCACTATGAAGTCACCCCAAAACAAAGTCTTTTATGGAAACTTGACTCTAATGTCCACCTCATAACATAGTTATCCAATCTGCAACAAGAACTATACGTCCAAACTGTCTTTGCCTCACTACTTCATCACCTGGCCATGTTGTTGTGTCTACCTCTCTCTACCTTGGAATTCTTAGGTTTCAAACTCAACCATTCTAGCCAAAGCAAGATAATTATCATGCCCAAGTAATATCTTCATGTTGCGATCTACCTGTCCAGACAATCATCCAAACGAAGGCAAGTCCTCAACTCACCTCCTTCCTTCAAGTCACCTCACTGCAAATCAACATCTATGAAGAGTGTGACCAACATGGACTCACTCTTCAAACATCCCAACGAATTGTCCAAAGTGCTCCAAGTAGAATGAGTCACCTCAATGAACTTCCATTCCTTAGGCACGTTTGAACCAATACTTATTCCAGCCTTAACCAACAACCCTCTCCTAATCTTTGAGGCATTGCACAATCATCCACAAGTCACCAAGGTGCGCTTTTCCTTTGTTGACACGAAGTTTAATCTTTCCTCTCTAAACCTGAAATTCCATTATTTTCTAGTCATGGATCCACCCTTAGTTCTAAAAAGGAATTAAAAGTCTTTTGAAATTTTTGGGTTTCAGGGTTCGGCTATTCACAAAGTATGATTTTCAATTAACAACTCTAGAGTCTCGGTACCGAAATCCCGAAAAGGATTTATTTTAAAAAGAAGTAAAAAAAGAAAAAGAATGTTATAAAATACCGACGCACTTTCACAAAGTATCCTTTAATCACGTTTAAAAAAACTCTTAAACATAATCAACAGATCATTAATCATGTCGCGATTTGGGTTTCCTTGTATCAAAGTGTTATCAAAGTCTCGACACTCGAACCCTCGATTCTCGAATTCCCGTAAAGTAGAAACTAATCACTAATCTTGATTAATTAAAGGATTAATACAAGTGATTAGCACCTTAATTAATCCCATCGTGATTTCGTGATTCGGGGTTTTCTTATGACATACCTCTTGGAGACACTTCCGTCGAAATTCTGAAATGCGAAATCGTGAAAGTCTTTTAAAAGCCTAAACTAGATTAATTTAGTTATAAACAGGATTAATGATAATTAAAATGATTTTTCACGTTTCACTTTTCAGGAATTGTTGAAAGCATTCCTTTTGAAACTCCATGTTTTGAAATCATTGATATGCGGCAGTATCTATAATGGAAAAATGGAGATATTTCTAACACAAATGTGTATCTCCGGGCGTATCTTCCCCATTAAAACATTAAATTCTTGTCGCCTGCATCGGTATGCTCATTGAAAGACGAGTTAAAGGTTACTAAAGGTTTTGTGTTTCGAATTTCATTCTTATTTTTTACAATCATGAGTGAATTTCATTCAGCCAGGTTTATACATTTTTCCTCTACAAATAGGTTTTCATTCTAGCACGAACATTATGGCACCTAAGAAAAGTGAAGAAGTAGCTGAAAGCTCAAGCCCGGAGGGAGATATCATGTCTGATACTACACCGCACGCCATTGATTCAATCAAATCCTAGAGGCAAATTTTTGAAACCTTGGACTACAATATCAAAAATTTCCCCCATGATTTTGATAACAAAATCCAAGACATAGCAGAGTCTGAGCTTCACAAAGTAGCCACACACCCACGACTCATGTCATACAATGATATGATCAGTTGGGCTTTAGATAGAGCAGACATACAGACGAGGATCATTTTAGACAGCCAATCTATTCATTGTTGACAGTATGAGGACAAGGTTGAAACAGAGAAATAACATGATATTTCAATTGCAAAACCAATTAGCAAATATCGAGAAAAATGTCAGAGAAGAAATAAATAAAGGTATGGAGCAGGACAGAGATGTTGATAAGCAAGAAATTTGATTGCTTAAGTCAAGTCTAGATGAGATGAATAAGAAGGTGGAGACAAATCAAATGCAGGTTATTCAGCAAGAAGAACTGGTAAGGCAATTCCAGGTTAAATTGAATTTAACAGAAGGTCGGGTTATAGATTTAAAAAAATTTCAGGTCCATTCACTGGAGGTGCATACAAAGATAGAAGTTCAGCAACAGAAATTGATCTCTAAGGTAGAGATTATTCAGAATTATTTTCAAGGAGTAAGTAAATCCCTTGATAATATTATTTTGAAGGAAAAAGAGGCTAAAGCAGCAAAGACCACTTTTCAAAAAGCATTTGTATGTTCAGGAAATGAAGAGATATCAAAAACTCCAAAGCTATCTATCATAGAGCAGATCAAAAGCGATATCATGCTCAAAGTATGGGAAACCAACATAGCCGAAAAAAAGAGAATAGCCAAAGAAATCAAAGATGATTGCGAAGAAATCTTTGATTTGTTAGACAAGTGATCATTAGGTATTGGAAGAGACAATTTCACTGGGCTACTAGGATAGATAAAGATTGTAAGACATCAATTGAACTTCAAAGATATCTTGAACAAGATTCAGATGGAAATTTCACAACTAAAGGAAATTGATGTTACCCTAATAGACAGGTGCTTGGTGCAGCCAAACTTAAAATTGCAATCAATTAAGTTTGTTGATAAAGGGTTTGAATACTGGCTTCCGAAAATTCAGAGAAATTTTTATCTGTTCGAAGCGAAGGATCTTCCAGTGCCTCCCAAAAGTTGTGTATTTTCTAGAAAAATGTGTCGAATGTATTGGATCAAAAGAAGGAGATGCTTCAATAAAACAATGAAGTATCATTTTGAAAGATTATTTTATCTAGATGATAGAAAAAATAAAATACAACCATGCAAACGGTTGAATTTTGCATTTTTGTAACCGTTATCCCCTAGGAGTTAGGAAATCACCAACCGTCAAGAATTGGAAACTTTGTATAAATACAATTTCATAAGACCAAGAAGAGGCTTTTTCTAGGCGCATTGTAAGGAAGAAATTTTAAGACTTTTCTGAATTAATACGAATGCAGATTGAAGATTCCAGATCTTGTCAAGCGTTATGTGCTCCTCTGTTGTTTCATGTTTTTCATATATCTTATTGATGAATGCTTAGCTACAATTTAGTACAACCCCTATTGTGGTAATTAATTATTTTAGTCATCTAATCATTTACAGTTTTTCCTTTGTATCGGCCATCAGCAGGTACAAGACCTGTGAACGTCTTAGGTTTCAATATCATATGCTTCATCGAAGTTTTCTTGTCTATTTTCTTCTTCTCTCACAAAGTGAGATTCTTCTTTAATTGATGCCTCTCATTGTTCAATAGCTCTATGTTTTTCTTTCATTTCATGCATATTTTCTCTTTAAAATTTAACTCAGATAAAGGAAACGGCCTTTAATTTTTCTATACGATTAATTCAACTTTTTGATGTTCTTCTTACATATTTCAAAAAAGAAATAGAAAACTTTGAAAACAAAGAAATCGATCTTTTGAAACTTTATCCCTCATTATTGTACCAGTTACGAGACAACCCAATATCGAGCCTAGCCTATCAGATCAAACAAGTATCGCTTAAATTTATTTAACACGATCTTACAAACAGCAAGCAACCGGGTTGAGTTAGAACGTTCGTGGGTAGAAATTGAAAGCGATATTAACATCCAGGAACATTGGGAAGCTAGACAGAGATAGTTAAGAAACCAGTCATAACCCATATTCATATAACTGACATTTTATCCCTTAGCTTTATCTACCTTTTTCGGATGCCTTGACAATATACTTTAGAGCCTTAAAGTATAAACGCAGGAACAACAACCTCATTCAATGTTGATCCGGATTTAGGAGCAGAACGAACTGATTAATAGAATGAATACAATAAACACATAGATATGAAGAATAACACAAATATCTAATGAACAATATCTTATATTAAATAATGAAATAGGATGACACTGTAAAATTGAAAAACTGAAACACTTGCTCGAATGGTGATAGTTATCTCTGAGAAGAGATGTGGCTACTACGCGCATCCATCTGAGAAGAATGGCTTAAAATGAGGCTCCATAGGCCTTTTTGATATTACTCATGAATGAAAAAACCCTAGACATCCAAAAACCTAACCCTAGAAGGTGAAACACCAAAATTCATGTGGGCTCTATGGGTAAGTTGGTGTAATTTGGTACCTCAACTTCCCAGGGTCGTAAATTTTTCATATGAACTCTGTTTTAGGCATGTGATATCCCATTGGAAAGGTATTTTAGAGAGATACACATTCCGCCATCAAAATCTAACTCTGTCTACACTTTGATTGTGACGAGCCAAAAAAAAAACAATGTTTAGGGCCCCAAAACAGCCCTGGAAGTACAGCAATATGTGATGACATGAAGCCCAAAGGGGTTGGATCCAATGGTGGAAAGCGAGGAGTTTTTCACTGTTGGGCAAGGTTCAATTCTCGTGACGGATTTACCTGGAGCCATGGGGACACCTTGAGGTAGTGGTCGAACGTGTGGTTGCACCCAGAGATACCATATTAAATGGTATCGTGACCTGTGCACACATAAGTGGATCAAAGCCCAACCCCATGTCCTTCAAATTAAAACCCCCGGATAGGGTGTTAGTGCGGGCCACATGGTGGAAGGAGGAGGAGAGGACAGGCCAGCATGGCAGGGGACCATGTGTCGGACTCGTGCCAAGACCCGTCGCCTAAACCATGCATTTATTTATTATTACGTCGTCCATTGCACAATTAACGTTGGGGCGCCTGACTCCCATTGTTGTCTCCACCATGGCTTCTCTGTCTGTAGGTGACTTCAACCCTCACATGCGACCTGACCCTCTTATCCCTCAGCCACCCAAACCTGGATCACTCTGGTTTTTCATGGTGCTCACCGCCTTCGGACTTCTCCAGGCTCTCCACGTCCATCCAAGGCATTTGGTGCAGTTTTTCCTTCCCTGCGCGCTTAGAATGTCACGCCAAAGAGGGAGGCCAAGGAGAGGATATCCATGGCATCCTCCTCAGCCCCATCTTTCTATTTATCCCCCTGGCTCACCCTTAATACACTCCTTGTAGCCTTTGCAAACCGAGCTGGAACCTCTCCCCTCCTCCACCCCGCCTGCCTCCCGGTTCGAATGTCTGCTCATCACTGATAGCTCGTTGGGATCTCTCTCATGATTTCCTACAGCTCCATCGAATTCCCTATCCAGCGGGCCTTCTTTTGCATCGATAGATTGCTCCTGCTGCCCTCCCTTGGGGGCACCACCCTTTCTTAGGAATGCCCAGCACAGTGCGCACTCGTCCACCGACTTCATCCCTGACTCGCAGTTGAAAGATAGTCTGTCCATCCTCTATGGGTTGGTCTTTGAGCTCCGGCAAGGATTGGAGGACCTCCATTTCCGACTGCAGCTTTTGGATGGGAAGACTTCGACCCTCCTTCAGATCCTTTCCACCTTCCAGAAAGCTTTCCACTCCACTCCAGAAGGTGCGGCAGCAACAGAGATTCCCCATGCAGAGGCCATCGACATGAATGAACAGAGGCAATAGCCAGAAGGGGACGACTTGGTGCAGGTCACACACAGGGACACGGAGGCTACGACGGATATGGGCATCCATGCGCACAATCCACCTGGAGTCACCCTGCCAACTACCAACCTAGAAGGGGGCAACTTGGCCACTGACATGCAATTGGAAGGGAAAGGGACACCCATCGAAGAGGAACCTTGGGACGCGGCCTACCAAGCCACCTGGCCAGGTTATTTGCCAAGTGTTTGACCCCTCTGGGGATCTGATCTTTTTACTAGTTTATTTTCTTAGTTGTAGCCTAGTCAGATTAGCTCTATTTATCTAAGACTACCAGACTGTAAATTGCTAGACTTACCAGGCTGGCTGAACTAGTTTCCCCTTTCTTGGGGCAGTTCAGTAACTACAGCACGGTTGTTTTCAAGATTTTGTAACTCTTGTCTGGTTTTTGAAGGCCCTTTATATATATAATCTCTTACTTATAAATATATATGTGTGTGTGTGTGTGTGTGTGTCTGTGTGTGTGTGATGACATGAAAACATACAAAATAAGCCAGTTGGATTAGGCGAGAGGCCACCCCTATCCACCTGGAGGATGTGTGGGGCTTCAGACAACCCCAGAAGTGTA
>JZKD02S0047617.1:0-11993 GCA_000966675.3 Picea glauca | reverse complement strand
CTTCAGGACTGGTCACAAACCCTATCTTCCACAGAGTGTATATCCATAATTATAGCGAATCAAGAGCTGAAATTTTTACCAGAGGTACCTTGATATGTCTTCTCAATACCATAGCAATTTCACCATCTAAATCATTCTATAAAAAACGTTATAGCAAAAATGGTAAGATGACCTGAAAATAACATACATTAGAACACATCACCAAAAGACTTCATCCTCCTTTGAAATCCGACCTTCTTTTCTTCTTATTTCCTCTGAAATTCGAGTTGTATCAAATGAATGTATAATGATATTTATTTATACCATTTATGTCACTTCCTTTTAACATTAGGTCCGACCTGACACTTTATTATTTTGTAATTATTTTCTTTAATTATCTTCAGGGCCTACATGTACTTCCTTCTTCAATTCACTGTGTCATCTTCAAAAATTCATTTCTCCTCAACCATGAGGATCCATGTGACATGCCACATACCACCGGAAACAACATGATGTATACTATCCATCTATGGGTGTTGTATATGCATGTTCATTTTCCTTCATGTCCAAATACCTTCATAAATATTGCGGTCCAAAACCCATGACTAGGGTTGACATCAATGACAACAACCAATCTTCCAACATATTTAACATGGGAAATGGCCTTGAGGACCGAAAAATAGTGGACCAAAAAATATCCTTCGAGTAGATTCAACCATTTATCTACAGCATATGCATCTATCAGTCCTTCAAATAATGGAATATCAAAATTTACCTATACCTTGAAGGGGGTTTCATGGACGCTTTATGAAGATGCTTCTCTTGTGGGTAGTCGTCGAAGGATCTGTGCGAAGTTGTCCATCATTTCATTCCTTTTTCGCATGAGGGCTTCCTCGAGCAAAATTTTAATAGGATCTCCTACCCCATCATCTTTCTTTTTGTCCCCCATGGGTTGTTTTCGAGGCTCGGAGTGATCGATCTTGTAATGTCTCGATTGGTTCGAGTCTCAACTTCTTGTACCTAGATCTTGTCTGGGACATGCACGAAGAAAAATAAATGAAGAGCGGACCTCTCTGATACCACTAATCCAAATTTAGGAGTGAAATGAACTAATTAACAGATTGAATAAAATAGACACAAAGATATGAAGAATAACACAAATATCCAGTGAATAATATCTTCTATTAAATAATGAAATAGGTTGAAACTGTAAAACTAAAGAAATGAAACACTTGCTCGAATGGTGGTAGTTATCTCTTAGAAGAGATGTGGCTGCCACGTGCATCCGTCTGAGAAGAATGGATTACAATGAGGCTCGAGAGGCCTTTTTTATATTACTCATGAATGTCAAAACCCTAGACATCCAAAAACCTAACCCTAGAATGTGAAACGCCAAAATTCATGTGGGTCCTATGGGTAAGTTGGTGTAATTAGGTACCTCAACTTCCCAGGGTCGTAACTTTTTCATACGACCTCCAATTTAGGCGCATGATATCCCGTTGGAAAGGTCTTTCAGAGAACTACACATTATATCGTCAAACTCTGACTCTGTCTACAGTTTGACTATGGCAAGCCAAAAAAAAACAATGTTTAGGGCCCTGGAAGTACAACAAGATGTGTTGACATGAAAACATACAAAATAATCTAGTTGGATTAGGCGAGAGGCCACTCGTATCCACCTGGAGGATGTGTGGGGCTTCATACAGCCCCAGAAGTGTAGAACCCACAATTACAAAGCAATAAAGAAGAACATGCTGAACAAAAAATGGACAGAAGGAGCCAGTTGGAATAGGTGGGTGGCCACCAATATCCACCTAAATCAAATGTCCCATACCAAAGGCAAGCAAACACCACCCAAGTCACTTGGTCTACATTTTTCCCATTTAGGTTGACTGCCAACAATTCTTGGTCGACTTCTCTGCTGACTTCATTTCTCTCTTGGAACGAAACTGTTTTTCACCTACTGCAAGCATTCAAACTCTAGCATTGTCATCGTGATTGTCAAGTCATCTCATGACCCAACGAAACTAGCTAAGGCACCAAACACCAAGGGCGCCTCACTCATCCTATCAAACTCGGCATGTAATGACTTCATTTCCCACTTAACCTTAGCAAAGTGTCCAACGTGCCTCATCAAAGAGTTAGGCATATTCCTTAAGCCATCTCCATGAATGCATCCAAATATTCCTAAGTCCACCATGGGACTTGTCCAAGCAGGTTGCCCCAAGCTCTATGCACTTTCTACCAACCAAGGCATCCAAACTTTGCTACAAGACTTCTTCAAATATGCACCACTTGATTCACCCTAAAGTCTATTGGTTTTCACCACGAAAACACAATACACTTGAACCACCAGGTCATCTGACTTCCCTTCAAATAACTCACTGCAACACTTAGGAAATGCAAGAACTTGAAATGAATCATACCTTTCCAACTGCATCATTCGTTGCAACCATGTTCTCTAAGTTTGTTGTCTTGGACCTTCTCTTTCCCAAGCAACTGACTCTCTGCTTGAACTCACCTCAATCATCATCTGCGGCTCCACAAATCTAGAAGACATTTGTTGCAATACAAGGATGAATCCATCCATCCACTTTCGAAATCTATCTAAGTTTCAAACTTCACACGCAACCAGTTGAACTCATCTCCAACGTCTTTCCATCTCCATACCTTGATTGCTTCTGCTTCAAGGAGCCATGCATCCACCCCCCGAATATCAAGTCATACTTTCTACTAATTGACTATTGTAACTCTGTGAAGAGCTACCTCGTCTAAAGGTTGTGGTATACCCACCAACAACCCAGCTCAACTCAACTAATTTTCTCGGTGATGCACGACACAAAGACATCATGCTGTAAAAATTTCCAACCAGTTGTCTGTCATGGAGCCTCTCTAGGTCACCTCAGGTCATCTAATGCACCCAAGTGCTTCACCTTGTTTCTACCCAGAGCTACTCCTCCTTCATGATCACCCTCTGTGTTTCACTTATGTGATCACTTCTACGGTTATCTCTTTGAAAAATCATGCAAAAAATCTTGTGTTCATATGCCTTTCCCAAGTGCTTGGTTCTTCCCAATGAAATATGTGCCTCATCTCTCAAGGTGTGCACAATAGGTCCATTACTGACTTTCGTCATGAATCAAACCAACCAAGTTTTCCTCTGCGATCAAGTCTGCAACAAGTTCTACGATGAGTTTGGTGGTCACCCTCCTTGTCCAAGTGCTTTGTTTCACCACAAACTATGCTCTTGGTCTACAGAAGGTGTGCGCCCAGCTCAACCTTCCCATCGCACTGTCATTCTAACCTTTGTCATAAGTTTGATGCAAATTCTACGATGAACAAGTTCACTACATCGAACCATTCACCAAGTCTGTGCTCAGGTTGACTCTATGATGGGTCAATCCATTGAACCTTCACCGATCATGTGCTCATACTTCCTTCTCAACAAATGTTCCCCTCCCCACCATTATTCTGACTCCAGTAGTGGTGAAGCGCCAAATTTTCTATGATACCATCTATCACATCCCCACAGTGTATCTAGTTGAATCTTGCACCTCTTGAGGTTGTGTGGCACCGCCATGTTTCTCACTTGGTTTCTTGGCAACACCAAAGATTATTCATCTCGACTATGCCTCTTCACCTAGAGCATACCCATACTTTGTTTTAGGCTACCGACAAGTCACACTCCTACTCTAGTGCAACTCTTGTATACTTAGAAATTTGTTAACATCTTTAACACTTAGTCATTTTAAGCGTACATCCATGAACATGAGAAGTCAAGAGAACAACAACGAAATAGAGAAGATAAAAATATATATAGTGCGGGTGTTACAATCTATGCCTAACACCCAGCTAAGTCTTTGTTATTGTGAAACAACTACAATATGAGCATTATCAGCTCGATTTACAAATTCCACAAATTCACACGACTCGCCTCACCTTACCAAGCCACATATACACAGATTATTCACACCAAGACTCTCTATCGTAACCATCATTTAAACCTCTTGCGGTGCACCTCAGATGTTCCCTCAACCACAGACTTGTTGTCTCTTTGTTTCCACAAACTTCATAGATTTCAGTTCTACCTCACACATGCCTCCAACAGACCCATGTTTCCAAACTTCCCCAAAACCAGCCCAAGAGATTCTCGTCGAACTCTGTCCACTGAATCCTCCTCAATACAGCACAAGTCCTCCCAATTGGATCAACTTGTCTCCTTGAGGGAGCTCACCCTCTTCATATTCCTCATAACCACGAATCTCTCTTTCTCCCCTTGTCTTCCAAATCTTACTTCCTTGGTTGTGTGGCCTTTTTCTCTTATAGGCACTCCAAAGGTCACCATCGCAAACGATCGTTTCCTTTGAGGGTGTCGTGCCCCTTCACGAACCCATGTCCAAACTAATCGTCGCACCCATTCACAAACCCAGATACTCAAATGAATCGTTGTGCCCCTTCATCAACCCGAATGCACAAATGAACCCATGTTCTTATCAATTGTCGTGTCCCTTGGGACTGGCGCATCTAACCTTGATGTGCCCCTCATTCCAACGTGTCCCAATATCTTGGTCGCTTCATACTTGGGAAATCCCCTTAGTGATTTCCCATGCCCAAGGTGTCCACTTTCCCAACTTGGGTGCTAAAACAATCCTAAGTTTCGTCTCCTTGAGGAATTGGGCAAAGGTCTCCACACCCATCTAGTCGAAGGCCTTACATACCATATTTTGAATATGATTCCTACTAAGGCTGTTTTGCAGGTTACTCCCAAGGAAAATTGGAGTGGAAGGTGACCAGACATAAGAAATTTAAAGATATTTGGAAGTGAATGTTAGGAACATATCCCAGATGAAAAATAAAATAATTTGGAGCCCAAAACTTACAAGTGAATATTTGTTGGTTAGAGTGAGGACTCTAAAGCTTACAGGTTGTTTGATCCATCCAAACAAGATGTTATCATTCAACGAGATGTCTAATTCAATGAAGACGCTCTACCATGTGAGTCTATCGAACCGCATGTTACCTTGCAATTGCCTCCATCTTCAGTTGAAGTTGTGTATGTTCCTCCTTCCTCAAGTACTGGGAAAGGTCTAGATCGTGATTCACCTACTAGTTCGAGTGATCCACATGAATTTTTTGAAGATACTAGAGTTGTTCCCACTACTACTACTCTTCTAGTTTGGGCATGGAAGACACTTGAGTCTACAGGTTCTGAGATTGGTGATCCATCCGACACTCAAAGGACTAGATATTATTTTTCTCTCATTGCAAAAGTGTTAGTCACAAATGATCCCTCCATTTATACAAAAGCTACAGGAAAACCAAAATGGAAGAATGCAATGGTTGTTGAATATGACTCCTTGATGAAGAACAATACTTAGAATCTTGTCCCTCTTCCTCCTGGTAAGAATCTTGTTGGTTGCAAATCTGTTTATAAAACAAAGTTCATTGTAGAAGGAAAAATTGAAAAACATAAGGCATGGTTGGTTTCTAAAGGCTTTCATCATAAAGAAGGTATAGATTATACTAAAACTTTTGCACCATCAAAACAATCATTTCTCTTGTTGCATCATGTTATTAGGAAATTCACCAAATGGATGTAAAGAGTGTTTTTAAATGGTGATCTTCATGAAGAAATTTATATGCAACAACCACCTAGGTTTGTCTCCTCTAAAACTTCAAGTTTGGTATACAAGTTGAACAAGTCTTTGTATGGTCTTAAATAGGCACTGAGGGCTTGGTATGAGAAAATTGATACTCATTTATTACGTAGTGACTTCAAGGGATGTCGATCTGATCCAAATATGTATGTTAAACTTTTTAATGATGATGTGCTCATTGTTGTTCTTCATGTGGATTATCTCATCCTTACAGGCAGCCAACTTTCTTTAATTCATGAATTGAAGAATGCTCTCAATTAGCGCTTTTATATGATAGACTTGGGCCTATTGCATTACTTTATTGGTCTTCAGGTGTGGCACATGGCTGATGGGATATTCTTTTCTTAGCTTAAGTATTCTTTGGACTTGCTAGCTCATTTTCGTATGAGTGATTGTAAGCCTTTGCCAACACCATTTCAGTCTGAAGTAAAAGTAATTGTTGATTGTTCCAGTCCTCTTGTTGATGCAACACTCTATCGTAAACTTGTTGGGAGTTTGATCTATCTAACACATAACAAGCTTGATATATCCTTTGTTGTTAGCATCGTCTCCAGGTTTATGCAAAATCCTCATGAGAGCCATTGGCAAGCTATTGAGAGGATTCTCATATATATTTAGGGAACTCTACATTATGGTGTTTTCTATTCAATCAAGGCTTATGTTTCACTTCTTGGTTGCACCGATTCTTATTGGGTGGGAGATACTATTAACAGAAGATCTACTTCCAGATATGTATTTTAGACATCCCAATTCATGATCTAGTAAGAATTTGATAACACTTTCTATTTCTTCATGTGAAGTAGAGCACAAGGTAGTTAAGGAAGCAACTAAAGAAGCAGTATGGCTCCGACATGTTCTTACTGAGCTTGGACTAGTTTAGAATGCTCCTATTGAGCTAAAATGTGATAATCAAAGTGATATTCAACTCTCTTACAATCCATACTATCACTGCAAGACCAAACACATTGATGTTGATACTCATTACATTCGAGATTTGGAAGATGATGGTGTTATTGTCTAGAGTATTATCCTATTGAACAACAAGTTGTTGATATCTTCACCAAATCCATGACAAGGCGAAGTTTCTCACACTTTGTAACTTATTGGGGATGCAAGAAGTTTTTATCAAGGGGGGGTGTTAGTTAATGAGATATTCCTCCAACTATGATTCTATCCCTCTAGTCATCATTAAGGGGGAATGTAATATACCTAAAGTATATTATATTTCTTATCATGTAATAATATATTATATGTTTGTTATTATGTAAATAGGCATTATAATGTAAATTATAAGTCTATGATAAGTCACAACCTTTTCCAAGGACATGACTTATCATTCCCTATGTGCATTTATATACACATATTGTATCTCATATGTAGTCAAGTAAATATGTAAAATGGATAGTAAATAAAATATTATTTATTATGGATATATGGAATTGTGTTATGTATTCATGATGTTCTCATGAAGTGGACCACCATATCCACTTCAAGGAATGTTAGAAAGTTCTAATGAATGCCTAGTGGTCTTTTGTAAAGTTATTCTTCAATAACTCATTATATTGTAAAAGGGTTTATCCCACATGCATCGTGGGATTTGTTTTCCTTTCACTTTCTCGTATATAAAGGAGGTGAAGGAGGTCAAATTTCCATATATTGTAATCAATTAATGTTCTCTAAGGCACTTGTGGAGGGATGCTCATGTAATATTAGAGTTTTCCTGAGGAACACAAAGACCAAGTCTTTTGTGGATGCTTCCCCACATTGGGGTTTTACCACGTAAATACTTGTCTAGCTCTTTTGTCTCTTTTGGTTCTTGCTTTCTTTGATTTATTGTTTATTGATGCATGCATAGGAGTTTAGACCAGTATATCTCATTATATGTTTATGGATATTTCTCGGATCTAACAGAATTGACCTAATGTATCCGTTGCAATGCTAAGTATGAGCGTGTTAGCCTCACGATGGAAGCTTGTTCCAAACCAAAAAAAAATGTTGTCAAAAAACAAGGCAGACAATTCAGCCTCACTAATGCCATTAACTACAATAAAAAAACATTACATCAATGCCTTTAAAATACATTTTAGTGAGTTTGGAATTTTTGTGGCCTAGAAAAGAACAACTCACTTATAAGATAAGGTATATATAGGATTCCATATATTCAACAAATAAAATAGTTAAATACAATGTTGCTCTTACTTTCAAAGTTCAAGAAAACACAAACATCCTGAAAAGGGACTAGCATAACCAACAATATTATCTTTGAAAGGAAAGATGAATGACCTGATGTTCAAACTGATGTTAAAGCATTCATCATATTAATGTTTCAACACTACAAGTTCACTTAATTGACTTAAGAGGCTTTCTATAATGCTAGGTGATCTAAACTACTAGTCATTTTTTACTAACTAAACAAATGGCAATGAATTAGAACTGTCCCCATGAAGTGAAATATAATTAGACTAGAGAAGATCATAAAATGACCAAAGTGCACAACAGATATCCTCTTGAAAAAAATAATTTAAATTCATGGTTTTACTGTTAAAAATTTGGTGTGATCGTTTAACCATAGACAATATCACACTATTATCACCCAGCCATAGGCACACATGCCACCCCTGAGCACTTTAACATTTACTTAGAATAATTCTAGCAAGCCTACCAATAAATAAACCCTATCCACAATTGTTGTAGCAGCAGCACAATAACCATACAAGGAGAGTATACCTTATACCAAGAGAAGCACAAGAGAAATACCAAAAGACTATTGCATTATTCCTCCAGACTAGTGCCCCCTCCAGTTGTAGTTGTTGCTCCCAAACTTGCGCACCTCTAGCTACAACTGTAATCTTCTAGATTTGTGCACTTGCTAAGTGAGTGTATACAAATGAACTAGGAAACTTCATATTTATACTAAATTGTCCAGCTGACTTGGGTCAACTTCTCCTTCTAGATGTGTCTATTACTTTAATATTATTTCTCTTGAGGCTGACTTATATCCTAGGTTTTTCTAACATTTGTTTAATGGTTCTCTTTCTTCTGGAATATTCTATTCTAAGTTAAAGGTTACACATGGAGGTTAATACTTCCCGCAGCTACCAAAACATCAACACTCCCTCTTAGCTAGGAAGGTATTCACTAAGATGTTCTTCATGTAATGATCTCAAACACATCCATCCATCTCACATGGCATGAGAAAGACACGCATAGTCTTGCGTACCAGTCTACAAGTAGCATCACTATAGCCACACAGATCATATCACGAGCATCACCATCATAACCACACATTATCCATCTAGTTGGCAATCACCTCCAACACTATTGGTTGGCACTCCATGCTAGAAACACCTCCAACACTACTGGTTGGTCCTCCATCTAGTAACCTTCGATGTTACTGATCGGCACTTTAACTAGGAATCATCTCCAACACTACTGGTTGGCCCTCCAGTTAGTATCCTTTAATGCTATTGATCGACACTCTAACTAGGAATCATCTCCGACACTACCAGTCGGCCCTCCAATTAGTAACCTCCGATGCTATTGATCGACACTCTAACTGGGAATCATCTTTGACACTATTGGTCGGCCCTCCAGTTAGTAACCTTCGATGCTACTGATTGGCACTCTAACTGGTAATCACCTCCAATCACACAGGTTGGCCCTCTAGTTGGTAACCCTCCGACGCTACTGGTTAACACTCCAACTAGTTTGCACATAAGTATAACATGTGTACCAAACTATTTCACTGGAGTAGCAATATCTCAGCGTACTAGACTATTTCACTGGAGTAGCTATGTGTACCATAATATTTCACTAGAGTAGAAATATCTCAGCGTACCAAACTATTTCCCTAGAGTAGCTATGTATACCAGACTATTTCATTGGAGTAGCAATATAACAACGTACCAGACTATTTCACTGGAGTAGCTATGTGTACCAGACTATTTCACTGGAGTAGCAATATAACAGTGTGCTAAACTATTTCACTAGAGTAGATATGTGTACCAGACTATTTCACTGGAGTAGAAATATAATAGTGTAACAGAATATTTCACTAGAGTAGCAATATAACAGCATAGCAGACTATTTCATTGGAGTAGCAATATAACAGCGTACCAGACTATTTCACTAGAGTAGCTATGTGTACCAAACTATTTCACTGGAGTAGAAATATAACAACATACCATACTATTTCACTGGAGTAGCTATGTGTACAAGACTATTTCATTGGAGTAGCAATATAACGGCGTACCAGACTATTTTACTACAGTATCTATGCATAGCAGACTATTTCACCGAAGTAGCAATTGTAATACATCATACTCTATCATGAGGGTACGTCCTTCTGAACCACACCAAGAAACATATCAGATACCATAATCAATTGTACTCATTAGGTACCTCATCACATGTTTTGTTGCAACTAGGTGAACACGTCTCGGCACAACCATATACTAACTCAATTTGTTCATCGCAAAACATATATCTAGCCTTGTGTTCATTAAGTACATCAAAGAACAAATCCTTTGTTTATACATGGTGGCATTCATTGTCTCTAAAGATGTATCACTCAATAACTTCATATTCGTCACCATCAGTGTAGGCAACCAATCCCAGGCTCATAAAAATAATTGTCTGGAAAATCCTACCCTGGGTGCCTACTTAAGCCCGTACAAAGCTTTCTTCAATATTCAGACATGAGACTCCTTCTCATGTATCATGTGGCTTCTCTATGTACACTTCTTCTAGCTACTCAAGGAAGTGTCTTGTCATAATCTTCTCCCTCTTGGTGGAAGAATTTTCTGGCCAAAAACCTTGTCTTGTACTTCTTGACATTTCCATTTGTTGAATGCTTCGTTTTGTAAATCAACTTGGAACTTACCATTGTCTTCTTTTTCGATCTTGGAACCACAGCAAAAACCATATCATGATTCTTTTGACTGGATTATTCCTCTGTCATTGTAGCAAGGTATACTGAAACAAGGGAATCCTCCCAGGAGATCTCACATCTCCTAGAAGTCTATGAAGCTATGATCTAGCCTCCTGAACCCATGGCATTTGTCTACCAATCCTAGGAGATGTCTCTCTCTTCCATCTAAATTTGAGGAGGAACACTTTCTGAATGAAAGTCTCTAAGCCATTGACTCTCTCTAACATCAGGCTCAATCTAAGTCTCCATGCTCCCTCTGAAGCTTGACTCCCTCTTATTCTATATAATCTCTAAAGCCATATGCTCCCTATGTATGTGTTGATTTCCTCTGAAGTCTCCTATGAATGGTCTTGGGGAGGTTTATCCTCCCTACCAGATCATGATGGTTGAATCCCTCTGAAATCTAGCTCCTTCTGAGCTGGTACTTGGTGTGGTTGCCTACCTCACCACTGGTGGAGCCATATATTCTCCTCATGATATGGCTTATCAATTCTATATGTCTTTACATCCTACAAAGTTTCATGGGATCATGCTAGTCTCTTCCTGGTTACTGAAACTATTCTAGGTAGGCCCCTCTAGCTCTATTGACTCTTCTCGATGATATGAAGAGTGATTAATTGCACTAGAGGTATTTGTCTGGTCATCTTTGGAGCCTTCTACTCCTTACAATCAATCTCCATATGAGATACTATGTATCTCGCAAAAGTACCCTTCTTCGTCCTCTTTTTCTTCGATACATGGATGTATGCAGTCGAGTATACAACTTCTTAACAGGGTAGTCTGCTCCATGTCTCAAACTAGAGACCCTCTAATATGTTTCCTCCTGCAACCGTCACTATAGCTTCCCTCAGAGCTATCACATGTGACCTGCCCAGAACAAGACCAACAACAAGGGAAAACAATAGACAAGAATAATACTCTTATAATAATAATAAATAATGAGAACAATCATCGCAGTAGCTCCTTCTCAGAGCTATCACGTGTGACCTACTTGGAACAAAAGTCAAAAAAAAAAAAAATAGGAACAACCCTCTTCTAGTGTTGTGACCAATCATTCCTCCATGGTAACCTGCCCGAGACAAGAGCAACAAGAGAAGAAGTATTTCCAATATAATAGTATTTTTCATAAGAACATATCTATGTTAACAAGAATAAAAGACAATTCCATGGTAATCATCATAGCATTACCAAGGTGACATGCCTGGAAGCAAAACAAGAAATATCTCCTAGAGGAGATGTTAGTTCATATTGCAACAAATACAATGGCATTTATATCAATAGTACTCACATGCTACCAAGTCTTCATTGTACCTAGCAGTAATAGAACCTTTCAAATATTGTTGTCACAACTATAGTGTTTACTTGTAATGTAGAAATTATCAAACTTGATATGTGCAAATTGGAAACTTATCAATTTAATCAATCAA
>JZKD02S0047606.1:0-26035 GCA_000966675.3 Picea glauca | reverse complement strand
ACAACCTTTTTAACCTTTTAAGTTGAAAACCCTACTAACCCTAGCATCTAAACTAACCCTAATTGTTGATGACGTCTTGCCTTATTTGAACTTTTGTTTGGACTAAAAATTGCGGCTGACTCATCCCTTGATAGCCATAGAGGTATTCAACAATTTCGTTGGTCAATTCAACCAAACGTCCACCTCTTTGTCTAGCTAACCTAACCCTAACTAGCTAGTGATGTCACACTTATTCTTGAACTCCTGTTTAGTTTAAAACGTGTGATCTAGTCACCTAGCATTTGGCATTGATGTGTAGAGTATTTTCGTTGGCCTAGTGTGCAAAACGTTTACTTTTTTGCCTACTTAACTAACCTAGAAACTAGGCTGACATCACCTTAATCTGCATAGTGAGGCAGCAACAATATTTATATATGAGCTTATTTAATGCATTGTGATAAGTAAAAGATTGATATTAAACATTGAATGCCTTTATCCTTTTGTATTATTGAAGGAGTAATATTATATGTCATTAGCTTTAATTGCAATCATTGACTTCGTCAATAATTACATTTATTATTTGTTCATATGTACTAAAGATAGTCATTGATATTTTGAAGTACTAACCACTGCTTGCACGTTTTAGTTTTATGTGTCTTGTCTCGCAAACAGGTGCCCTTATCAGTGGAATACCTTCTTTTGACTATCTCTCTTGGCAGTAATCTGTGANATTGATATTAAACATTGAATGCCTTTATCCTTTTGTATTATTGAAGGAGTAATATTATATGTCATTAGCTTTAATTGCAATCATTGACTTCGTCAATAATTACATTTATTATTTGCTCATATGTACTAAAGATAGTCATTGATATTTTGAAGTACTAACCATTGCTTGCACGTTTTAGTTTTATGTGTCTTGTCTCGCAAACAGGTGCCCTTATCAGTGTAATACCTTCTTTTGACTATCTCTCTTGGCAGTAATCTGTGAAAGGAAACCCTTATCTTGATCCTTAAACCTTAAGACCTTTCAGAACCACAGATTACCAGGGACGTCTCCCTTGGGATTAGCCACCCTGAATAGAAAGAGCTCCCCATCGAGGTGACAGTGGGTGGGGAAGCTCCTGTTACGCCAGTTTGAGTCTTATTTCCAAGCTACTAAGCCTATCCTACAAACTGTGCGATAACATTTTGGCACCGTTGTCGGAGAACACTGAGTCTATTTTCCTCAACGACATACCTTTGGTAAGCCTTGTTTCAGAATCCTTTTTTGTAAGCTTACCTGGCGACTCCACTACCTTTTCCCCCTATTCTTTGGTAGTTTCAAGGAAACTATCTGGCGACTCCACTGATGGCGAAGACAACTATGACTTCACAATGGGATCCAGGAAACTATAGACCTTTGGATATGAGTAAAATCCCAGGATATCCCAGAAAAATGCCTCTTACTTATAAAAATCATCTCCCTAGTTTCTTTGGCCTCGATGGAGAAAGTCCCGATTATCACATGAGCAATTTTTGGGAATTCTTTCAACACTTTCCTGTCAGGGACGAAGTTGAAGACGTAGTGATGAAACTCTTCTCTGCCTCTCTGCATGAAGGGGCTAAAAAATGGTATGATAGTCTTCCGGCTGGCAGCATCACATCCATGGACCATTTTGAAGAGATCTTCCTTGAAAGGTGGGCTTTGAAACTAGAAGATGTACAATCGTTGCTGAAAGAACTTGAAAGCATAAAANGAGCTCCCCATCGAGGTGACAGTGGGTGGGGAAGCTCCTGTTACGCCAGTTTGAGTCTTATTTCCAAGCTACTAAGCCTATCCTACAAACTGTGCGATAACAAGAGGGAGTGTTGAAATTGTAACTATGTTCGATATTCGTAATATGAAAAGTAAAAAGTGAAAATTTGTTTAGTATAAATATATATAATAAATAACTAGTTATTTATTATACAAGGGATGCATCCTTTCATGGATGGTCATCATATGTTCTCTATATATGGAACACTCATCATTGTAATAATATATCATATATCATCTCATATTGTCTCATATAGAAAAATCAACAGTGACCAGAGTTTTGAAAGATAACACATTAACAACAAGTCTTTTGCAAATAGTTAGGAAATCACAAAATCTACCCCTAGGCAACCATCAAAACATGAGAAAACAACAAAATCACGATCATATACCTCATGAAGCTTGGTTAAAGTGGAAATGAACGATATGGGTGATATATGGTGATACAAATGATAATTGAAAAAATGATATAGGATCAATTAAATATAATAAGCGAAATGGTCATCGAAAAACATGTTGAAACCAAGGCTCAACACACGGACTTGTTATAATTTATGTCGGCAATCAACTAATGTGTCCTTATAGTATTTAATCATGTTTTCTCCTGAGCAATATACATTTGAAACCATTTTTCTTTCAGCCTTTCAATAACTTGTTGGTGAATTTCCCTATTAATTATGCCCAGGTCAAAAAAAATCATCTTTATCTCACCAATTGGGGATATCAGGTTTGAGTTGAACAATGGCAAAATTATTAGTCATGATATCATCCAAAATAGCATTAACAAAGTTGTCAACAAAAGTAATAATGCTATCAATCTTAGGTGTAGAAAAATTCTCCTCAAACACTTCATCTCCATGATTTTCTTCAACAAATGCTTCCTCAAGTTCTTCTTGAGAAATTTGGTTGCCATCATTATCTTTCTCTTCCTAGTTTTTGCTCATAATAGGCTCAACATCATGAAGGTTATCATCATTTGTTGAAATATTAGATCTGGTCTCCTCTATTGGAGAAGGTTGCTCAGATAAACCAATAGCTCCCAACAAAACTTCTAACTCAGAGTGTTGTTTTCTGGTCTCTACAAGCTTTTTCTTCAACTTCAGATTTTTTGTCTTCAGTCATTCTATGACTCTGCACAATTTAAGATAAGAGGTCCTTTGATACAATTTATATTTAGAAATAAAGGAACCCTTACCTTTTCATTTTTGAGATGAGGATCCTTGAATCATGAGTCAATGCTTGAATCAACACGATCAAGGTAAACTATCATGAGTCAATGCTTGAATCAACACGGTCAAGGTAAACTATCATGAGTCAATGCTTGAATCAACGTGGTCAAGGTAATCATCGTCCTTTGTTATGAATATTCCTCTATTTAAATACTTGCTTAGATTGGATTGACCCTTTGAGGACTATGTTTATACACATGTCGATCTAGCACAAGGCATTAGTTAATTGTCCTTTCAATCGTTTAATTCACATATTAATGGTCATATACAGACTTGTAAGAATTGTTTGATATCATGAAGATGGAAGAAATGACCACACCTTCTAATACTGAAACATGGGAAATGATCACAGAGTAAAAATAGATGACAACACATTGTACAATGACATTTGTAATGAACACTTCATCGTGGCTGAAAATCTTGCAAGAAATGGTCTTCAACTTCTGAGCATGATTACATGGCTAGAAATGGAGTTATACATTTGCATCTGTCTCTTATTTTCAAAACAAAAACTTGAGCTTGTGTAGTACTTACAAAGAGTATTCCTGCAGCTTTGAGTATTCCTGTAGCTTTGCTTCAAAAATAATTTGCAATAATATCAACCTTACTTCCATCTATAAAACATATCCATTTACTTAATGATCCCAAGAAAACTTGTCAAATT
Source organism: Picea glauca (assembly GCA_000966675.3). Classification (NCBI taxonomy): domain Eukaryota; kingdom Viridiplantae; phylum Streptophyta; class Pinopsida; order Pinales; family Pinaceae; genus Picea; species Picea glauca. Next base: position 22,365 of record JZKD02S0047606.1, on the reverse strand, counting down.
TTATTGGCCATGACGCCATGTATAAGAAAGATTAAAGCTTTGGTTGGAGGATGAAAGTCTCCCAACAGTTGGAATCCAATCTTTATAATATGACCAATTATGCGATGTCAAGATAAAAATAAAAACCCATTGTTGTAGTGATAAACATAAGTGTATGCTAGAGATTTAATCCATGTATTTGAGCAGGGAAAACCTAAGTTTTATTCATATGAAAGATATATATGTGTGTGTAGATCCTGACTGTAGAAGATGCAATGAGAGAGATTTAATCCATGTATTTGAGCAGGGAAAACCCAAGTTTTATTCATAGGAAAGATATATGTGTGTGTAGATCCTGACTGTAGAAGATGCAATGAGAGCCTTAAATTTGTTCTCAAAATCTGCCTCTGTTTCTGGATCTTTTACACCATTTATCATGGTAGTTGCAACTTGACTTGTGTTATTTCATAACTAAGGATCAGTTCTAAAGTCAAGTCAATCCAACCAATTATACTTCTTGTGTATACAACTTGTCAGGTATGAAATTCGATTTGCAAAGTGTCTACACAGTTTTGAGCTTCTACTCTTGTTCCCCAATGACTCCTTTTTTATGAAGAAAAACCTTACCTTTGAAGACAGAGTTTGCAAGTGGCTTGGAGTACAATGACAAAGTTAACTATTTTAACAACATAGTGTAAGGGCCTTTTATCAACCTCTTATCAAAAGAATGAAGTCTGTATTTTCTAATATGTTGAATAATGATGGAATTTTATCCCATGACGTCATACAATTGACCATAATGGAACTAGAACTCATACATTTGAGATAGTAAAATATTCCACTATGTAAAGCATATATATAAGGATCAAAAAATAAAGATTCCAGTGTGCAGAGCATATATATAAGGATAAATAAATAAAGATTCCAGTGTGTAGAGTATACATGATCCTTATGTACCAGTAGAAGAAATGAGTCCCTCTGACAACAATTCTCTCACTTTTTTCCAAGGGTTGGTGGAGGTCCCCAAACCTTGTTTTCTATGTCCTTCAAATACCCAACTAATGGCTAACTATTGTATAACCAAAGGAATTCTTTGTAAGGAAATCCTACACAAAGCATAAAATTTTATCTCATTTGTCCTTTTGTGAATATATCTAGATATCCTTATCTTATAATCAATCCTTCAATAGCAAAGTTACAAATAATTCTCGAGAAGGATATCCTTTTAATTTGTACTTGCAGAAAAGTGTTTGCTACATACAGGCTCAAAATCGTATATCCTGGAAGAGTAAGGGTTGATAAAAGGTGTGAGATTATGGGGCCAGATCAAAGGTCAGACATGCCACCTTAAATGATTGTGAGCAGATGGAGTAATTATGGTGATAATAGAAAGAAATGTTACCCGAACAGTGATATGGATATTATTCTAGGGTTACTACAATAGATAATTTATAGGAGAGAGGTATGTTTCTTCATAGGCCATAGAAGAATTTGAGATTTTAGATATCATTATTATTATTCGCTCAAAGAGATTACAGACTAATTCAACTATTTTATTCTATAAAAATATCAAAAGGTATTTGAATGTTACCTTCATGGCTGCTACGCTTGGATGAAAGTGAGTTCTTCTATACCAATCTTCCTTGCCCTAAAATAGAAACAAATTGTGTTCAATGCAGAGTCTAGCATTTGAAATAATAACTTTGTGTCAAGTGAAAACATAAGTCTGCAATGGTCCTATTGTAGGACTGCCTCGAAAATTTTGACTGTACTAATCTTCCTGCAACTGGAAATGATATGAGGGTGACAAAAGCTTGTCCTCCTTTTTGGATACTCAAGTGGGTATAATTCCTTCCTCTTTTTGTTTTATTGGTATATTTGTATCTTTTATTTGTCCTTTTTCTTTTCACAAACCCTACCTGCCGGAAAATCGTTTTCCAAGCATGGCTTGCCCAATTGTGCCTCAAACAGGTTTTCGCAATTGGTATTTACTTGTCTTACAGAGACTAGCCAGTAACCTGGTTTTCTAGTGTCACTAGGTCTAGGGATACCTGAAACAAGTTTTCATCCCTAGATTACTTTTCTTTTTCTTTTTTTCTCTTTTTTTTTCCTTGTTTTTTCTAACACAATGAGACTAGGAGGAGGAAGCAAGTTCCAATGGTGTTTCCACCTGGTTTACAACCTCTAGATCTCCTTTTATGATCACATCTTGAATACATTCCTCCTTTGATATTGGCTTCTAGTACAACCGTAATCTATGGTCATTGGCCATGATTGGAGTCTTATATTAATCAATTTTATGTAGCTTGACGAAGTCGTTATCATAAATCGTATCAATTTCATAGAGTCCCATCCGGCGAGTACAAAATTTGCCTATAAATTCCTTGTACCTGGAATCAAATAGGAGGGCCCAATCACCTTCCTTAAACTTGTGATTCTTGATGAACCCATTGTGCCATTTAGCTTTTTATTGTTGAACAAGAGTTGTTTGCTAGAGATCAGTTTGATCGATCTCATCAAGTTCATTAACTTGATCCAAGTGATGTTGGTGTGCCTCTGATAGTTCCAACTCTACTTGTAATGCAATCCTTAATTTCTTGATTTCAAATTTGATTGGAGGACCACATGCTTCTCGTATACAAGTTCGTATGGAATAAATATTGTAGTGTTTCTCCAAGTAGTATGGTAAACCCAGTGTCTCAAGGAGGCGATCAACCTAATCTTTATGATGTTGTCGAAAATTCTTGGTCAGAATGCTTTCTAACACCTTGTTTGTTACTTCCACTTGATCATTTTCCTATGGATGATAGGGAGTTGACATATAATGTTTAATCTTGAATTGTTGCATGTTATTCTTAATGAGATGAGACACAAATTAGGTTCCTTGAGTAGTAACAATTTCCCCAAGTACCCTAAAACGAACAAAGATTTCTTCGTAGAGAAAATTGACTACTACTTGTTCCATTTCTTTTGGAAAAGCTTTGGCTTCGACCCATTTGGTGACATAGTCGGTGCACACCAAGATGCACACTTTATTTTTTGATGGAGGATTGATACGTGCAACAAAGTCAAGAGCCCATTTTTCAAATGGCTCAAATAAAACATGTGGTTGCACATAAATCTCATCTGATTGAACTGGTCGACCCATTCACTTACAATTATCGCAACTCTTGACGTACTTGTTGGCATCCCTAAATATAGTAGGCCAATACTACCCTAAATGGAGCACTTTGTTTGCATTCCTTTTGTCATCAAAATGTCCCCCATAAGGCTCATCGTGGCAAGCTTTAAGGATATCATAGTTTTCATCCTCCCTGACACACCACCAAATGATGAGGTCTGGTCCTATGCGAAAGAGATGGCCTTCAATCCATGACTACATGGAACTTTTCCTAACAACCTTTTGACATTCTTTTGGTGACAGGTGTTGTGGAAACCTTCCTCCAGCGAAGTAATTGGAAATATTTGCAAACCACAATGTGTTAATAGATAAAGCAAACAAATTTTTAGCAGGGAAAGTATCTTCCACATAACCAGCATCCTCCTCATCAGTAAGCCTGGAAAGAAAATCGGCGACAACATTCACTTTCCTAGGTTTGTCAAGGACAGTGATGTCATACTCCTACAACAACAACATCCATATAGTCACCCTTCCATTAGTAATGGGTTTATTCATTAAGTAACAGATGGAAGAATGATCTATATGTATGAACATTGGGTAACCAATAATATAATGATGAAATTTGTTAATTGAATGTATAACGACCAAAAATTATTTCTCTGTTACTATGTAGTTTTTTTCGGTTGGGGTAAGATTCTTACTAATATATTAAATAGCGTATGGCTTTTGTTCCTCCGTTTGACCCAGCATAACTCCAATAGCAGTATATGATACATTCTTATAGATGTGGAAAGGTAGGGACCAATTTGGACCCCATAGCACTGGTGTAGTTGAAAGCTTTTCCTTTAGAGCTTCGAAAGCCTCCTGATATTGAATATCCTAGGAGAATTTTTCAATCTTGTAAAGAAATTGGAACAATGGTGAGGCAATCATGGTGAATTTTTCGATGGACCTACAATAGTAACCCACATGGCCTACAAAACTACGGACTTCTTTCTGGGTTGTTGGAATTGGAAGCTCAAGGATCACTTCAAACTTTATTGGGTTTACTCTAATATCTATCAGTGAAATATTATTCCCTAGCACAATCCCTTCAATGAGAATCATTTGTCATTTTTCATTACCAAGGGAGAGGTTAGTTTCCTAGCACCTTACTAGAACTTGTTCAAGGTTACCCAAGGTTTCCTCAAAGGTTTCCTCGTATACCGTGAAATCATCCATGTATATCTCAACACAATCATGAATTAAGTTTGAAAAGAATCCAAGGACATCCCTTTGAAAGGTAGTAGGGGCATTGCACAAACTAAAGGGTGGTACTCTGTAAGCATAAGTCACCCATGGGAAAGTAAAAGTAGTTTTCTCCTAGTCTTTAGGGAAAATTTGAATTTGATTATAACCGCTAAACCCGTTAAGAAAAGAAAAATATTTCTTGCTTGCCAAGGTGTCCAAAACCTAATCAATGAAAGGTAGGGGAAAGTATTCTTTAAGGATTAATTTTTTGAGTTCCCTATAATCTATGCATATACACAATTTTCCATTTTTCTTAAGCACAATTACCAATGGAGAAACCCACTTACTATCATAGATGGGGTAAATGAAATTCACATCAAGCAGTTTCTGCAAAATTGTATCCCTTAGAGCTAGATTCATCCTATGTTGGGGCTACCTGGAAGGTCGAGCATCTTCCTTGATATATATATGATGGGTGCATAGGCTAGGATGGATTCCTTTCATGTCCATATAATTCCAAGTAAATGCTTGACTCTGTTTTCACAATACTTCTATGATATGATCTCATTGGGAGGTATCTAGGTTAGAGTTTATGTTCAGGGTTTTCCCGAGATGAATTTGAATTGATGTACTTTGACTTGCAGAGGTAATGTCTACTATAGTTGTTGACTTAATTTGCTCCACCATTTCTTCTAGTGAGTAGTTTCCTTAGAGTGTGGTTCCATGATATGTCCAAGGGATGGGTCTACTAAAGTGAATTCAGGATATATCATGAAATCATGGATAAGGTCATATTTAGCATTCCTTGCAAAGATCGATGCCTTCTCTAGAGACAAGAGAGGTTGAGTGCCCTCATCATCACTATATTCTACCCAGGAAGGTATTTCTAAATCTTAAGAAGGTTTATAAGGGGGATAAAGAGTAATATTTTTAGTGTAATTTATATGGGAGATAATCATATCCCTTGACCTTCAACTGATATAGGCATCTATCATGGGTAGCCAAGGCCTTCCTAATATGAATGGATACCCGCCTAAGTTATCTTTTGGTTGTAGAATCATGAAATTTTCCAGATACTCCCAAGAATCCATGGAGACTATAACATCATCCACTACACCTTCTGGCTTAATGGTGGATCTATCAGCCAATTGAAGAATAGTATGAGTTGGTCGCATGTTAGAAAATTGGAGTTTCCCAATTGTATCCTTCATCATGACATTAATTACAACCCCTAGGTCAATCAAAGTTTTAGGAAAGGGACTATTATTAATATGAAAATTGACTACAGATCTCCCTGGGCCCACATATTTGGTTATAAGAACCTTCCCTAACATCAAGTCTGCTAGTTTCCCAATGACGTGAATAGTTAGGGGATCCTTTCTCTTTCTTCCTAGCTTCCTTGAACATATTTTCTTGACAACTTTGGCATATATTGGGACATCCTTAATTGCTTGAAACAAGGTGATTTTAAAACATACATTCCTCAATTCTCATAAGATATCAAATTTGGGTTGTATAGAAGGTTTATCTATGGTTACTGTCTCTCTATAAGGTGGTGCTAAAACATGTTCAATAGGTTTGTGCTAATCAATAGTCTATGAGGTGGATGGTTGCATAGCTAAAGAAGAGTCTTATTTTTCTAGTTCATGATCATCCTCCTCGTCATCTTGTTCATGAATGATAGGTGAGGCTTGGTTATTGACTACTTTCCTTGAGCATGAGTGTATATCATCAAAGTCCATGAAAGATACAAAATAAATTAGAAAATGAGGTAACTCGACATTGTAGGTGGGTTGAGTTACATTATTATTCGGATTGGGCACAGGTTCGGTAGGAATTTGTGGTGGCATTTGAGGCAGTTGACTGGATGGTAATTGTGATCATTGTTGATGATTGGATAGAGGATGGGGATGAAGTGTAGATTGTTGAGGCGGATTTCCAAAATATGTGTGCCCTCTCCAACCTAGTTTCCAAGGTTGGTTTTGAGCATAAGGGGGGCACTACTGCAAAGGCATGGGTGCATACCAATTTTGGGATGGATATTGGTATGGAACAAAGTATTAAAGGTATTGAGTTGATTATTGTGCCACACCTAGTTGTCATGGCCATTTCTGGGCTACAAAACATATTTGCTCGGTTTCCTCGTTAGCCCCTTGGTATACTTCCTTAAAATCAAGTAAAGAGGGACAATTCTTTGTAGCATGGTTTTGTTCACAAATTGCACATACTTCTATATTATCGAGAGGGAACTCCCACAAGCGATGTTTCTTTCGACATTTAGAGCATAAAATGGCTAATGCTAGATCGGTCTCTTCATTCTTTTTCTTGGCTTGAAGGGTGTCCAACTAGGAACTAAGTGAGCTCAGAATGTCGGCTTTGAAATTTTCTAATATGTTTCCTATCGTGGCTTTAGTCACTCCCCCTCCATTATATGACTTGGTGACTTTTGAGACTAGGTCTCTTAGGCCTCTCCTAGATTTATTAGTGCCTCATGAATAATGCCTACATAGTTCACATATTTTATCATATGTCAATTGAGAAATGTCTCCAGCTCCCATAAAGTTTAATATGTCTAAGATATCATCTTTAATCCCTCGAAGGAAAATGATACGCAGAGTTACGAGATCTAATGTATTATGCTTGGTCCTTTGCAAATTATATTGGAACCTCTCAACATAGTCCTCTAAACTCTCTTCATCTATTTGTAACATTTTGAAAATTTCCTCCATGATATCCTTCACCTTATTGTAATCCTAAAACTTTTTAAGGAATTTATGTCTCATTTCCTCCCATGCTCTAATAGAATTTCCCCCAATCCCCATGAACTAGCGTAATGTTGCTTCTTTTAAGGTGGTTGGGAACAATTTTATTTTTTAGGAATAAGAGGAATAATCATAGCTACAATAAAGTACATCAAATTCAAAAATAAAAGTGTCTCGATCTTCACTAGGAAAGCCATGAAAATTTGGCCAGGCAAAGGATGAAATGTTTTTCATTTGAACCTGGCCATTGGATTCCTGGATAGGAATTTTGAAAGTAATTGGTTCTTTAAATCTGTTTCAGTGCCTTAACTTCTTCCCCCATACCAAGAAAGTTGGATCCCAAAAAATATGTGTTTGATTCAATAGAGGGCTCAGGTTCTTGAATAGGATTTTCTGGGTAATCTTGATTTTCAATATTAGAATATTCAAAAGCAGAAGAGCCTATAAATGCATCAGTTGTAGAACCAACCCTAGAGGAAATATATGGAATGTTGGTGATCTGAAAATAGTGGTCTAACTTGTTATGCTATGCAAGCACCCTCTACTTCATTAAAATAAAACTTTACATGACCTTGCTCCATGTGTTAAAATATGCAAGATAAACTATGTGCCAAGTTTATGCTTCTTTTAAATGTTTATGTGTGAGAATATGTTCTTTTAAATGGTTAAATATGTTCTTTAAATCAATACACGGCAACATAACTTGCAACAAATAAACCATCAAACTCACAACAATAATAAGATGATAAAGGAGTTCACCCCTCTCTAGGTTACATCTCCTTGAGACTCCATCAATGGACTTGGCTCTCTGGGATTAATTTGTCAAATATTCTTTTACAAGCTTCTTCTCAACTCTAATGGAAATTCTGACTGTACCATTGGGATCAGAATACATAAAAACCCCAAAAATGACTAATAAAACTCTGAAAACGGATCATGGCTCATCCGGACATGACCTCTTCTACATGTGGCCTTAAGTTTCCCTGAGCTTCTCTGTGGAAAAAACACCTGTAAAAGTCCTCAAATGGATCTGAAACCTATCCCAAAGTGTTCAAAGCATATTAATTAGTAAAAAATGATTATTCAATCACAGAAAACAAAGATAGGCTCATCTGAGCATGACCTCAAACAATGAGGGCTTCAAGCTCCCTGGACCTTCCTGAAACTTCAATGGTAAAAAAACCTAAAAACGAAGTTTTCAAATGGCTGTAAAAATAGTGCCAATGGATTCAGAACGTCCAAAAACCCCTAGCTGGGCTTTTACGGCACCTCATTCAGCCAAAAAATGAAGAAGACAGGCCTCCTGCCATTCTCTTCCTTCAAGCTTGTTGTCTCTGGTTCGCCAAAACGCACCACTATGTTCTCTAACCAAGAACACGCTCCAAATTCGTGCTAAAACATAGCACATGTGCATAACCACAAAACCGTTCAAACTGTAGGACAGTTAGAGCGCGCCCAGCCCCTAACCGCCAAGACCACGGTCACAAGGTCACCATGTGACCACGCGCTATCGCAAAAGGGTTGAGTTTACCAAACGAATGGCTAACCGACAAGTGTCGGTGTTTGGTTGGTGGGAAAAACTGTTTGAAATACCAAACCAACTCCAATCCCCGTGCTCAAACATTAAGGTCATATGATAATGCATATAAAACCGTGGTTTTAAAATCATTGTAAACGCCTTTGTATAAACAACAGTCATGTTACACATTACAACCGCGGGCTTTTGCAATTTGTTTTAAACCGCTCCCTCCGTATATATATAATGGGTCACATGTGAAATGCAATACATCCGTGGGCTGGGGCTAAGCCCCAGCCCGACCCCCCGCCATATTAAACATTAATCCAATTCAAATATAATAAAAACCATATGACTTACAAGGACCACCGTGTGGGCTAGTGGTAGCCCACACACTACCAAAGTGTTGAACCTTGGGGGAGGTCCAAGGTTCAATCCCCACATACTCCATAATGTTTTAACCAACCAACCTATACCATGGTGCCACGTGCCATCCCACGACTGGGCCACGTGGCACCACACCATTTGCCCATTAAATGCCACGTGTCACAATTTGATTCGACCACATCTGCCAGTGAGTGAATGCCATGTCATCATCTACCACCTCAGCGTACGGCCTTTGCCACGTTAGCGTACGGCCTCTGCCACGTCAGCATCCATACGGAATGTACAGACTATACAGTCAGCACTCATTTTTTTTACATGTTTGGCGATTCGAACAGATCGCGATATCTTTCTCATCCGATGTTTGTTTGAACCCAAACAAGTTGTGTTGGGTTCGTGACAACGAGGGCTACGCACTCATTCATTTTGAGGCAATTCCGAGGTTGGTTTCTAGAACCTTGAGGGTTTCCTCATCCTTCGGGTTTATCTTCTCAGTTGTTAGTGTTATGGGTGGTTCCTACTACACCACGTACATAAGGATTTCTAGCTCTTCAAGTCATACATCCTAAAGTGGCCTAATTTTGCGACACTTCGAATAAAAATTGACTACCCTATATATTTTTTCTCTTTATACCTAGTATAAAGCAAGTAGTCTATATCCTTTAGTGCCTCCCCAACAATGATGTCAAAAGTGACAGTGTTTCTATATAGGTTTATTTTAAGCTAGGAACACATAATCATTTAACTTATCAACCAGGGTTACTAGTTATTATTATGATACACACACACACACACACTATTTGTGCAAGATAAAAATACTTGTATTGACTAATGAGAGGACTTCTTTAAACTAAGTCTGGAAACCAAAAGAAATGGTAATGATAAGCAAGAATAACTGGAAATCAAAATGGATTTTCAAGTTTAAAACTAAGAGTTCTAATATTGAGCCCAATATGTGGCTACCACATGGATTTGAAATACATGAGCAACATATAATCCCATCCAGCTTTGTGATTAGGTCTCAATTATTGACATCCATCATATGAATAGAAAGAAAACTTTTGCAATCAAGTTACAAAATCAACGCAAATTCTAGAGATTATCTAACTAAAAACAGAGTATAGACTTGAAAATCAATGTAAACTATAAATGGAAACCATAAATATGTAACTCGATGTTTATAATCTATCTAAAACACAATGACCCTACTCCAANGAGCTCCCCATCGAGGTGACAGTGGGTGGGGAAGCTCCTGTTACGCCAGTTTGAGTCTTATTTCCAAGCTACTAAGCCTATCCTACAAACTGTGCGATAACAAGAGGGAGTGTTGAAATTGTAACTATGTTCGATATTCGTAATATGAAAAGTAAAAAGTGAAAATTTGTTTAGTATAAATATATATAATAAATAACTAGTTATTTATTATACAAGGGATGCATCCTTTCATGGATGGTCATCATATGTTCTCTATATATGGAACACTCATCATTGTAATAATATATCATATATCATCTCATATTGTCTCATATAGAAAAATCAACAGTGACCAGAGTTTTGAAAGATAACACATTAACAACAAGTCTTTTGCAAATAGTTAGGAAATCACAAAATCTACCCCTAGGCAACCATCAAAACATGAGAAAACAACAAAATCACGATCATATACCTCATGAAGCTTGGTTAAAGTGGAAATGAACGATATGGGTGATATATGGTGATACAAATGATAATTGAAAAAATGATATAGGATCAATTAAATATAATAAGCGAAATGGTCATCGAAAAACATGTTGAAACCAAGGCTCAACACACGGACTTGTTATAATTTATGTCGGCAATCAACTAATGTGTCCTTATAGTATTTAATCATGTTTTCTCCTGAGCAATATACATTTGAAACCATTTTTCTTTCAGCCTTTCAATAACTTGTTGGTGAATTTCCCTATTAATTATGCCCAGGTCAAAAAAAATCATCTTTATCTCACCAATTGGGGATATCAGGTTTGAGTTGAACAATGGCAAAATTATTAGTCATGATATCATCCAAAATAGCATTAACAAAGTTGTCAACAAAAGTAATAATGCTATCAATCTTAGGTGTAGAAAAATTCTCCTCAAACACTTCATCTCCATGATTTTCTTCAACAAATGCTTCCTCAAGTTCTTCTTGAGAAATTTGGTTGCCATCATTATCTTTCTCTTCCTAGTTTTTGCTCATAATAGGCTCAACATCATGAAGGTTATCATCATTTGTTGAAATATTAGATCTGGTCTCCTCTATTGGAGAAGGTTGCTCAGATAAACCAATAGCTCCCAACAAAACTTCTAACTCAGAGTGTTGTTTTCTGGTCTCTACAAGCTTTTTCTTCAACTTCAGATTTTTTGTCTTCAGTCATTCTATGACTCTGCACAATTTAAGATAAGAGGTCCTTTGATACAATTTATATTTAGAAATAAAGGAACCCTTACCTTTTCATTTTTGAGATGAGGATCCTTGAATCATGAGTCAATGCTTGAATCAACACGATCAAGGTAAACTATCATGAGTCAATGCTTGAATCAACACGGTCAAGGTAAACTATCATGAGTCAATGCTTGAATCAACGTGGTCAAGGTAATCATCGTCCTTTGTTATGAATATTCCTCTATTTAAATACTTGCTTAGATTGGATTGACCCTTTGAGGACTATGTTTATACACATGTCGATCTAGCACAAGGCATTAGTTAATTGTCCTTTCAATCGTTTAATTCACATATTAATGGTCATATACAGACTTGTAAGAATTGTTTGATATCATGAAGATGGAAGAAATGACCACACCTTCTAATACTGAAACATGGGAAATGATCACAGAGTAAAAATAGATGACAACACATTGTACAATGACATTTGTAATGAACACTTCATCGTGGCTGAAAATCTTGCAAGAAATGGTCTTCAACTTCTGAGCATGATTACATGGCTAGAAATGGAGTTATACATTTGCATCTGTCTCTTATTTTCAAAACAAAAACTTGAGCTTGTGTAGTACTTACAAAGAGTATTCCTGCAGCTTTGAGTATTCCTGTAGCTTTGCTTCAAAAATAATTTGCAATAATATCAACCTTACTTCCATCTATAAAACATATCCATTTACTTAATGATCCCAAGAAAACTTGTCAAATTTTATTGGCCATGACGCCATGTATAAGAAAGATTAAAGCTTTGGTTGGAGGATGAAAGTCTCCCAACAGTTGGAATCCAATCTTTATAATATGACCAATTATGCGATGTCAAGATAAAAATAAAAACCCATTGTTGTAGTGATAAACATAAGTGTATGCTAGAGATTTAATCCATGTATTTGAGCAGGGAAAACCTAAGTTTTATTCATATGAAAGATATATATGTGTGTGTAGATCCTGACTGTAGAAGATGCAATGAGAGAGATTTAATCCATGTATTTGAGCAGGGAAAACCCAAGTTTTATTCATAGGAAAGATATATGTGTGTGTAGATCCTGACTGTAGAAGATGCAATGAGAGCCTTAAATTTGTTCTCAAAATCTGCCTCTGTTTCTGGATCTTTTACACCATTTATCATGGTAGTTGCAACTTGACTTGTGTTATTTCATAACTAAGGATCAGTTCTAAAGTCAAGTCAATCCAACCAATTATACTTCTTGTGTATACAACTTGTCAGGTATGAAATTCGATTTGCAAAGTGTCTACACAGTTTTGAGCTTCTACTCTTGTTCCCCAATGACTCCTTTTTTATGAAGAAAAACCTTACCTTTGAAGACAGAGTTTGCAAGTGGCTTGGAGTACAATGACAAAGTTAACTATTTTAACAACATAGTGTAAGGGCCTTTTATCAACCTCTTATCAAAAGAATGAAGTCTGTATTTTCTAATATGTTGAATAATGATGGAATTTTATCCCATGACGTCATACAATTGACCATAATGGAACTAGAACTCATACATTTGAGATAGTAAAATATTCCACTATGTAAAGCATATATATAAGGATCAAAAAATAAAGATTCCAGTGTGCAGAGCATATATATAAGGATAAATAAATAAAGATTCCAGTGTGTAGAGTATACATGATCCTTATGTACCAGTAGAAGAAATGAGTCCCTCTGACAACAATTCTCTCACTTTTTTCCAAGGGTTGGTGGAGGTCCCCAAACCTTGTTTTCTATGTCCTTCAAATACCCAACTAATGGCTAACTATTGTATAACCAAAGGAATTCTTTGTAAGGAAATCCTACACAAAGCATAAAATTTTATCTCATTTGTCCTTTTGTGAATATATCTAGATATCCTTATCTTATAATCAATCCTTCAATAGCAAAGTTACAAATAATTCTCGAGAAGGATATCCTTTTAATTTGTACTTGCAGAAAAGTGTTTGCTACATACAGGCTCAAAATCGTATATCCTGGAAGAGTAAGGGTTGATAAAAGGTGTGAGATTATGGGGCCAGATCAAAGGTCAGACATGCCACCTTAAATGATTGTGAGCAGATGGAGTAATTATGGTGATAATAGAAAGAAATGTTACCCGAACAGTGATATGGATATTATTCTAGGGTTACTACAATAGATAATTTATAGGAGAGAGGTATGTTTCTTCATAGGCCATAGAAGAATTTGAGATTTTAGATATCATTATTATTATTCGCTCAAAGAGATTACAGACTAATTCAACTATTTTATTCTATAAAAATATCAAAAGGTATTTGAATGTTACCTTCATGGCTGCTACGCTTGGATGAAAGTGAGTTCTTCTATACCAATCTTCCTTGCCCTAAAATAGAAACAAATTGTGTTCAATGCAGAGTCTAGCATTTGAAATAATAACTTTGTGTCAAGTGAAAACATAAGTCTGCAATGGTCCTATTGTAGGACTGCCTCGAAAATTTTGACTGTACTAATCTTCCTGCAACTGGAAATGATATGAGGGTGACAAAAGCTTGTCCTCCTTTTTGGATACTCAAGTGGGTATAATTCCTTCCTCTTTTTGTTTTATTGGTATATTTGTATCTTTTATTTGTCCTTTTTCTTTTCACAAACCCTACCTGCCGGAAAATCGTTTTCCAAGCATGGCTTGCCCAATTGTGCCTCAAACAGGTTTTCGCAATTGGTATTTACTTGTCTTACAGAGACTAGCCAGTAACCTGGTTTTCTAGTGTCACTAGGTCTAGGGATACCTGAAACAAGTTTTCATCCCTAGATTACTTTTCTTTTTCTTTTTTTCTCTTTTTTTTTCCTTGTTTTTTCTAACACAATGAGACTAGGAGGAGGAAGCAAGTTCCAATGGTGTTTCCACCTGGTTTACAACCTCTAGATCTCCTTTTATGATCACATCTTGAATACATTCCTCCTTTGATATTGGCTTCTAGTACAACCGTAATCTATGGTCATTGGCCATGATTGGAGTCTTATATTAATCAATTTTATGTAGCTTGACGAAGTCGTTATCATAAATCGTATCAATTTCATAGAGTCCCATCCGGCGAGTACAAAATTTGCCTATAAATTCCTTGTACCTGGAATCAAATAGGAGGGCCCAATCACCTTCCTTAAACTTGTGATTCTTGATGAACCCATTGTGCCATTTAGCTTTTTATTGTTGAACAAGAGTTGTTTGCTAGAGATCAGTTTGATCGATCTCATCAAGTTCATTAACTTGATCCAAGTGATGTTGGTGTGCCTCTGATAGTTCCAACTCTACTTGTAATGCAATCCTTAATTTCTTGATTTCAAATTTGATTGGAGGACCACATGCTTCTCGTATACAAGTTCGTATGGAATAAATATTGTAGTGTTTCTCCAAGTAGTATGGTAAACCCAGTGTCTCAAGGAGGCGATCAACCTAATCTTTATGATGTTGTCGAAAATTCTTGGTCAGAATGCTTTCTAACACCTTGTTTGTTACTTCCACTTGATCATTTTCCTATGGATGATAGGGAGTTGACATATAATGTTTAATCTTGAATTGTTGCATGTTATTCTTAATGAGATGAGACACAAATTAGGTTCCTTGAGTAGTAACAATTTCCCCAAGTACCCTAAAACGAACAAAGATTTCTTCGTAGAGAAAATTGACTACTACTTGTTCCATTTCTTTTGGAAAAGCTTTGGCTTCGACCCATTTGGTGACATAGTCGGTGCACACCAAGATGCACACTTTATTTTTTGATGGAGGATTGATACGTGCAACAAAGTCAAGAGCCCATTTTTCAAATGGCTCAAATAAAACATGTGGTTGCACATAAATCTCATCTGATTGAACTGGTCGACCCATTCACTTACAATTATCGCAACTCTTGACGTACTTGTTGGCATCCCTAAATATAGTAGGCCAATACTACCCTAAATGGAGCACTTTGTTTGCATTCCTTTTGTCATCAAAATGTCCCCCATAAGGCTCATCGTGGCAAGCTTTAAGGATATCATAGTTTTCATCCTCCCTGACACACCACCAAATGATGAGGTCTGGTCCTATGCGAAAGAGATGGCCTTCAATCCATGACTACATGGAACTTTTCCTAACAACCTTTTGACATTCTTTTGGTGACAGGTGTTGTGGAAACCTTCCTCCAGCGAAGTAATTGGAAATATTTGCAAACCACAATGTGTTAATAGATAAAGCAAACAAATTTTTAGCAGGGAAAGTATCTTCCACATAACCAGCATCCTCCTCATCAGTAAGCCTGGAAAGAAAATCGGCGACAACATTCACTTTCCTAGGTTTGTCAAGGACAGTGATGTCATACTCCTACAACAACAACATCCATATAGTCACCCTTCCATTAGTAATGGGTTTATTCATTAAGTAACAGATGGAAGAATGATCTATATGTATGAACATTGGGTAACCAATAATATAATGATGAAATTTGTTAATTGAATGTATAACGACCAAAAATTATTTCTCTGTTACTATGTAGTTTTTTTCGGTTGGGGTAAGATTCTTACTAATATATTAAATAGCGTATGGCTTTTGTTCCTCCGTTTGACCCAGCATAACTCCAATAGCAGTATATGATACATTCTTATAGATGTGGAAAGGTAGGGACCAATTTGGACCCCATAGCACTGGTGTAGTTGAAAGCTTTTCCTTTAGAGCTTCGAAAGCCTCCTGATATTGAATATCCTAGGAGAATTTTTCAATCTTGTAAAGAAATTGGAACAATGGTGAGGCAATCATGGTGAATTTTTCGATGGACCTACAATAGTAACCCACATGGCCTACAAAACTACGGACTTCTTTCTGGGTTGTTGGAATTGGAAGCTCAAGGATCACTTCAAACTTTATTGGGTTTACTCTAATATCTATCAGTGAAATATTATTCCCTAGCACAATCCCTTCAATGAGAATCATTTGTCATTTTTCATTACCAAGGGAGAGGTTAGTTTCCTAGCACCTTACTAGAACTTGTTCAAGGTTACCCAAGGTTTCCTCAAAGGTTTCCTCGTATACCGTGAAATCATCCATGTATATCTCAACACAATCATGAATTAAGTTTGAAAAGAATCCAAGGACATCCCTTTGAAAGGTAGTAGGGGCATTGCACAAACTAAAGGGTGGTACTCTGTAAGCATAAGTCACCCATGGGAAAGTAAAAGTAGTTTTCTCCTAGTCTTTAGGGAAAATTTGAATTTGATTATAACCGCTAAACCCGTTAAGAAAAGAAAAATATTTCTTGCTTGCCAAGGTGTCCAAAACCTAATCAATGAAAGGTAGGGGAAAGTATTCTTTAAGGATTAATTTTTTGAGTTCCCTATAATCTATGCATATACACAATTTTCCATTTTTCTTAAGCACAATTACCAATGGAGAAACCCACTTACTATCATAGATGGGGTAAATGAAATTCACATCAAGCAGTTTCTGCAAAATTGTATCCCTTAGAGCTAGATTCATCCTATGTTGGGGCTACCTGGAAGGTCGAGCATCTTCCTTGATATATATATGATGGGTGCATAGGCTAGGATGGATTCCTTTCATGTCCATATAATTCCAAGTAAATGCTTGACTCTGTTTTCACAATACTTCTATGATATGATCTCATTGGGAGGTATCTAGGTTAGAGTTTATGTTCAGGGTTTTCCCGAGATGAATTTGAATTGATGTACTTTGACTTGCAGAGGTAATGTCTACTATAGTTGTTGACTTAATTTGCTCCACCATTTCTTCTAGTGAGTAGTTTCCTTAGAGTGTGGTTCCATGATATGTCCAAGGGATGGGTCTACTAAAGTGAATTCAGGATATATCATGAAATCATGGATAAGGTCATATTTAGCATTCCTTGCAAAGATCGATGCCTTCTCTAGAGACAAGAGAGGTTGAGTGCCCTCATCATCACTATATTCTACCCAGGAAGGTATTTCTAAATCTTAAGAAGGTTTATAAGGGGGATAAAGAGTAATATTTTTAGTGTAATTTATATGGGAGATAATCATATCCCTTGACCTTCAACTGATATAGGCATCTATCATGGGTAGCCAAGGCCTTCCTAATATGAATGGATACCCGCCTAAGTTATCTTTTGGTTGTAGAATCATGAAATTTTCCAGATACTCCCAAGAATCCATGGAGACTATAACATCATCCACTACACCTTCTGGCTTAATGGTGGATCTATCAGCCAATTGAAGAATAGTATGAGTTGGTCGCATGTTAGAAAATTGGAGTTTCCCAATTGTATCCTTCATCATGACATTAATTACAACCCCTAGGTCAATCAAAGTTTTAGGAAAGGGACTATTATTAATATGAAAATTGACTACAGATCTCCCTGGGCCCACATATTTGGTTATAAGAACCTTCCCTAACATCAAGTCTGCTAGTTTCCCAATGACGTGAATAGTTAGGGGATCCTTTCTCTTTCTTCCTAGCTTCCTTGAACATATTTTCTTGACAACTTTGGCATATATTGGGACATCCTTAATTGCTTGAAACAAGGTGATTTTAAAACATACATTCCTCAATTCTCATAAGATATCAAATTTGGGTTGTATAGAAGGTTTATCTATGGTTACTGTCTCTCTATAAGGTGGTGCTAAAACATGTTCAATAGGTTTGTGCTAATCAATAGTCTATGAGGTGGATGGTTGCATAGCTAAAGAAGAGTCTTATTTTTCTAGTTCATGATCATCCTCCTCGTCATCTTGTTCATGAATGATAGGTGAGGCTTGGTTATTGACTACTTTCCTTGAGCATGAGTGTATATCATCAAAGTCCATGAAAGATACAAAATAAATTAGAAAATGAGGTAACTCGACATTGTAGGTGGGTTGAGTTACATTATTATTCGGATTGGGCACAGGTTCGGTAGGAATTTGTGGTGGCATTTGAGGCAGTTGACTGGATGGTAATTGTGATCATTGTTGATGATTGGATAGAGGATGGGGATGAAGTGTAGATTGTTGAGGCGGATTTCCAAAATATGTGTGCCCTCTCCAACCTAGTTTCCAAGGTTGGTTTTGAGCATAAGGGGGGCACTACTGCAAAGGCATGGGTGCATACCAATTTTGGGATGGATATTGGTATGGAACAAAGTATTAAAGGTATTGAGTTGATTATTGTGCCACACCTAGTTGTCATGGCCATTTCTGGGCTACAAAACATATTTGCTCGGTTTCCTCGTTAGCCCCTTGGTATACTTCCTTAAAATCAAGTAAAGAGGGACAATTCTTTGTAGCATGGTTTTGTTCACAAATTGCACATACTTCTATATTATCGAGAGGGAACTCCCACAAGCGATGTTTCTTTCGACATTTAGAGCATAAAATGGCTAATGCTAGATCGGTCTCTTCATTCTTTTTCTTGGCTTGAAGGGTGTCCAACTAGGAACTAAGTGAGCTCAGAATGTCGGCTTTGAAATTTTCTAATATGTTTCCTATCGTGGCTTTAGTCACTCCCCCTCCATTATATGACTTGGTGACTTTTGAGACTAGGTCTCTTAGGCCTCTCCTAGATTTATTAGTGCCTCATGAATAATGCCTACATAGTTCACATATTTTATCATATGTCAATTGAGAAATGTCTCCAGCTCCCATAAAGTTTAATATGTCTAAGATATCATCTTTAATCCCTCGAAGGAAAATGATACGCAGAGTTACGAGATCTAATGTATTATGCTTGGTCCTTTGCAAATTATATTGGAACCTCTCAACATAGTCCTCTAAACTCTCTTCATCTATTTGTAACATTTTGAAAATTTCCTCCATGATATCCTTCACCTTATTGTAATCCTAAAACTTTTTAAGGAATTTATGTCTCATTTCCTCCCATGCTCTAATAGAATTTCCCCCAATCCCCATGAACTAGCGTAATGTTGCTTCTTTTAAGGTGGTTGGGAACAATTTTATTTTTTAGGAATAAGAGGAATAATCATAGCTACAATAAAGTACATCAAATTCAAAAATAAAAGTGTCTCGATCTTCACTAGGAAAGCCATGAAAATTTGGCCAGGCAAAGGATGAAATGTTTTTCATTTGAACCTGGCCATTGGATTCCTGGATAGGAATTTTGAAAGTAATTGGTTCTTTAAATCTGTTTCAGTGCCTTAACTTCTTCCCCCATACCAAGAAAGTTGGATCCCAAAAAATATGTGTTTGATTCAATAGAGGGCTCAGGTTCTTGAATAGGATTTTCTGGGTAATCTTGATTTTCAATATTAGAATATTCAAAAGCAGAAGAGCCTATAAATGCATCAGTTGTAGAACCAACCCTAGAGGAAATATATGGAATGTTGGTGATCTGAAAATAGTGGTCTAACTTGTTATGCTATGCAAGCACCCTCTACTTCATTAAAATAAAACTTTACATGACCTTGCTCCATGTGTTAAAATATGCAAGATAAACTATGTGCCAAGTTTATGCTTCTTTTAAATGTTTATGTGTGAGAATATGTTCTTTTAAATGGTTAAATATGTTCTTTAAATCAATACACGGCAACATAACTTGCAACAAATAAACCATCAAACTCACAACAATAATAAGATGATAAAGGAGTTCACCCCTCTCTAGGTTACATCTCCTTGAGACTCCATCAATGGACTTGGCTCTCTGGGATTAATTTGTCAAATATTCTTTTACAAGCTTCTTCTCAACTCTAATGGAAATTCTGACTGTACCATTGGGATCAGAATACATAAAAACCCCAAAAATGACTAATAAAACTCTGAAAACGGATCATGGCTCATCCGGACATGACCTCTTCTACATGTGGCCTTAAGCTTCCCTGAGCTTCTCTGTGGAAAAAAAACCTATAAAAGTCCTCAAATGGATCTGAAACCTATCCCAAAGTGTTCAAAGCATATTAATTAGTCAAAAATGATTATTCAATCACAGAAAACAAAGATAGGCTCATCTGAGCATGACCTCAAACAATGAGGGCTTCAAGCTCCCTGGACCTTCCTGAAACTTCAATGGTAAAAAAACCTGAAAATGAAGTTTTCAAATGACTGTGAAAATAGTGCCAATGGATTCAGAACGTCCAAAAACCCCTAGCTGGGCTTTTACGACACCTCATTCAGCCAAAAAATGAAGAAGACAGGCCTCATGCCATTCTCTTCCTTCAAGCTTGTTGTCTCTGGTTCGCCAAAACGCACCACTGTGTTCTCTAACCAAGAACACGCTCCAAATTCGTGCTAAAACATAGCACATGTACATAACCAGAAAACCGTTCAAACTGTAGGACGGTTAGAGCGCGCCCAGCCCCTAACCACCAAGACCACGGTCACAAGGTCACCATGTGACCACGCGCTATCGCAAAAGGGTTGAGTTAACCAAACGAATGGCTAACCGACAAGTGTCGGCGTTTGGTTGGTGGGAAAAACTGTTTGAAATACCAAACCAACTCCAATCCCTGTGCTCAAACATTAAGGTCATATGATAATGCATATAAAACCGTGGTTTTAAAATCATTGGAAACGCCTCCGTATAAACAACGGTCATGTTACACATTACAACCGCGGGCTTTTGCAATTTGTTTTAAACCGCGCCCTCCGTATATATATAATGGGTCACATGTGAAATGCAATACATCCGTGGGCTAGGGCTAAGCCCCAGCCCGACCCCCCGCCATATTAAACATTAATCCAATTCAAATATAATAAAAACCATATGACTTACAAGGACCACCGTGTGGGCTAGTGGTAGCCCACACACTACCAAAGTGTTGAACCTTGGGGGAGGTCCAAGGTTCAATCCCCACATACTCCATAATGTTTTAACCAACCAACCTATACCATGGTGCCACGTGCCATCCCACGACTGGGCCACGTGGCACCACACCATTTGCCCATTAAATGCCACGTGTCACAATTTGATTCGACCACATCTGCCAGTGAGTGAATGCCATGTCATCATCTACCACCTCAGCGTACGGCCTTTGCCACGTTAGCGTACGGCCTCTGCCACGTCAGCATCCATACGGAATGTACAGACTATACAGTCAGCACTCATTTTTTTTACATGTTTGGCGATTCGAACAGATCGCGATATCTTTCTCATCCGATGTTTGTTTGAACCCAAACAAGTTGTGTTGGGTTCGTGACAACGAGGGCTACGCACTCATTCATTTTGAGGCAATTCCGAGGTTGGTTTCTAGAACCTTGAGGGTTTCCTCATCCTTCGGGTTTATCTTCTCAGTTGTTAGTGTTATGGGTGGTTCCTACTACACCACGTACATAAGGATTTCTAGCTCTTCAAGTCATACATCCTAAAGTGGCCTAATTTTGCGACACTTCGAATAAAAATTGACTACCCTATATATTTTTTCTCTTTATACCTAGTATAAAGCAAGTAGTCTATATCCTTTAGTGCCTCCCCAACAATGATGTCAAAAGTGACAGTGTTTCTATATAGGTTTATTTTAAGCTAGGAACACATAATCATTTAACTTATCAACCAGGGTTACTAGTTATTATTATGATACACACACACACACACACTATTTGTGCAAGATAAAAATACTTGTATTGACTAATGAGAGGACTTCTTTAAACTAAGTCTGGAAACCAAAAGAAATGGTAATGATAAGCAAGAATAACTGGAAATCAAAATGGATTTTCAAGTTTAAAACTAAGAGTTCTAATATTGAGCCCAATATGTGGCTACCACATGGATTTGAAATACATGAGCAACATATAATCCCATCCAGCTTTGTGATTAGGTCTCAATTATTGACATCCATCATATGAATAGAAAGAAAACTTTTGCAATCAAGTTACAAAATCAACGCAAATTCTAGAGATTATCTAACTAAAAACAGAGTATAGACTTGAAAATCAATGTAAACTATAAATGGAAACCATAAATATGTAACTCGATGTTTATAATCTATCTAAAACACAATGACCCTACTCCAA
>JZKD02S0047595.1:10125-26035 GCA_000966675.3 Picea glauca | reverse complement strand
GCGCCAAAAGTCATGTGGGCCCCGTTTGGGTAAGTTGGTGCATCAACTTCCCGGGGTCGTAACTTTTGCATACGATATCCGTTTTAGGCATGTGATAGCTCGTTGGAAAGGTATCGTTGAGGAGATTCATTTTGGGGGCTCAATTATGCCTTCAGATATCATTGAGAACCTCGATCTCTAAAAAACTTCATTTAGGCCCTCAAAATGGCCCCGGAAGTTAAAACCTGTTAAAAATAGTAAATTGTCAAAATGGCGAGAAAACTGTTTTGAGCCATTTGGAAAAGGTGGGTGGCCCCTGATATCCACCTGGATCAATGCCTCATTGTAACACAGAGTTCAGAGGCCTATAGCCACACATCTCTTCTCAAGGATAAGCTACCAGTGCCCTAGCTAGTTAATTTCTATTATGTTTGTAAACAAATTTCAGTTCTTTGATATTAATGAAATGAAATGTTATTTCCACTCCATCTTTGTATTCATGGTTATTTGTGTATTTTTTTTTGTTCTTGCATAAATTCGGATCAGTGGTATCAGAGCGGTCTGCTCTTTCTCGATCCTTCTTTGCATGTCCCCAATGAGGTCGGGGTATAAGGATTTAGGGCTCGATCTGGTTGAACCTTTGCAAGATCATCCTCGCAAAACCCGATGGTCGCCCATGTGGGATGAAAAGAAAGATGAGGGAGCAAGAGATCCTATCAAAATATTGCTCGAGGAGGCCCTTGAAAAACAAAGGAATGCGATGATGGATAACTTCGCCTAGATCCTTCAACGATTTCCCACTGGCAGCGCATCTGCATCTAACATCCACTCTGGAGGCACAACCCCTTTTAAGGTACAAGTAAGCTTTGACATTCCCATATTTGATGGCCAAATAGATGCAGATGTCCTAGATAGATGGTTGAATCTATTAGAAGGATATTTCTCGGTTCATGACTTTTATGACGTGTAGAAGATTATTTTTTCACTACTCAAAGTCATCCCCTATGTCAAGGACTGGTGGGAAACCTACTGTTAGAAAAAGGACAAGGAGGAACCCTATTTGTTCTCGGTCATACCCACTTGGAATTCTTTCCGAGACGCCATCAAGGAACAATATTATCTCGTGGGGAGCTATGAGGACAAGTACATATAATGGACTACGTTGCGGTAGCAAAGGGATCAAGATATGCATGAGCTGATGAATCTGTTCCATACCCTACGCACAAGGTTGGGTATCAAAGATTCAAAGAAACATTTGGTGTTTAAGTACCGCAGTTTTCTACACAGATACATGTAGGAGGAAATGGAGTTCCTCAATGTCTCCTCGCTTGGTACGGCATACCGGTATGCTGCCAATATTGAGCATAAATTCAAACATAAGAAGAGAGACTTTGGATCTACGATTAAAAAGAAAGTGAAAGGTGCCCCTAAACCATAGAACAAAGGAAAAATCTAAGGCATGGCGGCTCAAGACAACCTACCAAAGACGTAAGCAAAGAACAACACCGCAAAGCCGAAGAAGGACACGAGAAAGTGGTGTGAGTTCCATATGAGCTCCACTCACAACATAAGTGAGTGTCGGAACAAACAATCACTAGTGGCCAAGATGAGGGCTTCTGAATCACATGCATGCTCCGACATTGAATCAGAACCCGAGAAGGGGAATGACAGAGGGAAGCAGATTATCAATGTAGAGCCCAACGCCACCGTTTCCACCACGAATATCCAAAAGGAAGAATCAGAAGATCTAGAGGAGGAGGAGCATCTCTTCCACTCCCAGATGTGGGTAAAGGGTTCCCTGCTACAGTTCATTCTCGACAGTGGGAGCCAAAAGAACCTCATTTCAGCAAAGGTCGTGAAGCGGTTGGGCTTACCGACCACAACACACCCACAACCGTACACCATCGGGTGGCTTCACCAAGGATGTGATCTCCGCGTCAACCAGTAGTGTCACCTTCCCTACAACATCAAGCCCTTCACCGATGAAGTATTATGTAACATTGCTCCTCTTGATGTTTGTGATGTATTATTAGGCCAACCATACTTGTGTAAGCGACATGTTGTGTATGAGTAACGACCTCATGTTGTTATTGTTACCTTGGGAAATAAGTTGTACAGGATACCAGAGGTACCACCGCCTGTCGCTATCTCTTTGGTTACTGCAAAACAATGGAGTAAGCTCATTTCCAAAACTGGGAAAAAAAAATTCCTGATGATCTACCCTTAGGGAAAGAAGAAGACTGTGGCCACGACCTCTAGACAGGGCTCCTCCACACGAAAACAACAAATGGACAAGGTCATGGAGGAGTACCTGGACATCTTCACCTCATTCGCAGGGGTGCCTCTGCACTGTCAGGTCAAGCACTCCATTAATCTGACCCCAGGTGCACCACTGCCCAATGGATTGATCTATCAGTGCTCTATTCTGGAGAATGATGAAATCAAGAGGCGGATTCAGGAGCTACTGCAAAAAGGTCACATTCGGCCAATTTCATCGCCTTGTGGGAGATCGATCGTGTTGGTGCAGAATAAGGATGGGACTTGGAGACTCTGTATTGACTATCAGGCGCTGAACAAGATCACTGTCCAGAATAGGTACCCGATCCCACAGATTGATGACCTTTTGGACCAACTAAAAGGGGCAAAATATTTTAGAAAGATCAACTTGAAGTCTGAGTATCACTAGGTGCCAATCGAACCATCCGATGTATAGAATATTGCCTTCAAATCCATGGAGGGCCTTTTCGAATGGTTGGTCAGGCCTTTCAGGTTGACGAATGCTCTCACAACCTTCATGAGGTTGATGGATGACATCTTGTAGCCATTCACCAAATCACTTGTAGTAGTGTACTTGGATGACATCCTGATATTTAGGCAGACTTGGGAAGACCACCTCCACCACATCCGACAAGACCTCTAAACACTACGGAAACACAAGTTGTGTGCCAATTTGGAGAATTGCACTTTTGGCATGACCCAGGTTCAGTATATAGGATACATTGTTGATGAGCGTGGGGTGCATTTGGATCCAACCAAGATCCAAGTCATCTGGGATTGGCTAGCTTCAACCACTCTACAGAGCTTCGCATCTTTTTGGGTCTTGCTAATTTCTACCGCAGGTTCATGTTGGGATTCTCTCATATCACTTGGCCCTTGATTCAAGCCACCAAGGGAGGAGTGAAAAAAAAATTATTTTAGTCGGAATCTCAACAGAATTCGTTCGTAGAATTGAAACATCGCTTTTGATGTGCCCTAGTGATCACATTACCAGACTTGGAACAACCATTTGAGATCGAGACAAATGCCTCTGACTATGCTATTGGGGTAGTTCTTACTCAACTGGGACATCCAGTGGCATATCACAATGAAACATTGTCCGACAGAATCTGAAAGTATCCCACTTATGACAAAGAAATGTATTCCATTATGCAGGATTGCCGACAATGGAAGCATTACATTTTGGGGAAGGAAATGATCATCCACATAGACCATCGACCCCTGTAGTTCATACAGACATAAGGGAAGTTGCAGAACAATTGCCATTAGAAGTGGTCCACATATCTACAATAGTTTCATTTGAACATCAAGTACAAGAAGGGAAGCACCAATAATGTTGTAGATTGCCTCAGCCAACCATCGATCATGGCGATAACCACCGTGCTCAACTCTTGTGGGTACGCGACTTCTGATTGGATTCTTCTCTACAAGAGCGATCTAGATTTCGACCACACATACAAGACGCTCTTAGAGGGTAATCGAGTTCCAAAATTTCACCTCCAGGATGCACTACTATGTTACCTGGGACACCTTTGTGTTCCTTCGAGCGAGCATGCCAAGATGATTTGGGAAGCACACTATAGTCGGGTTGTTGGGCATTTCAGGGTCGAGAAAACAGTGGTAGTGTTGTAGAGGTATTTCTATTGGCCAAACCTTCGATAGGATGTCTGGAAGTACATCAGATCCTGCACTGCCTGCATCATTGCTAGACCGACCATCAAAAAGCAAGGCCTCTATACTCCGCTACCTACCCCTAGTCGACCTTGGGAATCCATATCCATGGATTACATGTCGAGCCTTCCTTCTACTAAGCATGGCAATGACTGTTCTTTCATGGTCATTGACAGATTCTCGAAGATGGCCATTATGGGGACCTACAAGAATAATATCACAGCATAATCCACTGCTAAACTCTTCTTTGAACGAGTGTGGGTACACTTTTGGATCCCACAGTCTATCATCTGAGATCGAGACAACAGGTTTCCTCAGTACATTTTGGTCCAGCCTCTGGTCAATTCTAGAAACCAAGCTCACCAAGTCCACAACTTTCCATCCCCAAACTGACGGATAGACATAGGTCGTCAACAGGATGATCATACACATTTTGTGCATGTACAACTCAAAGAATCCACGCACATGGGATGAGATCCTCCCCTATGTACAAAATAGCTATAACTGGTCCCTCCATGGCTCGACCGACCACAACCCCTTTCAGGTGGGCTTGGGATTCCAGCCACTATGCCCCATTGATGTAGCCATACCATTTGCAACTACTCAGGTTTCTTCGGCTCATGTTCAGTCTGAAGCTACCAAGGCGAACAACTTCATTGAGTGCATTCAACACATTCACCAACAGGTTCATGACATATTGGACAGAGCCAGTGCTAAGTAAAATCAACAGCATGATCAACATTAGGTGCAACAAAACTTTCATCTGGGCGACAAAGTGTGGTTACATTTGCAGAAGGAGCACCTCGTTGGACCCCACCGCAAGCTTCACCTGCTCCGATATGGGCCATACACCATCACCAAGGTTGTAGGGGACAATGTCTTCGAGCTCAGTATCCCACCATTCCTTGGTCTACACCTAGTGTTCAATGTGGACCTCCTTCAACCTTACTTTCCACCTCTACTTGACACATCTGACATGGAAGAACAACTCACACCAACAGATTTAAACGCAGTCTGCATGGAACAAGACACAACTGATCGGATTATGGACACACAGATCAAGAACACCTGCCAACATAGGATCCAACTATATCGATTTGTCAAAGCAAGCCAACTCCTTCACCAGGGCAAGTGGTTCACCAAGGACCAAGTTGAGAAGAAGTTTCCTCATCTCATGGAGGAACTCAACGCAATGGGGACCATTGCTTCCTAAGGAGGGAGGAATGATCCAAGTGGATATTGGTGACCACTCTCCTATTCCACTTGGACCCCCACCATTGTTTCTTTCATTTTTTCAGTTTCCTTAATTGTAGCACAATTTACTATTTTTGGTAGTTTTTCGGGTCCTAAACTTCTGAAGCCATTTTGAGGCCCTAAACGACCTTTTTTGGGCATGGTCCAATCGACGATTATCACTTCGTTCCTAGCCATAATATTATCTATTAGTAGTTGTATTCCTCGGATAGATATTCCTAACAATGTATCATATGAGTTAAACGAAGATAGTATGTCAAAGTTACGATCCCGAGAAATTGATGTACCAATTTACCTTGACGGGGCCGATATCCTGGTGTTTCATCTCCTAGGGTTAGGTTTGTGGATGTTTAGGGTTTCCATTGTTTCTCAATAACATATAGGCCTTTGAGCCTCATTGTAACACAGAGTTCAGAGGCCTGTAGCCACACATCTCTTCTTAGGGGTAAGCTATCAGCGCCCTAGCTAGTTAATTTCTATTTTGTCTGTAAACAAATTTCAGTTCTTTGATATTAATGAAATGGAGTGTTATTTCCGCTCCATCTTTGTATTCATGGTTATTTGTGTATTATGTTGTGTTCCTGCATAAATTTGGATCAGGTAGAGCACGAAAATCCATTTTCCCCTCGTAAAATTTGAACCCAACTCTCCCATTCGCCCTCATTCTCTGGTAATGGCAATTATTTAGAAGTATTTCACCCCAATTTTCTGGAAATGACAATTATTTAGATGTATTTCACCCTGATTTGATTTAGAGTTAATATGTAGTATGTTCTAGTTTTCCATTTGCCCAAGTTTATTGGAATGGAATATAGGAGGAGTCTTTAAGCAATCAGAAACTATCACCCTCACTTAGTTGTAGATGGTGTTATATCTCAGTGTCAATTGAGAGGAGGGGATACACTATCGAGTTCAATCCATCCAACCGTGACTAAGATAGGGCTTGGCAAGATGAATGAAATAAAACCACTAACTAGTGTATTATATGTGTTACTAATTCAAGAATCAGATGAAGGAGAAAACCCCTTGCAACCTCACCAACTAGGAAACCGAGCCAGCCAGGAGGTCCACCTCGTAACACATATTTTCATGTCTCGGTATGGTTTGGTTGTATTGTTCAACTTTCCAAATCAGGAAGAAGAAAGTTATTTACAAATTCTTAGAAAATATGCTTCTCATTTACTCACCAAGACAAGAAAATATGGTACACCTTTTTCCTTATGTCTAACTATATTTGTTTCTTCCATACCATCTCATTAATGACCTATGTATCATGTCATGNAAAACAATGCATTGGGAAGTTTCAAAAATGCATCTTACTAATGCTCCTGATAGGCCATTGGGCCAATTAGAAGGAGCAAGTTTCAAATGCCCCTTATAGGCAATCGAGCTAATTCAAAGGAACTTTCAAATTCCCTCAATAGTGATCGAGCCTCTTTCAAAGATGTCACTTCAAAATATAAAGACAAGGCCATTGGGCCATTTTGAAAAATCCCATTGGGCCTCTTTTAAAGATGCACCCAATGTAAACAACATAGGCCATATTTGTGCATTTTATGTTTCCTGACTTCGAAAATAATAAGGTAAATACCATTGGCCTCATTCAAAGAAACACTTCGAATGCAAACAACAGGGATTTAACCCATTCAAAATGAACTTTTGAATTGAGGAAAAGGGGTGTAATCCCGCTTTGACGAAAAAACATATAGGCTGTCATAACTTTGGCATACATAGTATGACCCCGAGGAAAAGGGGTGTAATCCCACTTTGAGATAGTATGCCAAAGTTATGACCCTGAGAAATTGATGTACCAATTTACCCCGACATGGCCCATATTCTGGCCTTTCATCTCCTAGGGTTAAGTTTGTGGATGTTTAGGGTTTCCATTGTTTCTCAATAACATATAGGCCTTCGAGCCTCATTGTAACACATAGTTCAGAGGCCTATAGCCACACATCTCTTCTCAAGGATAAGTTACCAGTGCCCTAGCTAGTTAATTTCTATTATGTTTGTAAACAAATTTCAGTTATTTGATATTAATGAAGTGTTATTTCCATTGCATCTTTGTATTCATGGTTATTTGTTTATTTTGTTTTGTTCTTGCATAAATTCGGATCAGTGGTATCAGAGCGGTCTTCTCTTTCTCGATCCTTCTTTGCATGTCCCCAACAAGGTTGGGGTATAAGGATTTAGGGCTCGATCTGGTTGAACCTTTGCAAGATCATCCTCGCAAAACCCGATGGTCGCCCATGTGGGACGAAAAGAAAGATGAGGGAGCAGGAGATCCTATCAAAATATTGCTCGAGGAGGCCCTTGAAAAAAAAAGGAACGCGATGATGGATAACTTCGCCTAGATCCTTCAACGATTTCCCACTGGCAGCGCATCTGCATCCAACATCCACTCTGGAGGCACAACCCCTTTTAAGGTACAAGTAAGCTTTGACATTCCCATATTTGATGTCCAAATAGATGCAGATGTCGTAGAGAGATGGTTGAATATATTAGAAGGATATTTCTCGGTTCATGACTTTTCTGACCTGTAGAAGATTATTTTTTCACTACTCAAAGTCATCCCCTATGTCAAGGACTAGTGGGAAACCTACTGTTAGAAAAAGGATGAGGAGGAACCCTATTTGTTCTCATCCATACCCACTTGTAATTCTTTCCGAGATGCCATCAAGGAACAATATTATCCCGTGGGGAGCTATGAGGACAAGTACATATAATGGACTACGCTACGGTAGCAAAGGGATCAAGATATGCATGAGCTAATGAATCTGTTCCATACCCTGCGCACAAAGTTTGGTATCAAAGATTCAAAGAAACATTTGGTGTTTAAGTACCGCAGTTTTCTACACAGATACATTTAGGAGGAAATGGAGTTCCTCGACGTCTCCTCGCTTGGTACAGCATACCGATATGCTGCCAAGATTGAGCATAAATTCAAACAGAAGAAGCGAGACTTTGGATATGCGATTCAAAAGCAAGTGAAAGGTGCCCCTAAACCACAGAACAAAGGAAAAATCCAAGGCATGGTGGCTCAAGAAAACCTACCAAAGACGTAAGCAAAGAACAACACCGCGAAGTCGAAGAAGGACACGAGAAAGTGGTGTGAGTTCCATATGAGCTCCACTCACAACACAAGTGAGTGTCGAAACAAACAGTCACTGGTGGCCAAGATGAGGGCTTCTGAATCACATGCATGCTCCGACATTGAATCAGAACCCGAGAAGGGGAATGACAGAGGGAAGCAGATTATCAATGTAGAGCCCAATGCCACCGTTTCCACCACGAATATCCAAAAGGAAGAACCAGAAGATCTAGAGGAGGAGGAGTGTCTCTTCCACTCCCAGATGTGGGTAAAGGGTTCCCCACTACAGTTCATTCTCGACAGTGGGAGCCAAAAGAACCTCATTTCAGCAGAGGCCATGAAGTGGTTGGGCTTACCGACCACAACAAACCCACAACCGTACACCATCGGGTGGCTTCACCAAGAACGTGATCTCCACGTCAACCAGTAGTGTCACCTTCCCTACAACATCAAGCCCTTCACTGATGAAGTATTATGTAACATTGCTCCTCTTGATGTTTGTGATGTCTTATTAGGCCAACCATACTTGTGTAAGCGACATGTTGTGTATGAGTCACGACCTCGTGTTGTTATTGTTACCTTGGGAAATAAGTTGTACAGGATACCAGAGGTACCACCGCCTGTCGCTATCTCTTTGGTTACTGTAAAACAATGCAGTAAGCTCATTTCCAAAACTGGGAAAAAAAAATTCCTGATGATCCACCCTTAGGGAAAGAAGAAGAATGTGGCCACGACCTCCAGACAGGGCTCCTCCACACGAAAAAAACAAATGGACAAGGTTGTGGAGGAGTACCTGGACATCTTCACCTCACCCATAGGGGTGCCTCTGCAATGTCAAGTCAAGCACTCCATCAATTTGACCCCAGGTGCGCCATTGCCCAATGGATTGATCTATCAGTGCTCTATTTTGGAGAATGATGAAATCAAGAGGCAGATTCAGGAGCGGCTGCAAAAAGGTCACATTCGGCCAATTTCATCAACTTGTGGGAGATCGATCGTGTTGGTGCAGAAGAAGGATGGGACTTGGAGACTCTGTATTGACTATCGGGCGCTGAACAAGATCACTGTCCAGAATAGGTACCTGATCCCATAGATTGATGACCTTCTAGACCAACTAAAAGGGGCAAAATATTTCAGAAAGATCAACTTGAAGTCCGAGTATCACTAGGTACCATTCGAACCATCCGATGTATAGAAGATTGCCTTCAAAGCCATGGAGGGCCTTTTCGAATGGTTGGTCATGCCTTTCAGGTTGACGAATGCTCCCGCAACCTTCATGAGGTTGATGGACGACATCTTGTATCCATTCACCAAATCACTTGTAGTAGTGTACTTGGATGACATCCTGATATTTAGGCAGACTTGGGAAGACCACCTCCACCACATCCGACAGGTCCTCTAAACACTGCGGAAACACAAGTTGTATGCCAATTTGGAGAATTGTACTTTTGTCATGACTCAGGTTCAGTATCAAGGATACATTGTTGATGAGTGTGGGGTGCATGTGGATCCAAACAAGATCCAAGTCATCTGGGATTGGCTAGCCTCGACCACTCTAACATAGCTTCACATCTTTTTGGGTCTTTCTAATTTCTACCACAGGTTCATGTTGGGATTCTCTCATATCACTTGGCCCTTGATTCAAGCCACCAAGGGAGGAGTGAAAGAAAAATTATTTTAGTCGGAATCTCAACAGAAGTCATTCGTAGAATTGAAACATCGCTTCTAATGTGCCCTAGTTCTCACATTACCAGACTTGGAACAACCATTTGAGATCGAGACAAATGCCTCTGACTATGCTATTGGGGTAGTTCTTACTCAACTGGGACATCCAGTGGAATATCACAGTGAAACATTGTCCGACACAATCCGAAAGTATCCCACTTATGACAAAGAAATGTATTCCATTGTGCAGGATTGTCGACAATGGAAGAATTACATTTTGGGGAAGGAAATGATCATCCACACAGACCACCGACCCCTGCAGTTTATACAGACACAAGAGAAGTTGCAGAATGATTGCCATCAAAAGTTGTCCACATATCTGCAATAGTTTCATTTGAACATCAAGTACAAGAAGGGCAGCACCAATAATGTTGTGGATTGCCTCAGCCGACCACTGATCATGGCGATAACCATCGTGCTCAACTCTTGTGGGCACGCAACTTATGATTGGATTCTTCTCTACAAGAGAAATCTAGATTTCGGCCACACATACAAGATGCTCTTGGAGGGTAACCAAGTTCCAAAATTTCACCTCCGGGATGCACTACTATGTCACCTGGGACACCTTTGTGTTCCTTCGAGCGAGCATGCCAAGATGATTTGGGAAGCGCACTATAGTCGGGTCGCTGGGCATTTCAGGGTCGAGAAAATAGTGGCAGTGTTGCAGAGGTATTTCTATTGGCCAACCCTTCGACAGGATGTATGGAAGTACATCAAATCCTGCACTTCCTGCGTCATTTCTAGAGCGACCATCAAGAAGCAAGGCCTCTATACTTCGCTACCTACCCCTAGTCGACCTTGGGAATCCATCTCCATGGATTACATGTCGAGCCTTCCTTCTACTAAGCATGGAAATGACTATGCTTTCATGGTCATCGACAGATTCTCGAAGATGGCCATTATGGCGACCTACAAGAATAATATCACAGCAGAATCCACTACTAAACTCTTCTTTGAACGAGTGTGGGTACACTTTTGGATCCCACAGTATATCATATGAGATCAAGACAATGGGTTCCTCAGTACATTTTGATCCAGCCTCTGGTCAATGCTAGACACCAAGCTCACCAAGTCCACAACTTTCCATCCCCAAACTGATGGCCAGACATAGGTCGTTAATAGGATGATCATACACATTTTGTGCATGTACAACTCAAAGAATCCACGCACATGGGATGAGATCCTCCCCTGTGTACAAAATAGCTATAACCGGTCCCTCCATGTCTCAACCAACCACAACCCCTTTCAGGTGGGCTTGGGATTCCATCCACTATGACCCATTGACGTAGCCATACCATTTGCAACTACTCAGGTTTCTTCGGCTCATGTTCAGTCTGAAGCTACCAAGGCAAACAACTTCATTGAGCGCATTCAACACATTCTCCAACAGGTTCATGACATATTGGGCCAGTGCTAAGTAAAAGCAACAGCATGATCAACATCAAGTGCAACAAAACTTTCATGTGGGCGACAAAGTGTGGCTATATTTGCAGAAGGAGCACCTCATTGGACCCCACCGCAAGCTTCGCCCGCTCCGATATGGGCCATACACCATCACCAAGGATGTAGGGGACAATGTCTTCAAGCTCAATATCCCACCATTCCTTGGTCTACACCTAGTGTTCAATGTGGACCACCTTCGACCTTACTTTCCACCTCTACTGGACACATCTGACATGGAAGAACAACTCACACCAACATATCTAAACGCAGACTGCATGGAACAAGACACAACTGATCGAATTATGGACACACAGATCAAGAACACCTGCCAGCAGAGGATCCAACTATATCGATTTGTCAAAGAAGGCCAACTCCTTCACCAGGGCAAGTGGTTCACTAAGGATTAAGTTGAGAAGAAGTTTCCTCATCTCATGGAGGAACTCAATGCAATGGGGACCATTGCTTCCTAAGGAGGGAGGAATGATCCAAGTGGATATTGGTGACCACTCTCCTATTCCACTTGGACCCCCACCATTGTTTCTTTCAGTTTTTCAGTTTCCTTAATTGTAGCACAATTTACTATTTTTGGCAGTTTTTCGGGTCCTAAACTTCCGAAGCCATTTTGAGGCCCTAAACGACCTTTTTTGGGCATGGTCCAGTCGACGATTATCACTTCGTTCCTAACAATAACATTATCTATTAGTAGTTGTATTCCTTGGATAGATATTCCTAACAATGTATCATATGAGTCAAACAGAGATAGTATGTCAAAGTTACGATCCTGGGAAATTGATGTACCAATTTACCTCGACGGGGCCCATATCCTGGCGTTTCATCTCCTAGGGTTAGGTTTGTGGATGTTTAGGGTTTCCATTGTTTCTCAATAACATATAGGCCTTTGAACCTCATTGTAACACAGAGTTCAGAGGCCTGTAGCCACACATCTCTTCTTAGGGATAAGCTATCAGCGCCCTAGCTAGTTAATTTCTATTTTGTCTGTAAACAAATTTCAGTTCTTTGATATTAATGAAATGGAGTGTTGTTTCCGCTGCATCTTTGTATTCATGGTTATTTGTGTATTATTTTGCATTCCTGCATAAATTTGGATCAGGTAGAGCACGAAAATCCATTTTCGCCTCGTAAAATTTGAGCCCAACTCTCCCATTCACCCTCATTCTCTGGTAATGGCAATTATTTAGAAGTATTTCACCCCAATTTTTTGGAAATGACAATTATTTAGATGTATTTCACCCTGATTTGATTTAGAGTTAATATGTAGTATGTTCTAGTTTTCCATTTGCCCAAGTTTATTGGAATGGAATATAAGAGGATTCTTTAAGCAATCAGAAACTATCACCCTCACTTAGTTGTAGATGGTGTTATATCTCAGTGTCAATTGAGAGGAGGGGATACACTATCGAGTTCAATCCATCCAACCGTGACTAAGATAGGGCTTGGCAAGATGAATGAAATAAAACCACTAACTAGTGTATTATATGTGTTACTAATTCAAGAATCAGATGAAGGAGAAAACCCCTTGCAACCTCACCAACTAGGAAACCGAGCCAGCCAGGAGGTCCACCTCGTAACACATATTTTCATGTCTCGGTATGGTTTGGTTGTATTGTTCAACTTTCCAAATCAGGAAGAAGAAAGTTATTTACAAATTCTTAGAAAATATGCTTCTCATTTACTCACCAAGACAAGAAAATATGGTACACCTTTTTCCTTATGTCTAACTATATTTGTTTCTTCCATACCATCTCATTAATGACCTATGTATCATGTCATGGCATTGTTCAAACGAGAAATATTTGTGTTCATCCTATGCACAATTTACTCCTTTTTGAAATTGTTTAATAATAGGTCACCTTAGAATTATGATGAATTTATTGAGATGTAAACTAAAAGTCAAAACTTAATGGTACATATTTCAGCTAATATCCATGTTGGATCCATTTATGCACTCATAAAGTACTACTACTAAGCTTCATTTGACAGTAGCTAATTACAATGTACATTATCCACACTATAAATTTGTTGGGAATGATGTAAGATGTACTCGAGTTGTCGCACCAACCCATCCTATGATATAGTTATTGTCCCTTTATTTTATCAACTTATGTTGTAACAACAACTTTTGTCTCTCTTAATCCATCACATAGGTTTTTTACTTCTATGTTACATTATCATTTTGGACTAACATCCATACCTTTCACATTTCAACAGGTTTGGTTTCTAGCCTAATCATGTTTACTTCCAACATGTGACAAAGCTAGCAAGGGGGATTATTGGAATACTATATGAACCTGGTAGTAATGTAAACAAATTAGTGTGTAGTATATGCAATGTGCATACAATTTTATGACACGTGTTAATGACGTTGTCTTCTTTTGTGCATTATTTGTTGAAATTATCCTTTCATGATAGACATATCAAGGATATCGTATCAGGAAATAGTATTTTAACTATCTTGTTCACATAATAGGTCAAAATTGTTGGTTTCAAGTTGAAATTTTCCCTCCATACTAGGAATTTTGTGAGGGATATTTTTTTTTTAGTTGCATATTTGTTAAAATATTTTTTCCAGACTGTTATATCTAGTTCTACCAACACCATGGTCATTTCAAGTGACTAGTTCATTAAAGTAAAATGGATAAATTAGTAGTTGGGAAATGACAAAGAGATTGTGTATGCTTGATTCTCTTTATACCTTTTGTACATATAAAAATATTTATCACAACTAATGAAATGGATTCTCTTTTTTTGTAAAATGGAGGCCACTATCAAATAGGATCATGTGCTAGTCCATCATTCTATGTGAAATGGGAACTATAGTTTGGTGTGGATGATTAAAATTTTAAATTCTATGAATTTTCATTACTTATAATTTATAGCATTCCTTTATGACTTGTCATTATTTGTTGTTATCGACACTACAAAGACTTAATATTTACAAAGGTCATAATGTGACCATCAAGACTAACATACTAACTCTAATTCCTCCCTAATAACTACAATGATCAATATAAAAGAACCATCTCCTCCTAGAGACCTAAAGATTATAGCAAAGTGTTGTTGAGTTAACGCCATTATGAGTTTCTCTTGTCAATATGATAGAAGCCATTTATCTTTGTCTTGTACCATGCATTTGTCCTCTATACTTGATTCGTTGAAGCATGTGATTATCCTCATTTTCTACATACATGTCTTGCACTTTCCCCACTTAGTAGCACATGTTCCTTGTACTAACAAATGTAGGACAATATCATTGGTATACACCTCCTAGCCTACTCTAGTCATTCTAGAGAACATAAATACATAAAATCTTAAGAAAAAACTTCATATCATGCATACAGAGTCATACATTAGTGTGATAGAAAATATGATTGAACACTTAAAGAAAGAAAATTAACATAAGACAGAAGACAAGAAACCCACTAGAAATCATAACCAATATTAAGAGCATTTGCCATCTCAAGAGGGATCTCCTGAGAATGATAAAGGATGATGGTTTTCCCCTTTGAGGGCATAGATTTAGTAGATAATTTTCTCGAAGATTATGTGTTGGACCTGATTATATTAGTATAGTGGGATGCATTTACGAAGGTTGAGATTAAACAAACACATATCATTCAAAATACATATAAAGAAGTTATATTATACTTACTATGTATCTGATGCAAAACTTGATCAAATACTACAAGTTTTAGGTGACCTTGTGTCAGTATAAATCAACATCTCCTTATCCTTACAAATGAAGTAAAGCTTCTAAAATTTTACAGCAAAGTTTGGAATAAGACTTGGGATCAGATTTCATTTGAAAGGGCTTCTCTCTAGTTAAAGTATAGTTCAATAAAACAAATTGTTAGTAACTTAGAGTGTTTCATGAGTAGCTATGTCAAGTCTGAATGATACCATGGTTATATAATTTCCATCTATGGTCGGTATTATTCTCTGAGGGAGGGTTATTCACAATAGACTAAGAATTTGTATTTATAAAGATGGAGTTCTTTATTCTAGTATTCTTCTGAGTTCAAAAGATTTTACATCTCATTCAGTTGAAGCATTTGGTGAGGGGGAATGCCAATTTACAGCGTGGAATTTTCCATGTTTGCAACACCTTGAGTAGATTCATGGACTTAAAACTACTAACGTTACAACCAACTCTTCCCGACATTTTTTTTTCATCTTTCACTTAGTATTATAAATGTGAAACCAATATGTTGGTTCTAAAGAAGAATGGAGTAAGATGTTGGTTATAAAGTAGCAATTATAATGATATGTTGGTTTTTATGTCAACATTATGTATATTGGATTACATCTATAAAAGGAGTAGAGCATTAATACTATAATGATTTCAAATCGATAGAGAAAAGAATCTCAAACAAGTGTTGTGATTATTGAACATAAATACTTGTGTAACCTACTAGATGTTGAATTACCAAATGGTGTTGGTCTAGATAACAA
>JZKD02S0047595.1:0-10115 GCA_000966675.3 Picea glauca | reverse complement strand
GTAAAATTGCAAAATAGTAGTCTCTTTTAAATTTCAATAACTAAAACAACTTAGATCTATAGCTCAATCAGAGATAAAACACATAGGAGGTAGATCTATAAAAGACAGTAGCAGCATAAGAGAAAAAACTCAGATCCCATACGAATATAACTCAGATCTAAGGTAGCAATGACTAGATCTGAATACAACAGTATATCTATATGATTAAACAAAGATTTCAGATCTAAAACTCTGCCTAATCATTTCACAATAAAAATATCTTTAGATCTATACAATGCTTACTATATTAAACAATTCTGTAATCAAATCAGATCCAAATCTAAAGGAGATAAGTAGGAAGCATACCTGGTACAACAACCTACCTCTGAAGATAGCACAATAACCACAATAGGTATAGATCCTGTTTGTATGCTCAGACAAAGGTTCAGTTCATGGATCAAGTGTGGATCTCTATGCCAAAGACTGAAGGAACTTTCTTGCCACCATAATCAAGGCCACAAAGATAAAAACACAAACCCAACCAAGGTAAATAATTTCCCTAAACCCTTACACAGTAAACCCTTACTCAAGAGGCTGAAAACTGGACTGTGTGTAAACCCTTATCTTGGCAGTGAACATATTGGATTGTTAGGTAGTTTCAACAACCACCAAAATACCCTAGCAAGAGGGCTGCACACTAGGTAAACTCTTTACATAGCAGAAAGAGAAGAGGGTTATAAAAACCCTTTAGATCTGTTCACTAAACAGGGTTGTGACCTCAAAGGTACACAACTCACACACAAACAGGTCAATGCCCCAATCAACAAACACAAAGGTGACTCCTCTTTCACCTGCAACACACATAAGAAGGGCCGCACCTGTAGCAAGCTCATGGAAGGGCCACACCTACAACAGACAAGGTAAGGAGGATCGAGCTGGAGTTTACACCAAGACAACGGTAACCTGAGATCACCCACGACAACCAAGATATCCACTGCAGGAAAGGAGGCGGCAGGCTGGAAGGTGTACTCAACACATACAAAGGGAAGCTCCCACAGAAAAACCAAGAGGCCGCAGACCTCAACAAAGAATATCAACGCTAGCACTTAGGAGAGATGAAAGATGAGTGAAAAGTTGAGCGGGGGGGTTATTATATAGTGTTTAGGTTAGGGTTAGGGCTAGTTTAAGTTAAATTAAAAGTCACATGTTTAAATTGAAATTTAAACATGTGACAATAATATTTAAAATTTAACTTTAAGTTTACCCCTTAATAACACATCAAAAACCCCAAACCAATAAAACAAGGGTAAATGAGGGTTTGCAAGGTGGCATTACTCATTCCTTCATATCACATGGTGAACCTATTACTTTATCATCACCACATATGGGACTTATCCCTCTTGTGGTTATGTCCTTCTTCAAGGAAGGTCATGTACCATCAAGTACTTGATAGAGAATCAAGTAGCCCCAAGACTTTTCCTGGGGTCTTATCCACNTTGAGAGTTATGGCCTTACGAAGTTGGAGGACCCTCATATGTCATCTAGAAGCCCCAAAAGGTCAAATTAATCAAAGTGGTTTAAGAGATTTTAAAAGGTAAATAATAAAGTGAAATGATGAGTGTATTATAATTTAAAGTGAATAAAAAATAAATTATTTCAATAATAAATTTAATGGAGAAATTAGAAGTGGGTTAACCCTAAAATAAGGAAAGTGGGTAAAGTGACCTAGGATATGTTTTTAAGGAAGCTACTTGGAGAGTATAAATAAGAGGCAAGGCTCTCTCATTTAATACACACTTGATCATATTGAATACCTATAGGTGTCTAAGGTAACCAAAGGATATCTAAGCTGAATTTCTGAGGAAAGTGAAGAAAAGAAGGCCGAAATTCAAGGAAGGATAAATTCTTTTGATGATGCTTTCTAAGGTATGTTTTTTTTCAGGTCATCTCACCATTTTCAAAATAATTTTTTTTATAGAATGATTCAGACCAAGAAATTTATATTCCATTGCGGAAACATATCCAAGTATCTGTGGTAAAAAATTCAACTTGTGGGTCGTTGTATTTTTGGAGTTACACTCTGTGGAAAATAGGGTTTGTGGCTAGTCCTGAAACTAGTCAAAAATAGGTGTTTCGGGTACAAACGTCATAACTTCTTCATAAAAGATCCAAATTCTGTAAGAACAAATGTGTTGGTTAAAGTACAATCTTTAGTATTCTATGTAACAGTTTCAAATCAATTCAACAAACAGTCTGTGTGGGGCAAACTCTACAATGTCGCTCTCTAGAATAATCCAGAATTCAACAAGGTGTGCCATTTTTGCCATAACTCCTTTTCTGAGAGGTTCCAAGTAGTGACACCTCAATGAATTGCATAAAACACATTGAATAAAATTGTGTATCAGTTTCATATCTTCATTCATTACAGGTACACAGTTATGATTATTGTAAATTAGGGTTGTTGACTAATCCAAAACTAGTCTTGTGAGACTAAAGAAACATTTGATGAAAATGATAGTCTATTGTTGTTAAAGTTAAGGAAGGTTTGTAGGTATATGATCATATAAACCAGGTCTATTACAGAGTTAAAAATAATATTTGGATGATGAAATTGATGAGGGATTTTGGTTGAGGTACAAGTTGAGTACATGCTTGAGACAAGTAGTTGATAAGTTGACACATACATGAGGTGTATAGTTGATGATGTTGGTACATATTGATGAGTCATAGTTGATGAGTACTTGAAACATGATTGGTACATACTTGGTACATTGTTGGTTGCACTTGTTTATGGTACAAGTTGATTACAGATTGTTTGGTACAGGTTGGTGCATGGTTGATGCACTTGTTTATGGTATAGGTTGATTACAGGTTGAGGTACATGTTGTTGCATGGTTCAGGTTTACTGGTACATGTTTACAGAGGTATATATCACAGTGATAGTGTGACAATGGTTCCATCATTCTACTTTTACTTCAGGACGGTTGGACGGGGCAAGGATAGGTGGTTGTAGCCACCTTCCGATTGTAGCCAGAGAACATAGGGGGTTGTAGCCTCCTTCTAGTTGTAGCCAGAGAATTGGGGAGTTGGAGCTTCCCTCGGGTTCCTGAGAAACTAGGGGGTTGGAGCCTCCTTCTAGTTGCAACTGGAAAACAAAGGAATTTGGTGGTTGGTGCTTCCAATAAATGTAATTCTTCAAGACACATAAGATAAATCATTCTGTGGTTTTCTCCCGGTTTGGGTTTCCATGTAAAACACTGGTGTATTGTGTGTGTCTTATTGTTCATTTCTTATTGCTCATTATTGGATAATAATTCTACATTGATAAAACACTTGGATTATTTGGAGAAAAAGGATTATAATTACGCTATTACTGATTCACCCCCCCTCTCAGTAATCCCACATTTAAACCCCTTATCCTAGATAGAAAACAATATCATTACCCTTGAATTTCTAAGGTAGTAAGGGATAGAGGAAAGCCAAAGAGGGAAGAATATATATTTATCCTCTTCATCGAGAGTTCCATAGCTAATTTGAATCCTACTTTGTATGTCTAAAGGAAGTACTTTAGATATTTTGCATAATTCATATTTCAAACAATCCAAATCATACTTTTCATGAAATAGTTCTCTGATGACTTTCATGGATAAGGGGAACCCATCACAAGCATCCAAAAATTGTCTAACTACTTCAAATCCCACTACAGGATGTGGCTGGTGGAAGTCATGCAGGCCAATAAGCTTTTGAGAATGTTCTCTTTTGAGGCTTTCCAATTTGTAAATGGACTACCCTCTGATTTCTGAGATGGTAAAATCAACTATTCTGAATGTAGAGTTAAAAAATATTATTTGTTGAAAGTCGGATGGTGTAATATCATGGAATTTTTTATGAACCGCACTCTTACCATTTATTAGTAGTAGTGTCAATTGTACTTGTAACCCCATTTCCTTTACTAGTTGTTTCTCCATAAGTGACAATCCATAGCTTCTTCTACTTGAATGTATGAGGAATGGCCGATGATTTTCATTCCCACACAAATTTTCTTATTGCACATATTGAAAAAGGAAGCATCACCTTGCACTAGGTTGTGCCCTCATATCTCCTGATATAACTTCTTGTTCAGAAGGCATTGTAGGGATGCCTAACTGAATTCCCTTTTGTTGTAACTAAGAAAAATGGTTATAACTAGAAAAATGATTGAAAGCTTTGTTTGAACCACTAAAACTGCATATATAAGGTGCTACATGAACCTCATCTTGCAATCCTTTGGCCATTCCCAACACAGGAAGAGAACCACCACCTCGTTGAATAATATTTAGGCATTGAATTTTGGGTATGGACCAAGTTATACCATGAAGTAAAGTTCCAAATCTCATCCCTATTCTGCGCTTAGTTCCATCAATCCTTCCACCCAAAATTTCTGGAATAGATTCACGTGAAAACGCTCCTACTACATTGTGAAGATTTTGGAACAAGGCCCTTTACATGGCTTACAAACTCTAAATTCTCTATTATATGCACATAATAAGGATCAACCAAACTAACCTTAAATAAATTTCAAAATGGGAAATTAACAATGTTTCTCAATTTAATAATTTAACTTTTAATATGAAATTAGATCATGAGATTATTTGACTAGAAAAGATGCATAAATAATTACAATATTGAGGCATAACAAACACCATGGAACTCCACCTAGTGCTAACAACATTGATATATCTAATATCTAATATAACGATAGTGCCTTAACGATAGTTCATATCACATTAAGGGCATTTTTCTACTTCTCTAACTAAGTTAGGTGATTTGAATCATAAGTTACATACAGAGTAAAAATAACATGAGGCATTTCTCCAACATGGGTACTTGAAGTTCAAATGCATGTGAAAGTTATACCTTTTCTATGTGGGATGGCAAGTTATGAGTGAGGTAGAATCCTTGAATAATTGTCTATCCCCAAGGTCAATTATTACAGACAAAAGCAAGTTTCTTATCTTATAATCTATTTCCAATCTCCAATAAAGAGAAAAGTATCAAGGTTAGAAAAAAAATATTCACTAGCAAGTGTATTTGATCCATTAACAAGATTCAACCACAATAATCTTCCCATCATATAGGTTTCCGAAAGAAACTTACCACCATTCCCTTTAAATATCAAAACACTAATTAAAATGAATATGGAAAATACCAAGGTAGTATGCATTTAAAAAAAATTGCTTTGCTAACTCCACCACCTTTTTTTCTTGTTTACAAAGTTCAATTCCTCAATGATATGCAACTTAAACATGTCCTTGAACTCTTCTCTAGTTAATTATCCGAGTTATGAAAATTGTTGCAAATATCATTTAAGGGAATATATAGTCGAGGGTCTATAAATAAACTTATCAAAAGTATCAGGGAGAATATTAGAAATTGTTAGAAAATATCAATGAAGAATAAACATAGACATGAATAATTTCAACTATATCAATCAAATTGGCAACCTGAAAAACTCAAAAGAAATCAGAGATATTTTCAACACTCGTTATGAGTGTCTATGGCATAAGCATCGTTAAGTGTTTTGTATTGTTGAGAAGAATATTATATTCTTAGTAGTGGCCATGTCTAATCTAAAAATCGAAGAGTGCAAGGAATGCCTTGATACATGTGTTGTTTCAGACGTTCATAATGCCAAGGAAGAATATGAAACATAAGAAGAACACCATAGGAGAATCTTTATAGTTTAAGGTAAAAAAAATGTAAAGAGACAAAAAAAGGAAAAATTGTTTATTAATCCCTCTCAATCACAGACTGTTTCTCATGGATGGACATAAAATTTCTCTAGATTTCAAGCCTACTTTATGATAAAACAAGTTGAAGGACTTTATATCTTTATTAAGAGTCAATACCAAAAAGAGATACCAGATAACCCCATTTCGTTATTCATTCCGAAGACTCCAATGAAACTTGTCCAATTCTTTCAGACAAACAAAGAGAATGCCTCAAGCATTGTTAGGATATTTATACGCTTAGGAGTTAGTTAAAATATACTTGGTCTAATGTGTCGTTAGGTAAAAGTGTGTTTCTTTAGTATGCATTTTGATCCAGATTATTTTGAGAACGACATGAAGGAAGAAATATAACCGAGATATAACAATGAAATACACAAAAATATAGAAGAGAACACAAAAGTACAGTGAAACCCAACTTCTATTATTGAATAAGATAGAAAAACACTATAGAACACAAACTGGAAAAATGGGGTAGCTTATCTCTAAAAAGAAAGAGATGTTGGCTATGTTTCATTCACAAGAAACTTT
Organism: Picea glauca; assembly: GCA_000966675.3. Taxonomy (NCBI): domain Eukaryota; kingdom Viridiplantae; phylum Streptophyta; class Pinopsida; order Pinales; family Pinaceae; genus Picea; species Picea glauca. Next base: position 3,837 of record JZKD02S0047595.1, on the reverse strand, counting down.
ACATCACACTCCATTTCCTCCTTAAAGGGCCTCCTTCACCTCAATTATATATGAGAGAGTAAGAGGAGAACAATTCCCATGATGCATGTGGGATAAATTGGACTAAGTTTATAAAATGCCATAGGCATGTAAAATACTAGGACTTCTCGGACGGTCACCCATCCCAGTACTACTCTAGCCCGAGCACGCTTAACTGCGTAGTTATAATGGGATCTAGTGCATTTACACTATGTTGTAGGCATGTACATAAGACCATTACATGATGTCTGTAATTAACAAATGAAGATGAAATTACATTCTATTCCGCATCAAAAGGGTGAATGTCATGGTTTATCAAAACCACAGGCTCAAAATGGTGATTCAGTGGAAATGGTGGATGGCCATCGAGATTCATCTAGATCATTCCTCCCCCTTTAGGAAGCAATGGTCCCCATTGCATCAATTTCCCTTGGGGGATGGGGAGAATTCTGCTAAATATGAAGCTTGGTTTGTTGCTTGCCTTACCGAAGACGTTGTCCTACTTATCTTGTTGAAGGTTGTCATGAACTTGTTGTTGGAGGGGTTAAATCCATTCAACCAATCTAGCTGCATGATCTACCTGAGTGTGGGAGGACTCTGTCGGTGAAGATGCAACATGAAGAGTATGAAGGGTTCTGTTATAACCTTGCTTGATTGAGTAGTGTGGAGGCACCCCTGTAGGTGAAACAAGAACATCTTGGTACTCTTCTACAATATTGTCGATCTTCTTTTGCTGGATAGAAAGGTCTTGGGCTGAGGCTACAATGGTTGCAGTGTCCTTCTATTCACCTTTTGCTTGGATTGTGAAGAGGCTAAATTTTGTAGTATGAGAGATTACTTTGTTGCATTGTTTTGGTGGGACAATAGTTGAAACTACCTCTGGTATCCTATATAGTTGACCCCCCAAAGTAACAATGATGCTACAGGGTTGAGACTCATAAATAGCATGACGCATCCACATATATGGTTAGCCTAATAGAACATCAAAGACTTCCAGTGGGGCAACATCACATAATACCTCATCCTTGAAGGGATTGATGTCGTAGTACATGCAACATTGTTGGCTGACACAAAGATCTTGACCCTGGTGAAGCCACCCAATGTTGTATTGATGCGAGTGTGGTGTTGTTGGAAAATCCAACTGCTTGAAAACCTCTTCTGAGATGATGTTCTTTTGGCTTCCTCTATCAACACTAAAATGCAGTGGGGTCCCCTTCACCCACATCTGTGAATGGAAGATTTTCTCCCCCTCTTTAGGATCCTCTTCTGGTTGGATTTTTGTTGTTGCGACAATAACAGTGGGTTCTACATCAATGATCTGTCTCCTTTTATCATTTTCTGAATCAGGGTCCAAGTCAGGGTTTGGATATTTATCTTTGAGATCGGCCACCAATGACTTTATTGAGCAACATTCATCAGTGTTATGCCAAGGGATGTTGTGGAACTCACACCACTTTCTGGTGTCTTTCTTGGAATTTTCGTTACCCTTCTTTTCTTGCATCTGGAGCTGGCTCTCTTGAGGTTGGCCTTCCTTGCTTTGTCCTTCATTATGTGAGTTAGAGTTTCCTTTTCCATGCTTCTCCCACTTACTCTGTTTCTTGAACTTATGCTCAATTTTGACTGCATATTGATAAGCAACTCCCAATGAGGAGATGTCTAGAAAATCCATCTTTGTTTGGATGTACCTTTGTAGACCACTGCGGTACTTCAAAACTAGGTGTTGCTCAGAGTCTTTGATACCCATATTTGAGCGCAAGGTATGAAATATGTTGGTGTACTCCGACACCACCTAATCTCTTTTCTAACACAAAGTTGTCCATGTCATGTATTGCTCATCATAGTTTTCGATAGGGTAGAACTCCTCCTTTAGGGAATCTACAAAGGATACCCAAGTGGGTTCTCTCCCAAATAGTGTAGATTCATCTGTGGTGTACCTCTCCTAGTAACCTTCCCACGAAGATCTGATATGGGGAAGGGATTTAAGGAGTGTGAAGGTGATCTTTTCACTATCGGAATTTTTTTGGACAGAGTAATAACCTTCTAACATATTCAACCATTTTTCTAGAGCATCTGCATCTATCTGGCCTTCAAATAAGGGGATATCAAAATTGACTTGTACATTGAAGGGTGTCGCACTTGCGAAATTGATTCTTGTCGAAGATGACTCAGTTGCCGCCATCGATAGTCTTCGAAGGATCTAAGAAAATTTGTCCATCATCTTGTTCCTCTATCACACGAGGGCTTCCTCGATCAATCTATTGAAATGATCTATTTCTTTTTCATCTCTCTTTTCTTCTGCCATGGGAGGTCACTTGGGCTAGCGAGAGAAGTTTTCCTGCTCTGAGAAACGACAAGGAGCATCCTGATCTGATACCACTTATCCAGGCTATTTTGATAACGACATGAAGGAAGAAATATAACTGATATACAACAATGAAATACACAAAAATATAGAAGAGAACACAAAAATACAGTGAAACCCAACTTCTATTACTGAGTAAGATAGAAAAACACTATAGAACACAAACTTTACATCACACTCCATTGCGTCCTTAAAGGGCCTCCTTCACCTCAATTATATATGAGAGAGTGAGAGGAGAGAAATTCCCATGATGGATGTGGGATAAATTGGAATAAGTTTATAAATTCCATAGGCATGTAAAATACTAGGACTTCCTAGGCAGCCACCCATCCCAGTACTACTCTAGCCCGAGTGCGCTTAACTGTGGAGTTCTAATGGGATCCAATGCATTAATGCTATGTTGTAGGCATGTACATAACACCATTACACGATGTCTGTAATTAACAAATGAAGATGAAATTACATTATATTCTGCATCAAAAGGGTGAATGTCATGGTTTTTCAAAAGCACAGGCTCAAAATGGTGATTTAGTGGAAAAGGTGGATGGCCATCGAGATTCATCTGGATCACATTTGTAGTTAGGAAATCCGACGGTCATGATATGTTCCCGACATAAAATGATATGGTGGTTCATATTATCCTTGATCTTAACGACCATTGATCTGTGGCTTAATACCCGATTGGTCCATGATCTATATTTACAGAGCATGGAGGGTCATATTTCGATGATCGATTGTGAGAAACTCTCTTGTAAAATCTCTCTGTAATATTTTTCTTTTGCATTAATAAACTGCTCCAAGTGGCCGTGTTGGTTGGGGCCATGGATGTTTCCACGTAGGGTTTTTACCACGTCAAAACATCGGTGTGTTGATCTTTGATATGGTTGTGTGAGCGGTTATTGAAGGTGTTTTTCCTCTGTTGGAATACCTGTGTTGTCGAACATGGTATCAGAGCCTATTTGAAGACCTTCTCCTGTTGTAGATCGAGATCGTGAGGCCTAGTTGCCTCATCTCTGTTTTCTGTCATTTCCATACATTTATAGGCTGAGAGGAGTTTTCCATTGCATTTAGAGTGCTCGTTTCAGTCAGGAGCATTTTTTGTTTCACTTGAAAAGGTTTCCATTTTCCCAAGATATGACCATTTAATCTAGATCTAGAAGTATAAATCTTCAATACACCCTTTTTAAATTTTTGCAGAGTATTATTTCAGTTTTATATTGCTTGTTTATGGGTTGCTACTCTTTTAGATCTAATAAAAAACATATAGGAAAATGTTCATTTTCTAGGTAACCTAACCGATATTTAACCCTTGTTGTCAACAACAACAACAACCCCAATCCTCCTACTAAACAATACAATATGTTTTGCTAGCCCACTTGGTTTAAAGTTGCATTATTAATTAAGAGGTCTTGAGTTCAAGTCTATTTCTTTTTACTTGTTTTGAAAAAGTTCATGCT
>JZKD02S0047573.1:6328-26036 GCA_000966675.3 Picea glauca | reverse complement strand
ATTTTATATCATTTTAAATTAATGTTTTATATTTGTTTAAAATTTTGGTAAATTTAAATGTTTTATATTTGTTTAAAATTTATTTTATATCATTTAAAATTAATATTTTATGTGATGATGATGATAATTAACGTCCACTAAGATCGTATCGGACCTTAAGAGGGTAAGTGATTACTTGTGATTCTTTAGAATTTTGTTTCTATGCTTGAAAATCATTAAGAGAAGCTTTCCAAGACTACCATACTTTTGTTGAGTTAAGAGGTTAAGAAGGTTGGTAGTGTGATAAATATTTTGAAAATGAGATCTAATATGGATATAGGTTGGACAATCTAAGAGAAAGTGATTTTCATCTTCAACATTCTTAGTGTCATAAAGGTAACACACTCTTTCATCCCGTGGCATTTTAGGAATTGACCAGGGCCCATTTTCACTATGGAGCTCATGAGAATTTGTTCTTATCTTAGCAATGCTTATTTTTTTCTTTACACTTAGAAAAATAGATAGATAATTTTGATCTTCTAGATTAGGGTTGATTACATCTTTATATTACCTAAAAAAAAAATCCTCTAACTCTTTATCACACCACATTTTATCCTTAAATTTTGATTTGACGGTTTTTTTAATAGTATATTTATTCTGCAAAATGGTTTCTTCCATGATTCCCCAATAGTTTATCCAGGTTCGGGCATCTTTATGCCATCCTCGCTTGAGTCGATGGTGGTTATGACTTGATTTTGAAGAAATTTTAGGTAGCCTCTTGTCTTCCATGTTGTTTAACTTGTTATTATACATTACATATCTAGTGATAGCCATGCTCTCAATGGGGGAGAGACTTGCTGTAACACACCCATGACGGGGCATCAAAATTTTCGCTTTTCTTAAAGGACAGATTCCCTATCCATGGTTTTGAATTTAGAAAGTCAGGGAACTAGTCCAACCTCTTGGTTAAGCATCTCTGATTCTAGAGCCAAACGACTCTCTGAGACCTTGATGGTCTCGTTCTACAATTAAACATAGACTCTTTTGACTTTTGGGTGTAGGTCTAATAGTACTCGCAACCTTCCTCTTTTTCACTTGCGAAATCTCTGAGTTTGGACGCTAGCCCCTTTTCTGATAAGCCCTTCCTTGTCATGACCTTTGGAAATGACCTCACGTAATCCACAGGATTGCGGGCATGACCAAGGGTGGTTTGAAATCAACTAATTTTCACCCCGCAATTCACCTTGAGCCTCCACGTGTCCTTTCTCCAAAACCGTGGTCTGGATTGCGGCTCGCCCTCAACTTTTTAAAGTTCACTCACCTTTTTTCCCCGCAATGTGATGTGACTTTTGATATCACAACCTTGATGATGCTTCTGAACTGATAGCTCGGATCTATCCTTTCTGAATCTATGGATTAGATCTAACCTTTCTAAATCAATGGCTATGATTTATTTCGTGATTCAGGTTTCATGAGTTTCAACTCTCAACTTTTGCTTCCTCCCTCGGTAGTTATATTCCAGAGTGGAAGAACTGCTAACACCTGTCCTCAATAAACGAACGGTTTTGATTAACTCCATCTCTCTGACCTTCGAGAGTTCTTACTCCTTCATTCACCCTTTTCTCCTAGAGTTCTCCATACTCGTAGTTGTATATCAGATGCCACACGTCTACTTCGATCAAGGGTTTATATTTTCTCGCCACAAACACAAATCTCGAAAGTGAATCCTTCTAGAGTGTCGGATCTTCTAACAACTGTCCTCTCCAAATCGATGGCCCTGGTCCTCTTCGGGACTTTGACACTTTTCAACCAAGACCAAATCAACAGTCCTTCAACCTCCTCCTCAATCAACGATCAATATATCCTTTGAAATTTCAGCGCTTTCACCCTCTTCTTTCCTCTGGAGTGCTCCGTACCTGGGGTTCTAGATATAGCACCACACGTCCACTTTCAAATCAATGGCTATCGTCCTCTTCAGGACTTCGAACTTTGGCGATTTCAAATCTCAATTTCCCCATGCTCTCCTTGTCCCAAAGTGTTTTATCCGAAGTGCATGATCGAATGATATATGTCCTCTCATAGATTGACGACTCTCAGCTACTTTGGCTCTTCGGGGTTCGACAATTTCAAACTTTACTCCTTCATTTTCTCTTGGATTTCATGATATTTTTCCACGTACCCTCTGGATATGAAGTTTCAAATTCTCTTCGAATCTTCGGGCTTTTGGAGTTTCAGACTCCTATGCACTCGTTTCTCCCGGAGTGCTTTCACCCAAACTTCATAGATTTGCACCATGTGTCCCTATGTAACGGACGGTTGCGGTCTTCTTTGGCCTTCGAGGCTTTGAGAGTTTGTCACACTCCTCACTTGGAAACCTCCGAAGTAGTTTTCCCTGAAGTCTTTGATCTATCAACACATATATCCTACCGGTCGACGGACAAGATCTACTTCAGGTCTTTACCTAGAGTCCACAAAATTACGCCACCTATCCTCTGGATCCAATGGTTGTCTTTTACTTCGGACGATCCGACGGTTGCATTTTCTTTAGGTCTTTACCCAGAGTCTATAGGTTTACGCCACCTGTCCTCTAGATCCAACGCTTGAGATTTACTTCATTCTCCTTAACGATGGACGATTCCAAACTACTTAGGGACTTCGAGACTTTGGTAAGTCCACTCTCCTACATGTACAAAGAACTAAGGCTCTGATCAGATGGCTATTGGTCCTCTGCATCATGATCCAATGGCCATTTTCGTTCCTCCTCCTAAGCTTCTCATATCTTCCGACTTAGAATATTTTCTAGGTGTTCAAAGGCCTCTACCTTTTCTCCTCCTACAAGTCTGTCTCTTCGATTTCGTCTGCACACCTGAAAGTGTTATCTCCTCTGAGATTGAGTCCCCTTTAGTATTTATCCTTCCCACACACTCCTTGCATTTCAGGGATCTCATCAAACTCAAATCGAAGGTCAACGATGATCGACAGTTCATAGAAATTGTGGGGCCCCAACATGCGTTCTCTTTATCAAAGAGTTCGAACTCCGCAATATGGAAAGTGCTCGCCCAACCTGGTCTAACTGGATTCCATGATATTCCAACCTAACGAGATCAACGATGTTAGTGAATTTTTTCTCATGAACTAGTGTGTCCTCTACTTTCACCTTCATGCTCCGGAATGATTCCCCATCCTTGATCTCCATTCATAGATCGAAGGCTCATAGTGATTGCAGGGTCCCACCTCCTTAATCTAAGAAGTTCTCTCTCGACTCTAGTCTAATCCTAGTAGTTTATCTTCCATCCTCGATGATATCAATGATGTCGGTTGATTATGGGTCGTGAACTAGCAGGTCCGCTAAATTCACCTTCGCACTCTGCAATGATTCCCAACCATCAATTAAATCGAGTGGATGGTGTTTGATTTGGTAACTCCGGTGAGTATTTGAGTCGATATGATGACTGGGATGGCCTATCCTCCCATTAAACAACTCGCATCCATCTCCTCTATCAGATTCTTAATTCATTGGTAGTTCTAGTAACTTGAGTATCTCCTACCTCCTAGATCTGACGGTCAGGACGGTTTCCAGGCATCCTCATATCTAAGGCTCGGAGCTAACTTCAGGAATTCGGGACTTCAGAGATTTTACCTCCCTTATGACAAACTCACTGAGTTCATCGAACTCGCAAAGCATGATAACTCAAGGTTTAACTCCCATGCTCTTTCCCATACCCAACGGTTACAACAGACCGTAGCTTTTTTCGAACAGATTTTATTTGTTCGTCTTCCAAACAAGGGACCTTCCCTTTCAATACTTCAACCTCGTTGTTCTTATTGAGCTTCATTATCTCTAAAAGACTTAATATCTTTGCGCTCTTTCTCTTGAACTTAACGCTTGGAAGAATCCTTATGCGCACCCCTTAAGCTCATTCTTCAACTCTATAAATTAAGTGGTTCTCAGTCTCTGCCTTCCTCACAGAGAGCCTGTGCATACATGCACTATCTCTCCTACTATTTAATAGACTCCCTCCTCCAAGGCACTTAGTACTACTAGGAGTGTCGACATGCGTACGTGAAATTGTGCCCAAGGTTGACGAACTCACAATTCATGGATCTAGGTTAAGCCACCATAGGGTGCAAGCATTTATGAATACAAAATATGTCCAATACATACCTTCTTAAATACACAATTTAAACAAGAATAAAAATGTACAATATAACCAACAAGAAAACATACACATCCTTGGGTCCTTCACAGTATATCCCTTTTCATTACATAATTACAACTTAATTTCAGAGAGTATGAGAACACTTATCTATTACAAGTTTCATCTAACCAACTGACTATGGGTGTGTGCCTTTCTACCCAACAGTAGTCTCATAGGAATTCATTCTTAGCACTCTGGACACCCCCGTGCCAAGCTATGATATCACTATGTAATGTACGCCATCTCTCAAATAAACTCTCTCTGTCACAGCGACCATGCGAGGTTTATCAGATACTTGCTTAGCATCAAGATCGCATTCAGGTTTTTCAGGCCGTGTTCTCGACACTTCCTTTGGGTTCACAGATCTCCTTTATGAGCTTGTTATCTCGTCCCCCATGTCTCCTCTCTTGTTGTGTCTCTGTATGTATCTGACCTTCCCTCCTCTGGAAGTTTTTCAACCTGTCCTATTCTTTTTGTCATAAGGGAGCTCCGGTCTGTAGGTCTCTATGGTACTTCGAGTTGACATCATGTAGTTAGACCATACTTCCATTCATGGGGTTGGTTGATAATTCAACCACTAGTCCTTTCTTCATTAACTGATTTCTTTCCTCTAGAGATATCATGGATCGTACTTCAAGGCTTCACCCGCCAATAGTCATTTATGGGCAATTTAACAATAAGACATTTACATTGTCCACATTCCTTAGCATGGTAATCCTATTTTATGATTAATTACAATATGGGGGAAACAAGGGTGTTACACTTGTTTCTAAGAGGAGGATGGGATAAGGAATATTTCCTTTAATTTTGAGATTATAGGTTATAAAATTCTTTTGTATTTTCTCTATCTATCTCCAAGATTCACGAGAGATACTACAACCCCAGACTTCACATCCATAAATAATAACATGTGTAACAAGAGTCTCAAAGAGGAGTTTCTTCTTATCCCAACTCCAAAGATCAGCTGATTTACAATTGTTTTCAAGCCCATAATAAGCTTTCCATCCCCCAATAATCCTTTTATCAATGTTATAATTCCAATTGAGCTTGTGGTGAATATCAATTCCAAGATATCTGTATGAAGTCACTTCCTAATTTTATTTTTTTTCATATACAAAGTGATCATAAGGGATCTTATTGGATTTAATAATCATGACCTTAGTCTTACTAGTATTAATATTCATACCCATATTGGAGAAAAACATCCTTGAGTATTCTTAGTTGGTTTTCAAGATCATGGGAACTCCTTGCAATAAGAAGAATATTATTGACATAAAGAAGAATATTGATGACTATACCAGTGAGAGTAGGGCCGACACAACCTACTTTTTCCAAACATTCTTCTAACTTGTCAATGTATATGCCAAAAAGGGTAAGGGACAAGGGACAGCCTTGTTTGACTCCAATATTGTTGTTAATCTCTTTTTACCATCCATCAATGTTTTTAAACTTAGCAATAACTTTCTCATACATCCTTATTGTAGCTGCCCTCAACTCGAGAGGAAATGTTGTCTCTTCCAACCTATTCCAAAGGTTTTTCCTAGGAACCATGTCAAAAGATTTTCTAAAGTCAATAAAACAACAAAAAATATTGGTTTTACTATTGCAGAACTCCTCTGCAATGATCTTAAAGGTAACAAGATGTTCCACAATTGAATGATATCTCCTAAACTGAGCTTGACCTTTATCTCTTTTACTGTGACTTTCTAGCCAAAGGCTAATTTTTTTTTCCAAAGGGTTTAGGGAAGCCCTTCTTGACTAATAAATTGAGAGCTTATGTATGCGAGGGATAAGGATTGGCCCTCCTATTTTACAAATTGCATATTGGTAGCCTTCATTGTCCTTAGTTTTCCCATTTGCAAGTTGCTTAACCCCGAACTCTATGTCATTTAAAGAAAATACTTCTTCCTTTCTAGGGACAATAAGAATGGTGTCCATTGAATTAGGGAACTCGTAAAGACCTTTCAGGTAGGAATTCCAGTCCCTTAAGGGAATCCTATTATTTTCTTTAGTATTTTGTTTTATAATTTGGCTCTAGAACTTCTTAGGATCTAACTTGTATAGTTGTAAAAGTTGTTCTTGTCTTTTATTGATATAGTATCTTTTTTTCATTTTAATTAGGGCTTTGTACATATTGATCTTATCGAGTTTTAAGGACTCATTAGAAGCATCCCTAATGGATTTCCTAGCAATTTTACATTCTTTATCATACCAAGGGTTGGTCATTCTATTATTCTTTTTATAGGACTCCTCGAAAGAGAACTTGTTCATAGAAGTGGAAAGGGTAGTTGTAAAATTATGATATAGTTCTTCAATGTTGTCATTATAAGTTAGGAGGTTTAATTTACTATTTAAATCCTTTAAGAAAATGTCAACTTTACTTTTTCCAAAGTGCAAATTCCTTTGATTATCAGAATTCTCTTCAAAGGTGCTCCTATGCATGGAAAATTTTAGATTTAGGGTTAAAGGTTTATGATTAGAGTCATGATCATGGTCATTTAAAAGGTCAAAAGTTGCTATTTGGTTGGAAACGGGGATATCGGATATCACACAATCTACAACACTACTACCTATCCCATGAATACAAGTCATTTGGTTGGAGTTTGGGCACTTCATTACTCCGTTGCAAATTATTAGGTCTTGAGAGCTGCATAGCTTGACCAACTCAGTAGCAAACAAATTCTCAATTAGGTTGTCAAAGCTTCGTCTGTAGATATTAGATAAAACAAGGTCCTCATCTAGACATAAAAGATTATGGTTGGAGTCATTACTTAAAATAGTAGCTTGTTCAGTTGTAGTCCTAGCATTAAAGTCTCCTAGCAGGAGGATATTACCTTCATTTTTCAAATTATAAATATTTGTTCTAAATTATTATAGGGACGATTTTTATCTAGATTATTTTTCGTATAAAAAGTAGAATTGATAGGTGCAACATAACAAATTTATATATACATCTTCTTAGCATTGGTGTCTAAAGTTTATATCCAAATGTATTGATTAAGAGGGTCAATCTTATGAAGTTGAATGTGAGGAGAAATTATCTTTCTAATATAACAAGTTGTGTCTCATATCCCTCGACAGTGTGATTTTTTGTTCCATGCCAACCACAATAAAAATCCTTCCATGTTAGGGACCTTAGACTCCTCATTCTCCCAAGTTTCAACTAGGCAGATAATATCAATATCATTCAGGATCCTACTTATCATATGGCCTTTACGCCATGGAAAGCCACGACAATTCCAAAAAATGATCTTTGATGTCCCAAATTCCTACTTATTATTATCCTTCTAGTCTCTATCCCTAACAATAGCTTTTCGATTTCTAATTATTGCCCATTTTTCTTCTTTCCTTGCTTCTTTTACCTTTTTAACTTCCTTCATTAATTCTTCTTCATCTTCGGGAATGAGGTCTTCATTTATAAATATTCTTGCCCCTTTTAAGCCTGGATATTTACTAAGTACGTTATATTTATGGTCATTAAAACTTAATTTGACACACATCAACCTATTTTTATGATCAATTATTTTTCCTAGCCTCTTTGCTTATATGATGTAAGTTGTATCAATTTGTGATTTATTTTTTAATTCTTCTTTTACCATTGCTAGTGTATCCTCCTCTTGTTGTTCTTTTATACCAAAAATTATGAGGTTCAAGGATATTTTGTTACGCTCATGGTCCATTTTGATTATCTTATTCATTTTCTCTTTGATGGGTTTGATATCCAATTTGTTTTCCATATTATTGAGGATTAAATTGTTGGTTAGTTTTTCTTCTAGATCTTTAATCCTATCTCTCAAGTTGTGATTTTCTTCAGCCCCTCCTTCTTGGGTTGATTGTTTATGTTTTTTCATTTCTTGAATTGTGTCCTTCATATTCCGCAATTCACTCTTGAACCCTAAGAATCTATCCTCTATTTGAGTTTAGATTGTATCTTTAATTTTTTTATCAATTATTTCGTCTAACTCTATTTGGAGTTTTACTTCTCTTTATTCACTCCTTTTTTTCTAATGTTTCTAATTCTATTTGGATTTTTGTATCTCTTTCTTCCCTTTTTTTTTCTACTGATTCCATATAATCATAAAGGATTTCTATGGTGATTTTGGGGGGCCTCCGCTTGTTAGGTTGAGTTTTTGGAATAAGTGGTGGAGTGCTCATGTTTAAAATAAGAGAAAAAAGATGTAACAATTATTTTTATGGATTGACTTTGTCTCTCAAATCAACTTTTACTTATGAAACTTAAAATAAATAATAAATACAATATATTTAAATCTCTTTACATAAAATTAAAGTTGAATCAATGTAAAAAGTGACCCACCTCATTTCATATGTCCAATTGTTCAACCGGTTGAAGAAGCCAATACTCCTTAAGTAAAATTAAAATTGAATCAAAGTAAATGTCCAATTTCTCAACCAGTTGAAGAAGCCAAAAATAATTTCCAAAAAAGGTAAAAACCAAAGAGAAGTATTATTCTCATTCAAAACCCCAGATATATAATCTTAGAAATAAAATATCTCTAAAAAATGAATTTTAAAAATAATATAAATAACTTTTAACATTACCAAAACTTTTAAAGAAATATAAAACATTAAATTAAAATGATATTAAATAGTTTTAAAATAATATAAATAACTTTTAACATTACCAATTTTTTAAACAAATATAATATATTAATTTAAAATAATATAAAATAGTTTTAAAATAATATAATTTTTATAAAAAAGGAGTTTGTCTTGATAGCTGGAAACTCTGCCATTTTTTTAAACATGATTGAAGAGACCAAATAATTTTTAAGAAAAAATAAATAACTTTTAACATTATCAAACTTTTAAATAAATATAAAATATTAATTTAAAAGGATATAAAATAGTTTTCAAATAATATAAATAACTTTTAACATTACCAAACTTCTAAATAAATCTAAAATATTAATTTAAAATGATATAAAATAGTTTTAAAATAATAAACTTTTAACATTATCAAATTTTAAAATAAATATAAAATATTAATTTAAAATGCTATAAAATAGTTTTAAAATAATATAAATAAATTTTAACATTATCAAACTTTTAAACAAATATTAAATATTAATTTAAAATGATATAAAATATTTTTAAAATAATATAATTTTTATAAAAAAGGAGTTTATCTTGGTGATACAGCAAGGAAAACTTTGGCATTTTTTTAAACATACTTGAAGAGACCAAAAAATTTCTAAGAAAAAATAATTAATTTTTAACATTACCAAAATTTTAAACCTAAGATATTAATATAAAATGATATAAAATAGTTTTAAAATAACATAAAAATTTTCAAAAAAAAAAAATTAACTTTTAGCATTACCAAATTTTTAAACAAATAAAAAACATTAATTTAAAATGATATAAAATAGTTTTAAAATAATATAATTTTTATAAAAAAGGAGTTTGACTTGGTCCCATATAGCAAGAGAAACTTTGGCATTTTTTAAAACATACTTGAAGAGACCAAAGAATTTCTAAGAAAAAATAAATTGTGATACTTTAGGAGACTTTGGCAAACTTCTCGAGAGACTTGGATGTTTTGGGAAATGATAAAAAAATGGCGAAGAGGTTGAAACTTTGACGAGATCATTTACGATTTCGTTGTTAGAACTGTTTCTTTTTCGCAGTTAGATAACATCAAAATAATTAATAAAGATAGAGTACGCTGATAAGAGACTAAGACAACTTTGCACATTTTGGCGAGGAGTCACTAAAATTTTGATGGGGTATATTTAGTACTAACATTGGCTCCAACATGGAATAGCACATCCATGTGAGGTGCTAAGAAAAACACGCCAAGTGCCAATCCATTCAATCCCTATAGTCTATAACTCTGCTTTGCAACTCAAATCTAGCACGTTGAAAAACCAATCTAAAAATTGAAAAGAAGTTTACAAGTTCCTACATTGGGCTATGGATTCCTTATTATATACTATAGCATCCCAAACCAAATTGAAAGCATAATTTTCAAACCGGACACTGAAAATTGAAACTTAATGCTTGTGAAGCGATTTTATTTATGTACACAATCTACTTTACCCAATTGCAATTGTTTTCTTAAGTGATATCAAATTTCTAGTGCAACCATACCAACAACCGTCTCATACACTAGATTTATTCCATGCCTTTGACCGGAATAAAGAGAATTTTATACAATGGAAATCATCGTAAAACCGAAGTCCATACTTACGGATAAACAAATATGTATAAGCTGAGCTGATAAATATCTCCAAATAAACAACTACTAGATCATAAAAATAAAAATAAACCATGCTTTCATTAAATACCTATGCCTCTTGCTCCGATTGAAAATTAGACTATATCTTAGTATCTTTTATTGTATTGTTGATGTCAAAGTCATTTTCCTGAAAAAAAAAAAGATTGATGCAGGTTGCTTTCGCTGCCTTCAAATGGAGTTTCCACTTGGGTAAGCACATCGTCACTTTTATCATAAACAATAAAACCTTCATCCAGAAATAACTCAAACACCTACTTATTTGTACCTATTCTAGTTTCTTGTGAAAGCACATGTTTATACAGACCATTAAAACCCCTTTGAGAATTGTGAGGAATATTTTCTTCTACAACAATTTATTTTTTACAAGCATTCTGATTTGTATAATTTACAGATTCTTTGTGTAAGCGATCAACTTCCACACAACACTCTTAACAAAGGAAATCAATAGAATACCTCTATTTACAATAAGAGTTGATTGAAACATGAAAATATCTTAATGAAGCAACATTATTTGCATGAAGAGATCTACAAAACTCATGGGCATTCCCTTCCAAAGAGTACTTGAACATATTCATCAAGAAATCCTCATGAATAATACCAATTTTATGTATACACTCATGAAAATCTAGCTAATGCTTAGCAGGAACTTCTTCATCTTCTCCTCTAAACCTCGGAAGAGAATTTTTCCATTCGTCTTTACCAGGTAGAGGATTGGGAAAACCAAGTACATTGGAAAAATCACAAAATGCATACCTCCAAGCTATTATAGCCTCCATTTTTTCTGAGATTTTGAACCAACGAAGTCTCTCGCAGATTCTTACTTCATGGAGTCTCTAGGTGAAATATCACATTCACTTATGTCACTAATCCTTGTTCACCATCAAGAACTGGTTATATTCGTTATCGTACAACACAGAGTATGATGTCTTAGTCTCTCCGTCCCTCGGCAACGACGCCAAAATATGTTAGTGCTAGAATATGCTCTCTGACTGTTTGGAGGGCATGCCCCACAGATCTTAGTTTTTTCAATATTTTTTTTTGTTGGGATAATGGATCAGGGAGACTCAATGGAGAAAGAAGAAAAAGTAAGGAATTAGACTTATGAACAGATTAGATCGATGATCAAGACCATTAGTCATGGAGTCTCTTGTTATATTTATTGGATCTGAGGTAATCAAATTAGTTATTAGACATACATGGTTAAATCATAGATAGATTGAAGACTAAAGAGAACAAATATAAAAAACACATGCTTCACTTAGTAGCTTAGACTTGCATAATCCGCAAGAAGAATATCCATAAACATAATTATTTTTTAAGGATGAATACTAGATATCTGAATGAACTTTACATAAACAGAGTAAGCACACTAAAACATTAATGTACAAGAAATTTATAGTGCATAAGTTCTTTTCCAAATAAGAATAAAAAACACAATAGAAAATACATACTAATAAACAAGATTTTCATATATCCCTGATGTTGAAATATATAAATAATGATCAGGTCTTTGCCCTCCAAAGTCGCTCTCCCGGGCCTCTCCATCCACGTTACTCATTTCTAGTAATAAAATATATAAGCTTTACAATAAACCAAATGTTTCCAACTTTTTAGGAGTCAATCCTATCTATAAAACTACAAATAAAACCTGATTCCATTTCTAAAAAATATGGAGTAGCTGGGTTGATCCTCGATGCCTAAAAATCTATGTCTAGAGTTTATTTTTTACAAAGATCCTCAATTTTGACGTGCTGGCCTGAAAACTAGGGATTTGATAGTTTGACACTATAATTTTGATTCTTCTCCATTAAGTTGCCATCAATATACTTTTCCACCTATCACTAATTTTCCGTTAGTAAGCCCTAATCTTCAGTTGACTGATCCTCTGCTACCTTCGAATTTCAAAATGTTTCCTTAATATGCTGGATTTGATTTAGATGAAGTTGATATTGTTCCTTTTAACTTACCATTTGTCAAATATTATGCCTGGAATCTTTACCTCATCTCTGGAGATGATCTTTTGATTACTACAACCTTGCCCAAATCTTGAACTGTTCCACTATTTGTCATCTAGCATAAGGAATTTCACTTTAATACCTTGCAGCATAGTGAAGATTCAAATTACTCCTATCTAATCTCATGCCCAGAACTAGAATCTTATTGTTGATTTTTTGGTAGATAGCTTCATCAGGTTGTTCCCTAATAACAAGCTCATCAGTTCCAAAATTATTTTGTATAGATTCCCCAAGACATGTTTAAACTGTACCCTGATTTATCCCCGCCTATTATGCAAAGCTTTCCCAACTTTCATAAGAAAAAGTACACAATCCCATGTGGCATTATCAATGAAAAGGGTCGTTGCTGCAAATGTTGGAGTAAGGCTACTTTTTTGCACTGTATTATCATCAGTATATCCGGGGTATCTTGTATCTCCCTTAACATGGCTCTTGTATTGTCCAGTTACTACATATTGAAGTTGTAGGGGCATCATTGAGTGTAGCACTTTGATGTTTTCGTTCATAATGTATTATCCATCCAAAGTAGCAGGTGGATCCATTGTAAAAAGAGTTAATGTTTGAATGATGTGGTTCTGCATTCTGTCCCTGGTGATCCCATAGTTGTCGAAGTACTTGCTCGACCTTCAGTTCCAACATAGTCATTCCTTTATTACCTTGACAAAGTGTGAAAACTCAATATCGAAAACCAAGACAGAGCATCCAAACTGAATGGAAACAATCTACATCTCCAAGCAAATGCCAAGATAGGGTATTCGATTTTCACGATTATATCTTGACAAATTTCACTTCTTTCCATGGTGATGTAGCATAAACATAAATTTAAATGAAAACAACTCTAGCAACCAGAAATAGCCATTGGTATTGAGGCATTGTCACCATCAAACTCCTTTATGGGAGAATGATCACGCCAAATAAATACACAATATCGTGGTTTCATCAGCTAATCAAACCCTGGGAAATCATCTACATTTACTTCTATTTTGTCCATTCATAGAACTGATCGTGCGCCGATTGTACCGAGAATAACAACTCGAAGGATGTAGCCATGGTCCAAGATCAACACCTTGCCATTCATTTCGTATGCAATCAACACATCTGCTTCAGGACTCAGTGGGTGCTCCTTTCAAAGGCACTTGGATGCTCCTTGTAGGCACATCTTTGGTATCTTGACGCCTGTCATTTGGTATTTAGACTGTTGATACACAAGTTGGGTGTAAATTTCATTTACTTTAATGGGATATATCCCACATATATAAGAGAAAACAAAACCTTTGTTTTTTATAGGAGTCGATGAACAACTTTTTATTCGACGCTTAGTGCAAGAGGTATCGATGCTTGTGGGATCCCTCCTTGGTTCTTAATACTTGGAACAGGGTTTGGTTTCATATGCTAATTAGTTTCGGGGATGAATTGACTTTCAGATTGCGTTGCGGATTGGGTTTTGGATAATAATTTCCAATAGGTTTTAACATAATCAAAATTTTAAACAAATATAAAATATTATTTTAAAATTATATAAAATGATTTTAAAATAATACAAATTTATATAAAAATGGACAACAAATATAAAATATTATTTTAAAATTATATAAAATGATTTTAAAATAATATAAATTTATATAAAAAAAACAACAAATATAAAATATTATTTTAAAATTATATAAAATGATTTTTTTTTTAAATAAAAAAAAAGGCGTAGTGCCTGCTATATTAAATTATCTCAAAACTTTGACAAAATAAACAAAGTCATGGCTACAGTCACCAAAAATGCTGTCGGTAACCGGAAACCAGCATAAGTGGGAGGCAACAAGCAGTTATACAGTAATACATTAAGAAAAGAGACATATATCATGCCCGGAGGAAACCAGGACAGATGCCAGTGGTCCAGATAAACCTAGAACAATTACGCAGTAAAACTAAAAACCTGGAAAACAGAAGAACCTAGGCACCCGGTGACGTGTCGCTTCCTCCAGTTTGCCAAGTCCCCACCGGAATGGCAAAAGTCTGCGTGCACAGGGGGCACTTTCATTGAGCTGGAGCCCCAGCGAATGCTTTGAGTAGCAGATCCATGCGCTGGCCCATGAGGAGGGCCCTGTGTTCCAAGTCCGAAATGTGGCTACGGAGCTCGAACACCAAGGCCAGGTGCTTGTCACTAAGGAGAGGACCATGCGTTCCGCCACCCAAGCCACTAGGAGGAGCAGTCTTCAGTTCCACAGCTTCGCCAATGCCAACCGCAAGCTCCCTCTGCACCACAACCATCTCTACTTTCACCATCTTCTCGGCACCTGTAGCTTGCAGGTCACCCGTCCATGGGATTTCTTCAACCACATAGCCAGGGAGGTCGTCATACTTAGTCGGGATGCACTTGGTGCCCTGCCTGCTTAATGTCTCCATGGCGCTTGGGTTCTCATCGCACGGCAAGTCCCCAATCGACAGGTCCTCCTCCACAACACAAATTGGAAACAAATCCGCGGGCTCGGTCTCCTTCTCTGCCCTACTGTAGCCAGCTCCCTGTTCAACGATGGTGTTGAGCAATGCCCTCCTCTCAACCCGAGCCTTCTTCCTGAGAATGGAAGACACCAAGGCCAAAGCACGTTCAAGTTCCTCCTCCCGGCGCCTCTGCGCTTTGTGTGCTTCCCAAGCAGAACCTCGTCAAGGCTTTCCTCGCTTCCTTACCATTGTACCCAAGAAAATGCCAATCAAATGCAGAGCTGAATTAGAAAAAATCCAGGTCGAGAGCGGCTGCGGGTGCTGAGTGCAGGCAAGCCGACTTTGTTGAGACCCACAGAGAAGCCACCAACCCTGGAAAATCTTCTCAGAGTGCAAAGAGAAGGCGGTAAATAACCATGGCATATCCGCACCAGGAGCCTTCCTTCGCTACTCGGGCTCAAAAGAAAAACCATAACCAAACTGCCGAAGCCTCCATCCATCCATATCAACGATGAATCCATGTGCGTAGGGGGGATTAATGGTCGCGCAAGGGAGGAGTACCTCCGTCGCATGTCCTCTGCTATGGTCATCCACCATCGTTAATGCGGATGTGTGGGTGGCGGCCATCAGCCATTAAACCAGAGTTGAGTGTGAGTCCAGGTGTCGCCTCCTCTATGCCGCGTGTCACCCCATCCGGGGCTATATAAAATGATTTTAAAATAATATAAATTTATATAAAAAAGAACAACAAATATAAAATATTTTTTTTAAATTATATAAAAGGATTTTAAAATAATATAAATTTATATAAAAAAGAACAACAAATATAAAATATTATTTTAAAATTATATAAAATGATTTTAAAATAATATAAATTTTAAACAAATATAAAATATTGTTTTAAAATTATATAAAATGATTTTAAAATAATATAAATTTATATAAAAAAGGAGTTTGTCTTGGTCCCATATAGAAAAGGAAACTTTTGCATTTTTTAAAACATAGTTGAAGAGATCAAATAATTTCTAACAAAATTTTGGTATTTTTTTAAACATAGTTGAAGAGACCAAATAATTTCTAACAAAAACAATTTGTGAGATTTAGGCAAAATTGGCAAAAGACTCGGATGTTTTGGGAAATAATAAAAAATCAGTAAAGAGGTCGAAATTTTGACGAGATCATTTCTAACAAAACTTTGGCATTTTTTTAAACATAGTTGACGAGACCAAATAATTTCTAACAAAACTTTGGCATTTTTTTTAAACATAGTTGAAGAGACCAAATAATTTCTAACAAAAACAATTTGTGAGACTATGGCAAAATTGGTGAAAGACTTGGATGTTTTGGGAAATGATAAAAAATCGGTGAAGAGGTTGAAATTTTGACGAGATCATTTATGGTTTTGCTTCCAGAAATGTTTCTTTTTTCCAGCAAGATAACATCAAAATCATTAATAATATAAAGTACACTGACAAGAGAGTAGGTAAACCTTGCACATTTTTCCAAGGAGTCACTAAAATTTTGATGGGGTAGATTTAGTAGTAACATTGGCTCCAACAGGGGATAGCACTTCCCTTTGAGGTTCTAAGAACAACAAACCAAGTGTGAATCCATTCAACCCCTGCAGTCTATAACCCTTCTCTGCAACTGAAATCTATAACAATCTAAAAACTGAAAAAGCAGTTTACCAGTGCCTCCATTAAGTTGTGGAGTCGTTATTCTATACTATTACACACCAACCCAAATTGAAAGCATAATTTTCACACTGCAAACTAAAAATTGAAACATAATTCTTGTGAAGTGTTATTATTTATGTACACATTCTACTCTAAGAAACTACAATTGTTTTCTTAAGTGATATCAAACTTCTAGTGCAACCATACCAACAACTGTCTCATACATTAGATTTCTTCCATGCCTTTGACCGGAATAAAGAAAATTGTATAGAATGGAAAATCATCATAAAATGAAATTCCATAGTTACATCTAAACAAAGATGTATAACTTGAGTTGATAAAGATCTCCAAATAAGCAACTCTTGGATCATAAAAATAAAAATAAAACATGCTTTCATTAAATACTTTTTCTTCTTGCTCCGGATGAAGATTAGATTATCTGTTATTATCTTTTACTGTGTTGTTGATTTCAAGCTCATTTCCCTGAAAAACCGAAGATTGTTGCAAGTTGCTTTCACTACCTTCAAATGAAGTTTTCACTGGGGTAAGCACATCCTCACTTTTATCATAAACAATAAAACCTTCAACCAGAAATAACTCAGAGACCTGCTTATCTACTCCTATTCTAGTTTCTTGTGAATGCACATCATTATATAAACGATTAAAACACGTTTGAGAATTGTGAGGAATATTGTCTTCTACAACAATTTATTTTTTACAAGCATTCTGATTTGTATAATTTGCAGAGACGTTGTATAAGAGATCAAATTTCACAAAACACTCTTCATAAAGGAAATCAGTGGAATATCTCTGTTTACAATAAGAGTTGAATGCAATATGAAAATCTCGTAATGAAGCCACACTAGCTGTAGGAAGAGATCTACACCACTCATGATCATTCCCTTCCAAGGAGTAGCTGAACATCTTCACCAAGGAATCCTCATGAATAATACCAATTCTATGCATACACTCATGAAACTACAACAAATTCTCAACAAGAAATTCTTCATCTTCTCCACTAAAACTTCCCATTCATCTTTTCTAGGCAGAGGATTGGGAAAACCAAGTACATTGGAAAAATCACAAAATGGATACCTTCAAGATATTCTAGCCACATTTGTTTACGAGATTATGAACCAATGAAGTCTTCCTCTTATTTTTCCTTCATGAAGTCACCAGGTGAAAGATCAAAGATCACAGTCACTTATGTCACTAATCCTTTCTCACCATCAAGAATTGATTCTATTTGTTGTCCTACAACCCAGGGAATAATATATTCATGTCTGACAACAATGCCAAAAGATGTTAGCACTAGAGTATGCTCTCTAACTCCTGGGAGGGCATGCATAGCACATCTTAATGTTTGGAATGTTTGTTTGGTAGAGATAATGGATTAGGTAGACTGGATGGAGAAAGAAGAAAAATGCATAGACTAGGCTTATGAACACCTTAGATTAGTGATCAAGGCCATTGAGCATGGATTTTCTTATTATATGTCATGGATCTAAGGCAATCAACTCAGTTATTAAACATGCATAGTTAAATCATAAATAGATAGAAGAATAAAGAAACCAAATATGGAGAACACATGCTTCACTTAGCAACTTAGACTTGCATAATTCATAAAAAGAATATCCATAAACAAAAATTCTTTCTAAAGTTGAACACTAAATATCTAAATGAACTTTACATAAACAAAGTAAACACATTAAAACATTAATGTACATGAAATATTTAGTGCATCATTTCTTTTCCAAATAACAAGAATAAACTCAATAGAAATTACAAACTAATAAACAAGATTTTCATAGATCCGTGATGTTCAAATATATAAAAAAAAAATGTCCTTAGTTTTACAAGTAAATCATGCTCAGGTCTTTGTTCCTCAAAGTTTTGGAAATAATGCTTATATTAGTCATTAGTTGAAGTCTGTTTGAGTTTGTTGAGATATTTTTTCAACAAATATGTCCAAGTTTAAAATAAGTTGGATCTGACAAAAAAATCCATAAAAAATAAGTTGGATCTGACAAAAAAATCCATAAATGTATTTATATTATATGTATTAATAATAAAAAACAAGTTTTTGTGTACAATTGTATTTTCTAAATTGGTATCAGAGTCAAGTGCTCTGAGCTTATCTCCCTTATGGGAGTTCCCAGAAATACGAGCTTATCTCCCTTATGGGATTTCCCAGAAATACGTGAGAGCAGTGATAACGGATTTTTGCAGAATTAATGTGTGAGTTTTCTGTGTGAAAATAGGAAGATTGTTTTGTGAGAGAATAGCATGAGGATTGTTGTAGATTCATTCAAATTGCAATTAGAGAGGGGATGTGTGTTGCAAGGAAAATGCCCACAGTGGAAGACTATGTTGAAAGATCTAATTAAAGAGGCCAAGTGTTGCAGAATAGAGCCGCCTAAGGGGATCCACCGTGGTTGAAACTGTTCGGTTTTGTTGGATGGTTCTGCAAGCGGTTTAGCGAACAAGACGCTCCACCCAACTTAACGCTGAGAGAAACGGTCTGCATAGCATGATTCCCAACAGCACTAGCAAATTGTTTTCATCATAAAACAGACGAAGAAATATGTGGTTGACTATGTTGGAAGATCTAATTAAACAGGCCAAGTGTTGCAGAATAGAGCCGCCTAAGGGAATCCACCGTGGTTGAAACTGTTCGGTTTTGTTGGATGGTTCTGCAAGCGGTCCTAGCGAACAAGACGCTCCACCCAACTTAACGTTGAGAGAAACGGTCTGCATGGCATGATTCCCAACAGCAATAGCAAATTGTTTTCATCATAAAACAGATGAAGAAATATGTGGTTGCAACGATTTGCAGCAGTTTGGGATCTGAGAAGGAGCCACTGCCAGAACCATCTACGAATCTAGGATTTCCATTGATAGAAAATAGAAGCTATACATATCTGGGTGCGTGTATAGGAGGCTTTTTTTCAAAGATCCAATATGGAAAGAGTCACGAATTCATAAACTTGCTTCCTTGATCAGTCCAATACATTCAACCAACCATCACGTATCTTAGACACGTGAAAGAAAATTAAGTGGGTGGATTCTATTTCCAAAATAAAATAAAATTTAGGGAGGGGGGGAATTAATAGAGGAATTACCCCCCCACCCTCTATAGAGGGTGGG
>JZKD02S0047562.1:15224-26037 GCA_000966675.3 Picea glauca | reverse complement strand
GAAGACTCTCATCCAGACATCTTCATTTTCAATGTTGAGGTTGTCCGCGTAACTGTAGAAAGCAGCCAGGTGCTCTTCTGAAGTTACATCCCCTTCTCCGGTGAACTTGGGCATGTATTTCAAGTAATCTCCAGCAGGGAGAGGATTCATAGGATGGGGTATAACTAAGGGAGTGTATCTGGTAGCGACTATGGCGTCCATTCTATTTAGAGGGGGATTAGCACCAGCCATAGGAATATTAGGTGGAGGAGAACTTGGAGGAGAAGGAGCTCAGGAAGGGGATACTGGGAATGAGTCTCGAAGTGGAGTGGGAAACAAGAGGGGATTTAAGGAGAAGGCTAGCGATCTCAAGTCAGCAGGTGCTCTTCTTTGCGCAGGAGTGGTAAAACTAGGCATGGGGAAATATTCTGCGGTCTTGGGTCTACGCCAGGGTACAACTTCGAAAGAGAGGGAAGTGACAAGGGTTTCTCCCTCCAATCCCAGACCAGGAGGGGAAAACTCAGCAGGAACACTCCCAAAGTTTAGGAAACAGGAAACCTCTGAAGGAGGTCGGTCAAGAATCTGGGGAGGAGAAAATGGAGTTCTTACAAAAGGAGATGGTGAATTACCTAGTTCGGTGATGGAAGCTTCTTCTTCAAGGGCCTTTCCTTTTCTGAGAACCACCTCTGGATCAGATTCGGGTGTAGCTAGAGGCAGTTGTGGATGAGACCGCGTGTGTCTTCCTCTGAAAGCCACAATTAATAGAGCAGTTTCTCCCCAGCTGAGTCATCACAATGGAGTCGTCAGGTGCATAGTAGCAATCTTCAAAGGCTCTGATACCCGATGCACCTTCGGAATCAGAAGTTCAATGTTGTTCAATCCCGAGGAAAATTTTCAACTTCGTCCCCGACAGCAGCGCTAAAAATGTTAGTGTCAGAAGTCACCCCTGGATTGCTTGCAGGAGCAGAGCCCAACACCTAGCAATTTTATGTCACGATTTGTTTAATGGGGTGATCAGATGGGTAAAGACTCAAGAAAATATAGCTTTAACTCAAGAAACTGGACCTGCTATGTAGAAAGCAAGGGAGGTCTTGATCCAACTTCTGTCAGTAAATGATTAAAGGGTGGTAGAAGGAAGACTTTTGAGAAAGGTGAGCAAGCCTGCCTCGGGAAACAAGCCTTCGAAAGCTTGAGGACAAAAAACTCAGGAGCCAAGATCCTCTTGGTCCATAGCTTCAAGGACCTGAGGGGTGACTCGATTGAATCCTTCAATTCCAAGTCATTTCAGCGCTGAGAACATCACAAGAACCGATTAGAAACAATGTAACTATTACAGTGATCCAACCTACACCATCTTATAACAGCCACGACTCGACTGGATCCTCCAATTCCGAGTTGTTCTAACACAGTAAACAAAGAAATGGAAGGGAAGTTGACATCCATAAAGTAAGAAATCTCAAATGCCTTATATATTAACCAGAGCAACCAGTGCTTCACCAAAACCTTACAATCGGGAGCTTTGCTCAACCATCGATCCTTTACAAAATACAAATACTGAGTCTATATACTCAGGAAAATTCACCTCATAGAGGCGTGTACAGTCACCCAAGGCTTGGTGTCCCTTCATTCAAACTCATACTGATATATTTCTTCGAGCACCTCCTTAACTATGCATGGCTCATGTAAAGAAGGTAGCTGAGCCATTAAACGTCGAGCTAGCATGTGCAGACTTTCCTGTCTATTCGAATACTTCGGCATGACTCCTTGGAAAAATCGGTACACAGGACCACCTTCGATCAAACTGCTTGCCAGATTCTCCATACCCCACATTTAATGATCGAAAGGAGGCTTTAACCACCTGTTCTTGCCTTCATTAACTCCAAGCGAGACACAGGATCGAATTCGGGCTGAACTGGACTTGGAGGACGCGACAATCCCTTCTGTGGCAAAACCCGACATTTTGGCACCTTTGCATAACTATCTTCCTTTCTCAAGTGACCGCAGGCTGTGGCCCTGCGCTTACTCCCAAAGGTTCTTTCGGTGTTTCGGGGTTTGCGGATAGGAAGGAGCAGGTTTTCCCTCTTTCAAAATCGTGATGGGCGAAATGCCGGGAGGGTCTAACGATCGCCACGCATTCCTCCAGGATGAACGACTGAGATTGCCTTCGGCGCTTTGGGGCCCAAGTGGCCAAGTGATAAGCCTTAGCGCTCCTCTTCCAGGCTTGTTCCTTTATGACCAGGCGCCAAAACCACGGGCCAGACTGTGGGCGCTATCGGCATTTCGGGGTTCGGGGTTTTGAAATGTGAAATGACGAGGGACTTTTACCCCTTGAACTCTCGAATGCCGATATGCCGATGTGACTGGATCTTGCGCCATGCGTAATTGGATCGGACGACCCAGATTTAGTCTTTGAAATAAAGGCGCTTTCCCTGGAGCTATATATCGGGTAACTTGATATCCCTGAAATCCCAATGACCATCGATCTACTTTGTGGAGGGATCTCGGCTGCCGACAGCGAAACTTTGCCCGCTCGCTTGACTTGAAACTGGAAAAGAGATCCTTCCATGCTGCGCTTGGGCGTTTCCCGTGCAACCTGCAATCCTGGATATCCCAATGCCAAAGACAAGTAATGGTGCTAACAGATGGCCCAAATGGCACAACAACCCATCCTGAAGATGGAAATTAGTGATAGTTGTGTTTGCGCCCTACATCTAGTAAGTGTTGGAGAAGTCAGGATTTGTCTCATAGAGGTGGGGCCATCCAAAGGTCTCATGGCCGCAAGGGTCTAGCACTGTGGTGAGTGCCACAACTGGAGGTCGGCTAAGGAAATCAATTACTAGGTTGGTGCTTTCTGTTTTATACTTTATTTTGAGGTGGAACTGATGCAAATATCTGGACCACTTCTGATGGCGGTCATTATGCAATTTGCCTTGTGTCTGCATGAACTACATCGACTTATGATCAATGTGGATGATTGTTTCCTTCCTGAGAATGTAATGCCTCCACTGATGTCAGCCTTACACAATGGAGTACGTTTCTTTGTCATAAGTAGGGTGCTTACAGACAACATTTGATAGTTTCTCACTATGATAGGCCATGGGGTGGTCGTGATGAGTGAGGATTGTGCCCACAACATAGTCTGAAGCATCTGTCTCAATCTCAAAGGGTTGTTTCATGTCAGGTAATGAAAGCACTGAGGCTAAGCACAATCGCTGCTTCAAATCATCGATCACTTTATTTTGGGACATTCCCCACACAAATTTTTCCTTATCACCACCCATGGTTATTTGGCTGAGGGTCCATGCAATATGGGAGAATACCAACATGAACTTGTGATAGAAATTGGCAAGGCCTAAGAAGCTCCAAAGCTCAGTGAGCATGGTTGGGGTTGGCCAGTCATGTATGACTTGGATCTTGGCCAGATCAACATGCACACCATATTCATCAACAATGTAGCCTAGGTACTGGACCCTGTCCATGCCAAAGGAGCATTTTTCCAAGTTGGCATATAGCTTGTGCTGCCGCAGAGTGTGCAAAACCTGTTGAATATGCTGCAAGTGTTCTGCCCAAGTCTTTTTATAGATGAGGATGTCATCCAGATACACCACCACAAAATAATTAGTGAAAGGCCGCAATATATTGTCCATCATCCTCATGAAAGTTGTTGGGGCATTTGTCAAACCAAAGGGCATGACTAGCCATTCAAAAAGACCTTCTTTTGACTTGAAGGTCGTTTTTCATACATTTTTCTTCTCTATTGGGACCTGGTGGTAGCCAAACTTCATATCAATCTTACTAAATTATTTCCCCCCCTTGAGGTGATCAAGGAGATAGTCGATTTGTGGAATCGGGTATTGGTTCCTGACTATGATTTTATTTAGGTCCGATAATCAATGCAGAGTTGCAAAGTCTCATCTTTATTCTGCACCAGCACGATTGGGCTTCCACAAGGTGATGAGCTGGGACAAATGTTCCCTTTATGGAGCAGTTCTTGGATCTGACACTTGATATCCTTATTTTCTAGCAGAGAGAAGCAATAGACTAGCCCATTGGGTAGCAGTGCGTCAGGGTTAGATTGATGGGATGCTTGACCTGATAGTGTAGAGGTACCCCAGTAGGTGATGAGAAGATGTCTTTGTATTCTTCCACAACCTTATCCACTTGGTTTTGTTACATGGAGAGGTCGGTCGCGGAGGCCATGGATGTGGCTGCAACCTTTCGCTCACTCTAAGAGAGAATCACGAAGAAGACAAACTTCTCGTTCTAAGAAATGACCTTCCTTCATTGCTTGGCAAAGATCATGGAAATAGCACTAGGTGGGACTACCTCAGGTATCCTATACAATTTCCTGTTCAAAGTAATAATAACACTATGAGGCCTAGACTCATATAGAACATGACGTTTCCATAAATAAGGTTGGCCCAAAAGAAAATCACAAACTTCAAGGGGAGAAACATCACACATTACCTCATCTTTGAATGGCTTGATGTCGTACAATAGACGACATTATTGGCTAACGTGAAGATCGCTTCCTTGATGGAGCCATTTGATGGTGTAGGGTTGCGGGTGTGACGTTTTTGGCAGGGCTAGCCACTTGATGACCTCTACTGAGATGAGGTTCTTTTGGCTACCGCTATCAATGATGAAGTGCAAAGAAGTGCCTTTCACCCACATATATCAATTAAAGAGGTGCCCACCTTCCTCTGGCTCATCAGGTTCACCGAGCTAGATCTTTCTGGTAGAAACGGTGGCACTGGATTCTGCGTTAATGATCCATCTACCCTTTTCTGGTTCTGAATCAAAGTTGGAACCCGCATCTAATTCATATGCTTTTACCTCAGCCACCAATGATTGCTTTGAGCGACAATCAACAGTGTTATGCCAGGGGCTCTTATGGAAGTCGCACCACTTCCCGATATCTTTTTTCATCTTCCCATTGTCCTTCTTTTCTTGCAGCTTGGGCTGGTTGTCCTGAGGTTTCCCATATTTTCTCTATCCTTTGTTCTGTGGGTTGGGGTTTCCCTTGCCTTGCTTCTGCTGTGAGGGATTCCCATACCCAAACTATCTCATCTTTTGTTTAAGCTTTTGCTTGATTTTGACGGCATATCGATAGGCCACGCCCAAGGATGAGATGTCCAAAAACTCCATTTCTGTCTGGATGTATATATGCAGACTTCCACAGTACTTGAGCACTAGAAGTCACTCAGAATCTTTGATACCCAGCTTGGTGCGAAAGGTATGGAAGACATTGGTGAACTCTGGCACTGTTTGGTATATTTCCTGTCATAGTGTGGTCCATCTTGTTTACAAGTCATCATAACTTCCAACAGGGTAGTATTGTTCCTTAATAATATCCTTGGAGGAACCCCAAGTGGGTACAAATGCAAATAATGTGAATCCCTCTATTTCCTTTTGCTCACATAAAGTCTCCCACCAATCTTTGACATGGTGGATGGCTTGGAGGAGATAAATGTGATCTTTTCTCTATCAGAAAAGTTATGGAAAGAAAAATACCCTTCTAGAATGTTTAACTATTTAGCTACGACATCCGCGTATATTTGACCTTCAAATATAGGAATATAAAAATTTATTTGTACCTTGAAGTGGGCGGTGCCTCCGCTTGAGGTGGATGCATCCCTTGTCGGCAGTTGTCGAAGGATTTGTGCAAAGTTGTCCATCATCTTGTTCCTTTGTCGCTTAAGGGCTTCCTCGAGCAAAATTTTGAAAGGATCTCCTGTCCCGTCATCTCTCCTTCCACTCGCCATGGATGGTTTCTTGGGAGTGAGAGAGAATTTGTCCTCAAGAGAAACAAACTCGAGACCCAACTCTCTATACCATGACCGCATTGGGTTCTTGCATTAAAAAACAACAAGGAGCAGACCGCTCTGATACCACTGATCCATATTTATGAGTGGAATGAAATTAAACCACATATTTATAATATTAACACAGAGACATAGTGAACAATAATAAAGATACAGTAAAACTTGACTTCTATTAAATAAGAAATATGTTGAAAATTGTAAAATGCAAACTAAAAAAAATCTTACTAGAATGGTGGCAACTTATCTCTGAGAAGAGATGTGACGGCTACACTCATTCACAAGAAGATGAGTACAATGAGGCTCTGAAGGCATTTTTACAATAAACATGAATGCCAAAACCCTAGACATCCAAAAACCTAACCCTAGGAAATGAAGCGCCAAAAGTCATGTGTGCCATGTTGGGGTAAGTTAGTACATCAACTTCCTAGGGTCGTAACTTTTGCATACGATCTATGTTTAGGGTGCACTATAGCTCATTGGAAAGGTATTGGCAAGGAGCTTCATTTAGGGGGCTCAATCTAAGCCTTTGGCTATCATTAAGTTGCCCGATCGTGAAAAACCGTCATTTAGGCCCTCAAAATGGCCTCGAAAGTTTGGGAACCGAAAAACTCCTAAAAATAGTGAGTTGCCTAAAAACTATTTTGATCCAGTTAGAAAAGGTGGGTGGCCACTGAGATCTTCTTGGATCATGCATCCAACAGTTCCTCCAAGTTAACCAAAATATTTTTCATGCTTTCACATAGCTTGTACAAGCTATTGTGTGCAATTATTACTTTCCAAATCATGGATTCATCACTAGTAATTGTTGTTTGCTCTCCTTTCTCTGTGAGGACCTGGAGAGATATTTTGGTCGTTTGGACAGTAAGTTCAGTTCTAGCTTGGAACTTGTTAATGGGAAGATCCAAGCCCAACCACCTTAGCGATTATTTCAAACCCTGGAATAGTTTTTTGGCTTGTTTATTCACCAATATGGCTTTAGGGTCCGAATTTTCCACTAGCTCTGTGATTTTCCAGGCTTCGCAACATGCATGTATGTAGTCATTCACGGTATCGGTGGGAGGACCAGCAAAGGAATCACCAGAACCTCGATAGAATGGAGAGAGATCGATGACAATGGTTAGCAGGGAAACTACCATCATCTTTGAAGAACTCTTCCCCACATTGAAATCCAGATAGTCCCCTCAAAACTCTTCTGGTTGATGCCCTATTCACTCCAATGCTTTGCACTGCCCACCCACATCCACAATCAGATCACCCAACTGCCTCACACTAACCGCCCGCATTCACAATCAGATCCCTCAACCACCTTCTCATATATCCTTTTTGGTGCAGAGGGGAAGGGATGATACAAATAAGGATGAGACACTATTGAATTTTCACTATGCTAGGCTCAAGCATGAGGTTTATTTAATTTTATCATTTACTTGAACGATAAACAAATGAAACTACACCATTCACAAGTGTTGCAATAACCAAGATCACAAGAAGAAGTACCATGCAGAAGAACACAAAAAATATCCCGGGAAACCCTTCTACTCAAGGGAAGAAAACCCAACAATCCTTTGCTATATTCTCAAGAGAAGATCCCCCAACCATAAAACCCTAATGCACACAAGAGGGTGCTCTACTACCTTGAAACTTGTGCCCAAGAGAGGTGCTCACTTCAAACCTAAAATGTACTTGCTAAATTCTGAAATGTCAAGTGACAAGTGTGTGAGTGTGTTTCCTCAATGGGGAAATCACCTCTATTTATACTAGAACTAGACACAGTAAAAGTTGTGTCTATTGGCACAACATGGCCAATCTCAATAACTCAAAAAATAATTAATTATAACAATAAACATTAATTATCTTTCACAGATGGTGGGGTCGACTTGTACCCTTTACATCACAATTAGGGTTACAAGTAAATCTTACACTTAGACAATATAACAAGGGATCCACACGTCCACTAGTGCTCAACCACCAGGGACACGTCCACCTCTGCTCAGCCACAGGGACGTCATACTCAACAAAATCATATGGAGTACCACATTGTCTCAACTCTCACATAGAGGAGAATGATACACCCATCACATGGGCACACCCAACCACTGGGGGAGGACTCAACTCTCCAGAGGAGAAAAATGCCCCAACCACTAGGGGACGACTCAACTCTCACATAGAGGAGAATGATGCCCCATCATGTGGGTATGCCCAACACTAGGCTCCCTCTCAGGTCGACTCAACTTAGTCTCAGAGGAGAACGTATCCTGGAGGATGTCTCACGACGTTGCAATCATCAAAACTCCCTCTCAGCTAGGGAGGCATTCTCCACCAGGCCAAGTCTCTCATGGAAGTACTCGAACTTCATCCTAGCAAGTGGTTTGGTGAATATATCTACAATATGCTCATGTGTAGGAAGGTACTACATGTGTACTGCTTTCCTCTGCACCATGTCTTTGGTATAATGATATTTTATCTCAACGTGTTTCAATTTATCGTGAAACACAAGATTCTCAGAGAGCTCCACACAGCTCTAGTTATCACAATGAATAATGGTAGAATCCATCTCATGATCAAATAAATCTATTAGGATATTGTGAAGCCACACTGCTTCGCAGACTTCCACACTCGACACTATATACTCTGCTTTTTTGATACTCAAAGACACAGAGCTTTGTTTCCTGCTGCACCAAGAAACCATGGCAGACCCTAAGGTAAACCAACAACCGAATGTTCTCTTCTGGTCCACTATGCTCCTTGCCCAATCTGCATCGACATATCCCTGCAATCGCATGTCTACCCTGGAGGGATATCTCAGGCCATATCCAACTATGCCTCGTAGATATCTCAATACATGCTTCACTACTATCTAATGAGTCTGTCTCGGTCATGTATCATGAATCCCTCTAGCTTCTCGATGTAAACTTCTTCCTCAATCTCACCATTGAGAAAGGTTGTCTTTACATCCATCTGATGTAGTTAGTGTAATGATAGTACAAATGGAAGTGTATCGGGCCACATGAGAAAATGTCTCTTCATAATCAATTCCCTCCACCCGTGAGAATCCTCTGGCTACAAATCTTTCTTTGTACTTCTCGACACTTCCATCAGCTGCATGCTTGATCTTATAGATCCACTTGGAAGTCACTACAAACTTCCCTTCAGGTCTTAGAAAAATATCCCACACATCATTCTTCCTGATCGACTGATACAGTTTTGTCATGGCATCTTACCATACCTATTGACCTGTTGCTTGTCCATGACAAGAAGGGTCAGTATCAATGATGTGGCTCATGGATGAAACATAGCTCAAAAATATCTTTGGTCTCTTGCTCTCTCATAATGTGCCTTGAGGATTTGCATGTCCCTCTGCCTCTTGCAGAGTTTATCGAGCCCATGCAGGCCTTTTATGGCCTACTGCAATGTCTCTTGGAACATCAACTGGAGCAAATGGATCAATTGGATCAACTGGATTGACTGGAACAATGGATGTCTCCCTATGAACTGCTGAGGGGGGAGAAGGTATTGTCTCGCTGTCAATCTCCATATGAGATTCTCTGGATCTTCGAAAGGCTATCTCTTCCTCAAATATGACATCTCTGCTTACCTCAATTGGTCTCTGTCCAGGGATGTAGATCCGATATGCCTTCGAAGATTCACTATATCCCACAAATGTACCCTTTCTCCCTGAAGGGTCTAGCTTGGACCTCTTCTCCTTGGGTACATAAAAGTATACTTGACATCCAAATATCTTGAAGTGTCCAACCTTAGGCTTCACTCAGGTGAAGGCTTCTTCGGGAGTCATATTCTTCAAAATCTGGTGAGGACTCCTGTTTTGAATATATACTGTTGTCATGGATGCTTCTGCTCACATAATCATAGGTAGATTCTGATCATGTATCATTTCTTTGGTTGCTTCAATGATGGTTCTATTCTTCCTCTCTGCTACCCCATTTTGCTGAGGGTTGTAAGGGACAGTGTACTCCCTCTTGATCCATGCCTTAATACATAAATCACTGAAATCCTTGGAGGTGTATTCTCCTCCATTAGCTGATCTTAGTGCCTTGATATTCCTTTCGGTCAGGTTCTCAACCTGAGCTTTGAATTCTTGAAATCTTGCAAGGACTCCATCCTTGGTATTCAAGAAATAAATCCATGTTTTCTGAGAGTGATCATCTCTGAAGAGCACATAGTACAAATATCCATTCAAGGAGGCAACCATCATTGGTCCACACACATCTAAATGTATCAAGTCCAAGATTTCCTTGGATCTGTTGTCACCACTCAAGAAGGACCCCTTGACATTCTTGTCAAGAGCAAAATCTTTGCAAACACCTTTATGTTGAACCTGTATTTCTGGAAGGCATGTTACCATCTTCCCTAGAGCTAGAAGGGTTATATAATGAATGTGAGCAAGTCTCATATGCCATAGCTCACTCAAGCTGATAGTATCATGTAACAAGGCCTGGACTGGTCAGATAGTCAACCTGTATAAGTTGTTTTCTCGAACACCAATTACTCGGGCATAATTCATATGTGATTCCTTGTGCCATGCAAGCACTTTTCCTTCAGAAAAGGTAACCTTGTAGCCTTTATCCTCTAAGGCATAAATGGAGACAAGGTTCCTTTTCATCCCAGATACATATAGTACCTCACTCAACTAAAGGGGTATGTCATAATCTAGTTGGAAAGTAGAAGTTCCAACCCCTTTCATATTATATCTAAAATTGTCTCCAAGTACAACATGTAGATTGGTCTCTTTCTCAACAAGATCTGTCAGAGGATCTCTATATTTGGTCATGTGCCTAGAGGCACCAATGTCAATTAACCAAATATCATTATCAGTAGGAACCGTACCTGAGAGTGTTGAAATGAATAAGAAGGCTTCTTCTTTGATGTCTTCATCTCTCTGAAGTCTTGACTTCTAGGAACTGAAGTTGCTTGATCCATCAATCCTATCTTCCACCATAGTTTTGTTCATCATATTTTTCATATTCTTCACAAACCCTTACCAACTGGGCTAA